>CM077784.1:18863254-19295754 GCA_039737535.1 Lagodon rhomboides
ATTACATCTGCAAATTTAAGATAGCTTAGGGAAAAAAAATGTGGTCTGATGTTTTGTTGACTTATATAACCTCCTCCCTCTGTGGACTTGATTGCATTGTAACAATGTCACTACTCCCTCCTTCACTGCCAGTAAATAAAAGTCATAATTAGTCTTTAATTAATTGTTTTTGTGCAGGGTTCACTTTGAAAATTTAATCCAACACACAACCATTGGGTCTTTCAACATCTGCACTCCTCTTCAGGCAGTCCTGTTTAGGATGATCCCTGGACAACCGGAGCGGGTGGTCAGCAGGTCAATTTACTGTTTAATCACACCACAAACCTGAGCTGTAGTGTCCCCAGTAAACACGCCGACCTATAAACGCATTAAGGGAATGTCTTCAAATATGGCACAAATATTTACTCGAATGATGAACTGATTTTATTTTAGTGGTCAAAGGTCAATCTCAGTGTGAGCTCACATAGCACATTTTTGGCCATTTTATATGACAATTACAACAAAATGTGTGTCTAATAGGATAGAATGATAGAGCGTTGACATTATATATCCCAAGGGTCACAGGTCAACTTAATTGTGACATCGTGACATTTTGTGAAAAATGTTCTGGCCACTATTTAACCCCATAGCTCCGGAACAGCAACTTGATTGGTGCGCTGGCAGCATTTCTAGTTTAAAATTGTAATCCTGCTAATAATCTCTTTGTTATCTGTAACTTTAATAGTATACAGTTACACTTTTTTTCTTTTGGTATCCTAATAATAGAACAATGTAACTGTCATTGTCCTAAAATGTTATTCTTTGACAGGTAAGCTCTCCACACCCAATTTTAAGAATAATCTGTTCAACACTGCGTAGAGCTAATGCAATGTTATTCAGTGTTCATTGTGAAAGAAGCAGCCCCACCCCTTAACTGCGTATTGATCTTATCCGTGCAATTTAGCCCGACCTCTCCCTCCCTGGAGGAAAAAGCAATACAGCCTCATCATACACACAGGCGCACAACAACACACAAACAGTGACACACATGTACGCACACACTGTGGGTGAGATGGAGGGAAGTGTGAGTGTGTGTGCGGGGTGGGGGGGGGGTCACACTCCAATACATGACTAATAGACTGTCGACATAGATAAATGACTTTTTAAGTAACAGAAAATTGCTCTGTATTCCATTCACTGAACAGTAGTTTCCTCTCTTCTCTCTATCAGTCTTCCCTCCTTCTTTCGCTTGTCCTCCGCTCATTCGTCCTGCCTCTCACCGCTCGCTGCTCATCATATCTCCATCCACACGCCCTCCTCATCTCCACACCTTTGCACCACTGGGTCCTTTCTCTTCTGCCGGCTCCTTCATTCTTGCCCCCGCTGTACTTCTCCTCACCATTCACACTCCGTTTCCAAAGCAACAAGTAGCAGAGAGGTGCGAGAGTCTTATTTTTTTCCATCTTTTTCTTCTTCTTTTTTTTTTTGTGTGCGCGTGAAGGAGGAGACAGAAAAAGATCTGGGACAGCACAATAGTGGAATTATGCAAATTAATCTACCCAGTGACAATGGATTAGAGCGGGCTCTCTCACAGCTGACAGAGGGGGTTTAGAATGAGCTCTTAAATTATTCTTGTCTCACAAATCAGATTCACATTCACGCTAAGATTTCTGTGTCCACCTATTGCCTTTCTCCAGCCCGGATGTTTGAATAGCCGCTGTGCCTGTGTACCGTGTAAACAGACCTGACAACTGAATACTCAATAACAGATGCAACAGTTAAAAGAAAGCTGAAAGAACCTTTGCACTGAATAAGAGGACGTTATTATTACATCTTGACGCCCCTGCAACGGAGAAATCTCTCTCATATGCATGTTTATAGCTCTGAGTGTATGTGTGTGTGTGTGTGTGTGTGTGATGAATGGATGCAACCGGTTTTTCTCCTGTCAAACGAATACCACACGAACCTGTGACACTCCCACGTGTCGCTACTATTTCAAATCTCATTTACAACGTATTATGCGCACGCCACCTTGATGCTGTTGTATTAATTGAATGATCCATATATGCGTTAAAGCCGCTTTTTTTTTCCACTCTTTCCTTTACAAAACTCGAACAGGTATAATTGCCAACCTGACAGCCTTTCTCACGGCAAATGTAAAAACCATTACTCTTTGTTATAAACACCTCGGGCTCTGCAGAAGCCGTAACAACCTCAGTATTTATTCTTTTAATTCAAAACGTGTCACTGTCAGGAGCACACTGAAGGCCTTAGATGGTCAATTTCAATCAAGTTACTAATTACACATTGGCAATGTGTATGTTTAAGTCAACACACAAAAAAAAACAGACAATACATTTACCAGAATGTACTGTGTCAACGCTCATTCAGGTTCTTTGTGTACATTGATTTTGCATTTACCCTTTCTTCCGTCTCTCACCGCAAGTTGAGGCCAGATCTTTGCACTTTCTCTCCGCACATCGGAGGCATTCAAACTTTGACTTTTGTGTATTGACTTTCTATATACATCAAAGCAGCCTACAGCCATACGATCAGCTCTGTGAGGCTGCACTCTGTCCAAACTGGTGCCCTGAGCTCAGCGCTATCATCAGCACGGCTGCATTCACACGCAGCTCGGAGGGTCCCACTTCCCGAGTTGGGAAAACCTTATTCGGTCTTCAGTTGCGTCAGGTCGAAATGTGGGAGCAACATGGACGACAAAGCTAAGTTTAAACAACGCTGTGCCTCGGCATTATATGATGTCAACCTCAGCAACTCATATACCAAAATGTTCTCAGACTTTCTGAGTTGTTGCTACGACTGTAATTTTCCCAGTCAGAAATAAGTTTTTTCCGTTTATTCATATTACACATGAACGCAGGATTAGTCTTGTGGGTTGCTAACATTTGCTAATTAGAAACAAAACATGTTGAAGTTGCAGCTAATCAGAATGTCATTAGTTTCATCATAAACCAATCTATGATGAATAGGCTGCAGGAAAAATAAAGGGAACATTAGAATTTGAACAGTTTATCCGGATCTCTGCACCAATTTGATGGCAATCTGCTATCCCCCCCTATTTTTGCGGGAGTCTCCCTATTTTTAACCCTTTCCCCTGCGATGCTCCTCCTTTTCTTTATCGTGATAAAAATCAAATGGGTGCATCCGATCAGCTTCTGTGTGGGATGTGTGTCGTGGTACCTGGCAACCCAACACAGAGTCAGACGTGAGCGTGCACACATTACCCTGCCTGACTTGCCCTCGTTCAAACCCTCTGCTCCTCTCAGTTTGCCGCTGAAAATGGACGAAATGTGTCCTAAGAAGAAGAACTACACTTCCAAATTTCAGTCCATTTAGTCTGAGACCTTCCTCCTTAGTAGCCTTTGCCTCCTGTCTCACCTGATCATCCTCTTGCCTCCGCCAATTGCCTCCTCCATTTAATCCCTCCTCTTCTTCGTTTTGGTGTACAGTGATGGCTCCCCAACACCATGTTTGTCACATTTATTTCACCATGAGATATGAATTCAAACCTAATTCAAAGTCATTATACTTTAACATCCTTGTATTTATTCTATTAACATGTGGTGTAGGGTTGTACGGGGACAGGAGCATTGAAGGGAGGACATTTGCTGATACTCCAGAAAATCTCCCTTCTTCTCACAGCCTAGCAGCAGCTACGCAATCCGGTCAATAGTTGTTGAGATATTTCAGTGGTGGATAACCGACAGACCAACGCCATCATGCAGGCCCTATAGCATGGTGGAGGAAAACAATTCCAGAGAAGGTCTGCTAACGACCAGAGCCAAAAGTTTGAAGTTTAACACCATCAAACAGAAGCGTGCAGTCAAAAGTGATATAGCCTGAAGGTTGACTTTTTATCCTTGCAAGCTGTGGAAACAAACAATTTTTGGTTTTTGGTTTGATCTTACTGGGTAGTTGGTGTATGGCTCTAACTGAGGTGTAACACTCTCCCGCTACATTCACCTTGTTGTGTATTTGTAGTAACGGCAGACATTCTACAGTGTTTTTTTACAGCAGCTCTAAAACTGAGATGTTTTAGAATGATCGATGTGTTTTCAAGGTATCATGTCAGGAGCAACTCGACCGCAGGTTTTGGTGTCACCATTCAGTGAATGCCGTGGACCTCGAGATGTACTGAACATGTATTATACGTTCATGAAATATGAAACAAACGAGGTAGGCGCCCGTTCTGATATGATGAAGAAATTCTCCCAAGTGCAGATTGTAAAGGAGAAAAGTGTGTTTGTGTGTGAGAGAGAAGGAGGTAGAGGGGGGGTAGATAAGAGGAGGCTATAGGAGGAAGGGAGAGACTCAACATTTGTACACTGTGCACTGCATCTGGCTGCATCCTCCCCTTTGGTTCGGCGCAGGTCTGATAGGGAGCAGATTTCATAACAGCCTAATAACACCCTCCGAGGGGTCTCGAGATACAGCTATTCTATCTCTGCAAGAGCTGCCATCATCTTTACCTCAACAATCCAGGGCCTGTCAACAGCCGTCAACCCCTACAACCCCTGAGCCGCCTGATATTGACAATAAAACAGGAGGCAGGATCAGCGGGTTGCCGCGAATGTGTGCACACATGCGTGTAAGTTGTGGGGCTGGTGGAGAGGTCCAGGAGTGGACACTCATTCCAACACCACCACCACCCAGAGTAGAGCTCGGGTTTGTACTTGCTAGCTATACTCTCACACGGCGGGATAAAGACAGATTTCATGCAGGCATGGAGAGGAATACAGAGAGGCAGCTGCACAGAAAGAAAAATGTATAATGATCCCCGTTGTCACAGCCATGACTTTTGGACAGCTCTGGTTACTCGCAGTGCGCTGCAGAGGAGATGGAGAATTGTACGCCCTGTCATGCATCATAAATGGAATGAAGCTCGCACACACAGTAGAGAATAGGAAATCCGCGCGCCCCATAAAGGAGAATGTATTGCACCTTACGAGGTAGCGACGGACATATTGTGCGGCAGGCCTCATAAACACACGCATGTTTCTCTTATGAGTTTTTTTCCGGGATTTGAGCGAAGGCTGTGCAGAATGAGGGAGGAGCATTAAGAGGCAGGTAAGCGTCGACCCTATTTGTATTTGAAATGGCTGTACTGCTCGAGAAGGGAGAGGATGAGGAGGAGGGAGAAATGGAAATAGATGAGAGCGAGATGATGTGATCTGGGATCTGAATGTGAATGGGAAGGAGGTTGAAGGTGCAGGCGAAAATAATCAAGTATAGGATGTTTGTGCTGATAGATACAAGATCAGCATGCATACCATTTCGCTCACCCCTGCCCCAGAAGGGCTCTTCGGTGGCAATCTCATAGCTGCCTTTTTTTTTTTTTTTTTCTTCCTAATATTTGCTGCAGAGGTATCAAGCAAAAAGTGGATCTCGCGCGCGTGGAGGACTTTTCATCTCGCCGTCTCTGGTGGGATTGTTAAAGCAGACAGTGTCTATAGATCTTTGGGGGTCACCGCATTCAGAAACCTCCATTTGTTGGAGCCATCATCCCCTTGGTAACAATAAAGGACAATCAGTGTGTGTGAATCAGCTGGTGCCGAGGACCCGGACCCCTGCCCCGCGGGGTGAGGACCCTATCAGCGTCTTTGCTTGCTGCACAGCTCTGCCGAGGGAGCAGCAAAGCTTAAGACATCATGCCCAGATTTGGCAGTGCTTACTTTCAGTATATCTGGCCATTTCGCTGTCCTCTCCCCGTGACTTAGCAGCATCTGCAGTGAGACTGATCAATAGATCACACCAACAAGAGGTCTTGAGGCCAATTAGGCCAGGCAGACTGGTGTCAGGCCTCGTGTCGATACTGGAGCTTGTCTGCCCTTAGGAACAAGGGATAAGAAATAAAGGCAGGTAGATATTAGTGTGTGTGTGTGTGTGTGTGTGTGTGTGTGTGTGTGTGTGTGTGTGTGTGTGTGTGTGTGTGTGTGCGTGCGTGTGCTCCGTGCAGTTACTGATTTACATTAAATGATCGTCAGCTCATGCAAGGAACTTCTAGCACATCGTAAGCTCCTGACCGCACCCCATTTTCAGTAAATGCCTCCTTCGCTGTCGGGTCTGCTCCTACATACCAAACAGAGCAGAGAAGTGTGATGAAGGGCGTCTGATCAAATGTCATTGTCCCGCTCTCATGCACAATACTACAGCACCCTCTGTTGGTGTGTTGGATTATAATTTTGACAAATAATATCTCTCGCCTGAGCCGGCTTGTTCGCGCATCACAGCTGATGCAAATGATCTGAAAACTTTCAGCCAGCCCCTGACAGGAAATAATTGTCATCCTCTGAACCTAACACATTACATGTTGGTTTAATTTCCCCTTGCCTTGAGCAAAAAAATCACACCAGGTCTGCTCAATCCTGAAACATAATTTATCTGTGTCTGATACCTATCTCGGATTAATCACGAAGGTGAATTCATTGACCTTAATTGCAGGGTTTATGTGGTGGAAGGGGCGAGGTGTGGTGAAGGGTTCATAGAAGGGGAGATACAATCCGATTCGTTCAGTGTTCATTTTGCAAAAGACTTCTGGCCAAGTGATAACTGAGGATCCGATACACACACATACATGCACACACACCCTCGCTCTCTCCATGACAGTCAAGTTAATTAAAGCAGTTGAACAATCAGGTACTTGGAAGAAAGACAGAATTAGTCGCCTGCAGGCCAAGCACTTTAAATCTTAATCAGACGCTCACTAATTAAACTGCATTTCAGCAACAAGCTAAAGAATTTGAGCATCCAGTGTAGTTAGTTGCAGATTTGTTATTTGTTGTGTCACGCAAGTGCCCAGCCCATGTGGACTTAGCAGACACCAAAAGCATTGTCGCACAAGGGCGTCACTTTGTGTTGAAAAGAGGTGTGGACACAAAGGCTCGGATTAAAAAAACATTTTTGAAACGGTCTTCAACATAATGCAGTCTGAGGCATCGTATGAGGTGAGAGTTGATGGTTAAACAAAATCTAATCAATCTCATTTGTAAGTTAGCATTTCTTGGTGCAACCGCTTTTTTTAGCACATTTTTTAACTATTAATGTTTTTAAAATGTGATGGAGACAAAACTGGTCATTTCAAACAGTGGTGGGGTCTAAATGACACCTTTGTTTTTGCCGAGGAGAGACATCTGTCAGACAAGAACATAATGTTACGTAACAAAGACAGAAACAGAATGTGATCATTTTCTCTTAGATAGCCTCAATTTACTATGAAACTATATAAAGACATTATACTCACCTAAGAACCAGAAGGGAAAAGGTATTAATATGTAATTTGAATATATTTAGATTTTTGTTTTAGATAATTTAGGTCATTGGAACGTTTTCTCACAAATGTTATGTATGTTGTACAGCATGTCCCTTGTAGTGGAAATCAAAAAACGATATCACGACGTATCAGTCTGGTAAGGATGAATCTTCCTTTGCTCGGCATTTCAATTTTAATTCTTTCTGATTTGATGAATACTGGAAAACAAAACACATTCTAAAAGTAATCAGTTAAAGAAGCTCTTTTAAAAAGAGAAAGAAATACTTTCATTCACTCAGAAACTTCAATCTTCAGTCAAAACACGTCATGAGTGGTACATTAGGAAGCAGTTCTTCGTCTTTGAGACACAAGAAAACATATGTCACTTCACACATTTCACAAGTGTCTTCACTCCACATCCTTCTCTCCTGCAACTGGTGAGAAATCTTCATTCTCACCAGCTGGTTATCTTTGCTGGCCTTCAGTGGTAGAGGGTCAATTCTGTAAAAACATGCACCTGGTCATCAATTTTGCATATGCGGCCCTGGATGCGCCCTTGGTACTGTCATGTTGAGAGCAAAGAAGGAGGACTGAAAGGTACAGAAACATACCGAGGGAACAGAAAACTCGACAAAGACTTACCTTGTCCCTGGACTCCAATACAAACTAAATTAACCAGGGGATGAGGCGCAGGTGGAGAAACACAGGTGAGGGGAACGTTAACATCGGCGGGCTAACAAAGGTGATGCAGGGCAGGTGTGGAGGGAAAATCAGGCTGGGGAGGAATGAATACATGAACCCAGGAGGGAAACAGACACCACAAAAAACTTGCCACTGTGGGTTAAAATGTGTGTTTTGAAAAGCTTTAGATTAACATACACTTCTAAAATCTTAATACGATACAGTTAGGACTATAATAAATAAAAACGATATCCATTTTAAAACCATAAATAATATATCTATGAATTAAAGAACTGCAATGAAACATTGTTTTTGTAAATATTTGATTATTCTGAATATTTGATGCAGAAACTGTGATGTTTTTAACAGGATTGGACAGAAGCAAATAAAAAATCACTGGGAAAGTTATGGAATAATTAAAAACAAAAACACCTTGAAAGGTTGATGGTAAACACAGTTTACATTCTGCTTGTATTTAAACAGCATCCAAATGTTTCTTTCTTTCTTCCTTTTTCTTATTTTCAATAAGGGTTGCAAAATCTGTCATAGAAGAGGTTCCCTTCCTCAAACGCAGCAAAACATCGGAGAAATTGTGCAGCTCTTTGAGCTGAAAGAAATGTAAGGTGAGATCTTCAATCTCACCTTACTGTGCACGCAGAGCTTTTTGTTTCATCTATATTTATACCATTAATGTGCTTCTTTAGATGTATTTTTGGCAACGCTTTCTTTTACAGTCCCCTAATTACCAGGTATTTACCTGGTAAATTCATGGTAACACAAAAGTGTTACTAGGTAATTACCAGTGGTAATAAGAAAGTAAATACAATGAAACTATGGCCAAAATGCTGGGCATTTACCTGGTAACTATATGGTAAATTATAGTGTGTTATTGGGTAATTACCGCTGGTAATAAGCAGGTAGCTACAGTCCCCTAATTACTAGCTGTAAATATATGGTAACAAAAATGTGTTACTAGGTATGGTATTTACTTTCTTATTACCATTGGTAATTACCTAGTAACACTTTTGTGTTACCATGAATTTACCTGTTAATTAGGGGACTGTAAAAGAGAGGCTTACCGTATTTTTATATGCCAAAGGAGCCATAAGATGGCATCTGTCTACAAAAGACAAGCCTAATGCAAAAATCTTGTCACTGATCAAAATGAGTTGTAGCCTACATACTTTAGATGAAACGTCAGAAATTCGCATATTAAAAAAAAGGCTGTCTTATAATGATATACTCACAAAGTTTATTTGTTTGTGAAGGACTTGTGTTGTGAGGTTTACTGTGACACCAGATGGTAAAAGTGGGCTAAATGCAAAAAGGAGTAAATATGCCAAGGGAAATTAGGCTCCTAGCTTGTTTTTCAAAGCTTGACTAACCAGTTATGTCATAACAAATCCTGCTCTAGGCAAGAAAGGCTTTGGTGCTGCTGCTTTGGCATCTTAACTGCTATGCATGTCGGTTCGGGCCATGCAGAGCGCCCCAGCCATTCGCAACCGGAGGGACTCCAAACTAGGAATTCACTTCATGAATCATGCAGACCCCGGGCTCAGGCATGAAATCACTCATTTGTTACATTTTTCCATGGACTGAAAAAGTTGGACAGTGAATGCCAGAAGCTATAGCAAGAATGGGGATTTTTCTACCTCGTAATGCTTTCAGGAACTACCCACTTCACTCCGATGCTGTGAATAGAGAGAAGATTGGGAGCGGGAGTACGGGGGTAACGGATTGGAAAAAGGAGAATGGGCGACACGTACAGCTCCATCTCTCAGAAATAATTTCATCTTGAATGTGACTTCACTTCCTGAAAAGTGTCCAGCCTACATAGCCTCCGGCTATCAGGCGCCTTTTTTTTCCCCCTCCTCTCTTATCAGTGTTGTAAAGTTTTACGGCACTGAGGTCTAGGGGGGTAAAAGGTTCACCACACCTTGGCTGCAGCTGCATGGTCCTGTCTGTTTCCTGGATCCGTTAAAATTCAAATTCAAGATGAGTGGAAATAAAGATCAGGACTGACATTTGGAGCACAACCAGGTGAGCTTCTTTCATCAGTTACACACTTCTATCCAAGAAAAACACATTAGTCATTATTTTATGGCAGCTTATGGCATCATTACAGAAGTTTTACGGTTAGTATCCTTTTGTACACACTGATCAGAGGTCCTTCTGCCAAAGTTAAACATAAACTTTTAATTAAATAAAAGTCTGTGACTCTTTATACCTCTGTTACTCTGTCTCTGAAGCTATTAAGCGTGTGCAGACAAGAACACAAAGAGCAAATATGTTGCCAGAAGGGAAAGAAGGGACCAGGTAATGAAAGCTTATCCCTGACACAGCGAAAACGGTTGACATTCCTGTTCCTCATGACAGAAGCCTGACCTCTGGAAGGGGGCACAATCAAACGTGAATGTCAGGATATAATCTTAAAACAACTCAGTTGAATGCATGTCAATCCACACTGAGAAAAAGGAAAACAATCACTTATATGTTGTGAATTTCTGTTTTTTTGCGATGTAAGCACTCTCAAGGACGTTGGTGCCACACCGAACTTTCCATTTAGCTGTAGAGGTGTGTAGTTAAAGAACAGAGTCATCCAGTTGAACCAGGTTTATTGAATCACTGCTGTCAAAACAGTTGGAGCTCAGAAATATAGGCCAACAGTAAGTTTTTTTTTTTTCTTTCTAAAGCCTTCACAAGTGTACTTTCACAACTTTGTGTACTTTCCTCTTCTCGATCCAAAAAGCCCAGGTGCAGCTACTATATTAGTGATTTATGAGGTGGCCCATGTTTGTTCTTTCAAGTCTGCGTGAAACGGAAGGCAGGGTGTTATTTGCTTCCACATAATAATGTGTTTCCTGTAAAAATGGCAGCCCAATCGCCAGAATAAATGTTAGCTAAGTACATTTCTGCAAATCCACAGATAGGTTCCAACTGAACCTTTCTTTACGTTGCAACTTTACGTTTGTTTTGGTTGAACTCTCAATTTCTCTCTTGTCACAATGTGCTCTGGTTAGGTTGTAGTTAAGGTGAAGAAAACATCATAGTTGGGCTTAAAATACCATTTTTGGTTGCCAGGATCACGGATTTAGATGATCCGACTACCAGTAAAAAAAATCATCTGTTTTGACGCCACGGGAAACGGATGGAAGTCAGCAGGTGGCTAATAACGCCACCTCTGTCCCCTTCACCTCCTGATGTCCTGAAAGTCAGCTAATAAACTTTTAATGTGAACGTTATATGCTATATTTGCCACACATGGACGTATCTGTCGTTTAAAGAAACTTAAAAATTGATCAGGTCGGAGGGGACTTAAACTTTCATTAGCGTTTATTGCACAGAATGTGAGTTTAGCTCTGACATGCAGCTACATGTCATTTAGCTGACTCTGTCTGACCAGGAGCTCCCAGTGAGGACGGCCGATTAGGCGATTATAGGGCTGGCATTGGTGAAAACCTAGCTATTGGATAATTCTGGCATATTTACAATAATGTTCATTAATATGCACTTTCCCTGAGAAATAATAAATAATGAAAAAAAAAAATTTGGATGACCATGAACCCAGCAGCCTACCAAGGGGGTTTTCTTGCTGAGGTTGGTTCTTGGCAACCCAAGGCCTAATGCTGCTCAGCTTATAGGACCGCTAAGGTTAGCTGCATGGCTAATTGAGCAAGTGGTAAAGGTCCAAGAGCAGCTAAACTCAGCCGTGTTCACTTGAAACGCTGCACTTAGCCACTGTTAGCGGCTACTTTAGTAACAAGTCATGTTCATCAGGAAACTCTGTAAACCACAAAGGGTTCAGGCAGAGCGTGCAGCCAGAGGACATTAGAGGGAAAACCAAAGAAACATTGTCTCTATAATATGTCATCCATATCAGTGAATAAACTGAATCACTGAACACTCAGACAGCCTTTCTGACGTGAAATCCTAGCTCTGCTCTCTCCTGCTCGGACCGATTAATGGATTGATGGCGTGATATTATTGGCTGAAATTGGTGTACAGAAGCTTACATAAGCACATGTGACATTTTGTTTTACAGGAAGAAGACGTGACTGGATCTGATAGCCTATGAAAGTACAAAGAAATATAATGGCAAATGTTGGCATATATTGTTCAATAGGTGCAGAACAAGACAGTAGATGTGATGTAAAGTGGTCAAAAAGTCATTTTTTTCAATTCAGCTCAACTTTAAAACTGCTACTTAAGTGTTTCTACACCTTATCGTAGCCTGTGTTTACTCTCACCCTACACTGGGAGAAACAAACAGACGTTGCATGTCAGGAGTAATGACATCTGCAGCATTTGCATATTGTGATTCCTCCACCCTCGTCCCTCGCACTGGCATGAGGAAGAGAGGTGAAGGAGGAAGGGAAGAGAAACGTGTTGCTAGGCAGAAGGCACATGCACACTTCCCCACACACACACACACGCACAAATACACGCACAGACCTCCACTGCCTGCGCTAAGGTCCCTGCTGCTCCCTCTCTACAGGTCAGAGGGATCTCCTGTCAAAGCTTCAGTCCCACGAAACAGTCATCATGTCTCAGCCGACAAAAGGTAAGTTATAGGTTAGCTGCAGATAATAATGAAAGGTTTGAAGGGCTCCATTTTCACTTTCAGTTTCACAGTGTGAATGAAGTCATTAGTGTTCGTCTGTGAACATTATCCTGAGCTGAGTGTGAATGCTTATATTGTCTAAGGCGGAGACAAGCACATAATGTCTCCATCCTCGGTTCCCTTGGCTTAATCATCTTCAGCGTCGGCGTTAAGGATTTGTTTCTTTTGAAAACCACCAACAATCCTTTTTCATCTATTGCTGGTCTTTATCGTGATGCAGACGATTCAGCGAGCAGCCATGGCTGCCTGCTCTAAGACTGTCTTGATTTCAATTAGCTTTCATTAATCAATTAGCATAAAACGCACTTGAAGCATTCTCCTGAACAACTGAAGTAGATGGACACTTGTATCAAAACTTAAAAAAAAAAAAAAACAACTGGCAAACATAAAATGTCTCCAGACAGCTCGCCAAGTGTAGACAAGATCCCAAATATATATATTTACATCCTTTTCAAAGCTGAAAACTTCACTGTAGCTGATGGGCGTGGTCACCTGTTCACGGTGGCAATGAACAGTAAAACACATGAGAGTCAACACACATATGAAAATCTCATCTCTTTACCAAGGCAGCAGTCATCCACAGGTATTCCCTCCCCACTCCTCCAGGTATACCTGCAGGACATTTTTGCCTTTTGGCTGGATGTTCACCACGTCATGGTACACAGGGCTCTATCTCAGCAATGGATCGTTTCATTTCCTCATAATTAGTTTTATTTGCGGCAATACTGTACACAGCTAAAAGAAACAATTTGCATAGGATACGAACTGCTGCAGCCGATGCAGAGCCAGCTGCAGGGTAACACTAAAAACGTGTTCAACAATGATCAGTCTTTAAGCTACAACTAATCAAAACTGGTTTAGTCTAACTTCTGGGACAGTAGGACAGCAGTCGGGATTTGGGACTACTGCTTGTAATGCGGCTTCTGGAAACTTGGATTACACCAGACGGGCTGCATTTTATATATTTATTTAAGTTGTTTAGGAGAAGGCTGCAATTCTGTTTTGCTGTGAACCTCCATGAATGCTTTGTGGACTACAAACTTATTTTTGGGTGAACTTGTCCATTTACACTGCATTTTGCTGCTTTTGACTGTGGCTCGTCAAGGTCTCATACCTTTATGCTAAAGAGACAATTAGCTACTATATTACTGTTAAACTGAGTAATGATGAGGGTATAATTAAAAGGGATAAAGTAACTGTTTTTCTTTTACCCATTTTAATCCACATGTTGATCCACGACAGACAAATGTTGCAAAAATGAACCAACTTTACGGTTTGAGGTTTTAGTATAATGCAACCATCAGCCTCGAAATAAATATTGTTGTTGTGCACGTTTGAATATTATGTGATAGTGGCTTCTCCACACAGGCTCAAGAGCTCCATTTAACTTCCTATTTTTCTGAGTGAATGCTATGAATGCTCACTTTGTTAATGCACAAATGAACAACTGTCATGTACCTGCACTGTCATTTCAGTTTAGTTCAGCGTTACTGAACTACAAGAACACTGTCGGTTTAAATAAGTCCTGTGAGCGTGTCGACCGGCGATCCAGTTCTCTCAGTTTTAATGGGAGAAACTATTCTAGAGATTATATTATTAATAATCTTTCAACTTAAATTGCCTTCATTCAAAATGAAGTGTGAAATGAAAAATGTTGATTCGAAGTTTTATTAATCTTTCAGATGACGTTTTTGCATATGCGCTGGCCAAGACCCTGACAAAGGTTTCATCACCCGCGACTGTAGGACTCTACTCTGCATGTCAGAATCGACTCAACATGATCCTCGAACAGATGGAGGGTATGTACACACTCTATCTGAACCTTAACATGTGGTCAATTTGTCTGCCGGACGCTTTCCTTGAAGTCCTCTTCTGTGACCGTATGTGGGTGGGGACTGTAGGATGTTGTAAGGTCTTTAAAAAAATGTGTATTTTGGCATCAAACATAAAAACTAAACTTTAAATGAGTGTTCCTGTGTTCACTGTAAACGTGACTGCAAGGGGTGAAACGGTGGTTGCGCTGACTGTAGAAACTGCGGAATAAAAATGTTGTCACAGCGTAGTATCATTAAAAACTGTAAACATACATTTTTAATGCTTGCATTGACTTAGCCGCTGCAGTCAGAAAATCAGTGAGCTACTTCTGAATGATCTGTGTACCACCTCAGAGCTGACTAATGCTTGAATGACTTCTTAACAACAGACTGATTGAAAGGTTTGTTGTATTTCTGCTCTGCAGGCCTGTAGGGGATCTCTGTGTTCTTAAATACACATCCCATAATCCCTAAACACTGTGCATGGCAAATAGAGCTGCACAATAATGTGTGCCCTCATTACACACTCCCAACATCATAATACTATAAAAGTAATTAGTACTTACAGTTATAAAACATTGGTAAACGCAATCTTAATCACTACAAATACTTTTATGAATATATCTAAGAGGAGATTTCGCCAAAGTTTATACGAAAATAACATAGTATGAAGGCTGATATTTTGTGAGCTTACATTATGTCAAATGCCACCAACAATGTTCAAACCCAGAGAAATCCACAGGTTTACTCGAACTGCATTTTTATACAGCAGCCTGTCGCTATAACTTCCAGCGGAGAGTCAGACAGTGAGGAAGGTAGTCGGCGAATGAGACTCAACATATAACATTATATACGTACATTACCTCGTCCCTGAGCATGTCTGCCCGAGTGACATCAGATCAGCAGCTCCCATGATCCCACGCTGCTTACATCCTTTGTTTTGTTCCGAGAGACCTCTAGCAGTAAAAGTTACATAGTGTGCGTTTTAACATCGAGTACTCAACCAAATCAGCGACACATATGTGGCTCAACCTATCCAGGTGTTTCACCACTAACAGATCTGCAATCTGACATAAATCATAGACTACATATTACCCCAAGGAAATATCAAATACAGTGAACCCTCGCTATAACGCGGTTCACTTTTCACGGTCTCGCTGCTTCACGGATTTGCATCATGCATTGTGTTCTGCATTCTGATTGGCTAAACAGTCTCTCCGCGTCTTCTCTACCTGTGTGTCAATAACGTTATGGTTTAATATGTACACGTACGTAAAACAGCGACAACAACTACCGATAACTATGTTCTTCTCTCCAAAAAACACACCTGCACCGCAGGCTTTAGAAGAAAAAAACGCCACAGAGCGGAGTCAGGATGCAGCGGCTCAGTCAGAAGAGCAGTGAAATACTGTACTGTACACGTGAGTCACTATTTGTCCTACTGTACTTTGTATTTTTTTTCATAATCATTTTTCATTTTCTCCCGTTCCAATCCGTCACGGTGGGGCGGTGCTGATCCCCGCAATATTAACCCTTCAGCTCGTATTGATGATTAAAATTATTAATTATTTATTTATAACTATATTATTTTACAGTACAGTACAGTAGTTATTTGTAAAAAAAAAAAAAAAAAAACAAACGTTTATACAGTACTTTTATTTGTTAAACAAATGCTTGGGCCTGTAAAAAGGTTTTGTTCCTTGCTTTCAATGTTTTATGGAGTATTTCATTGTATAATAACTGTAAAAAAATAAAGGTTTCTACTTCACGGATTTCGCCTATCGCGGGTTCTTTTTGGAACGTAACCCCGCGATAAACGAGGGTTCACTGTACTACAGAAAAAGAGCACTTAATGACCAGATAGACTCAACACAAAGTACATTTTTAAAAAGATTTGGAAAGGTAAATCAAACATTACACTCTGGACATGCATGGCTTAAAGAAATCAATGATGTTGTCAAGGTTTAGTTCTTTTTGTAGATTATATCCTCATGTGTCATGTTGCACTTCCCACTTCCTGTCTTTGTCTATTTTCCCGCTCTTTTTCTGAATACACCTGTGTCTCACTAGTTGATCACTTCCTGTGTATTCGAGACTTTGTTTTCCTTTCACTCTTTGTTTGTTCATCTGTCGTCGTCTTGTTTTTATCTCGCGTCCTTGTGTCTTTTCCCCGGTCCTCATGTGCTCCCTGTGTTCTGGATTCGCTCCCAATGGTTTTTCACCTTCATTTTTGCTTTGCTGCTTGGTTTTCTTGTCTTTGTTGCCAGCTTTTTTGTTGTTTGCCTTTTTTGTTAATCACATTTTGGATTTTGGATTATTACACTTCGGTTATCCGCTTTGATTAAAGCTCACTCTCTGTTGTCTTTGTTTGAGACCTTTTCTGTCAACCTGACAGATGTTATTCGCCAAACAGTTAAAAACATTTCTCCTTCCACATGCATGCTTAGTATAAATTATGCCAAAATATCCCTCCAAATCCATTAAAACTCATTTTATTAAAGTGCTTGTTAGAGGAAACCCCTTACATTCGAGTTCCCTCCCCTTTCGGAGCTTTTTTATTAGAGGAACCTTTACAGTTTTACAATGTTTGGAGTTTATTTAGGACCTGATTGTTTGGGAATGATAAGGGCTCTGTGGTCTGGCATGGGGAAACTAGATGTGTTATTCTAAATGCATTGTGCTTTAATATTCATATTTTGTGTTGTAATGAGCCATTTTATCTTTCAGTTTTGTTAAAAAGAAATAGGCTAAATAAACAAAAAAGCATCCTGATAACAGGTGGTTGCCTTTAAAAGACAGTATGCCCTTTCAGAGGCGGTACATCCCCACAGTGCTGATCTTAACACAGCAAATGTAGCCAAAGCAAACAGCATTTATTTACGGATGATGTCTGCAAAAAACAGATTAACTAGGAGCTTTAATGGTAAGAAGCACATTTTAGAAAAACACAAACAAAGACACAACCCATCAAATCACATTTTAAGAGACATCAAGATTTATCAAGTAAGTAAGAGTCTCCTTGCGCATGAAATCTGTGAAAATACAGATTTTCATTTTATAGACAAGCGACATTGAACAGATTGAATGGAGCATGTGCTTTATTCAGTGGAGGTAGCCAATGGAAAAGACAAGTTTAAGGTTGTTTTTTGTGGAGTCCAGAAGGTCTTGCAGTACAGGGCTGTCACAGGGATTATATATATATATTTCATTTTTTGTCACTGATTATTTTCACAAAATCCTGCAAAGATTTTGAACTTTTTTTAAAAAAGTCAGAAAGAAGGCCATTTTCTTTTGAAACATACTGAAGGTCTAAGATAATCGTGCTTCTTCATCTTAAGAGATATACTGACAATATATCATAATTTTATTTAAAGTTCACCAAAGAAATCCTCCCTGTCTTGCATTTTTCGACAGCTGAGAAACACTGCTATACACCAACTCTATATTTGACTTTTTTATTGAGCATCTTGTCTTGATTTGAACAAATGAAAAAGCTCAATCATTTGCATATAATTATGTTTTTCTGCCAAGAAGTCTGATTACTTTCCCTGGAATAGGTTTTGGGTTTAGTGCCATGATCAAAAACGTATTGCTTTAATATTCCACGCAACATTCTAAAAACCTTCTATTCATTATCCTCCTTACATCCAAGCCAAACACCCAACATGTTGTGCCTGTCTTCATATCTCTGCTTTGATTGATGCTGTTTGTCCTTACATGTGCCCCAACTGGCTAAATGATTTATCCTAAATGTAATAATATGTCTTGTGTCTCTACAGCGAACATGAAGAAGGAGACTTTGATTGAGAAGAAATGCAAGGGAAGATCAAGTCCTCGCTCGGTTAACCCTTCATTCACAGGCTTTCTAGCTCTCATTGGCCGACTGCTCTTCTACAGGCCCATTTGGAATAAGGAGAACCAGCAGCAACAGAACGTCAGGTTCATTTTTGTGCATTTTAGTGCCTGGCATTTTGCAGGTAGTGACCTGCTGTGGGCCGGGATAGCTTTACGGCTGTTTCAGGCCATGCAGATGAGCTTCGGGAAATTACAGCTTGTGCTCTACCGTGTGGCTCAACATGATGAAGAAGAGGAAGTCAAGGAGAAGGTGTGTGAATTATGTCAACTGTTTGCAGTTATTAAACAAGTCTACAGCATGCCAGTGGCTGTGTGTGGCTGCATACTAATATGCTCACAATGACAATGTTCACATTTCCCAAGATTAAAAAACATTTTGTTGTCCAACTTTGATTCATGAACAGTAACTCAGGCAATGATTAATTTTGAACGGGCACATTTGTGGTTAATTTCTCTGAATGACAGGACCGTTTTGGTCAAAGCACAGAATGGATCAGCACAAACAATCCCGTGTTTAACTTTGTGAAAGGGTATATTTTAACCTAAAGCATGCTTTCCTAAACCCTACAAAGTATTTTGGTTGTTTTAACCTAACCAAAGAGCGACTGAAAACTGAAAAGAAACATAAATTAATAAGTGAATGGTATATGAGTCCTGTACTTAACCTACTCAACATGGCCTGCTCCAGAGATGGACAGAACAACATTAATTATGATGTTCAAGGAACAACACCAGCACAGCGACATCAGATACACCCTCTTAATTTGCCATGTTCATTAATATGCTAACATTGCTGTTTGGCATTAGCACGTACAGCACGTGCACACTACTGAAGTGTGATGGGAATGTCACTTGTTTTGTTTTTGCTAAGAAAAAAAAAAGGTCATAAAAGATAATGAAAGTTTTGTATCCAGCCTCTGTTTTCACCCTTAAGTAGAAAATTGTTCCCAATGAGAACTGATGACAACAAGGTGTGCTTTGTTTCTGCAAAGGTCATTTGATGTCTAGATAAAAGTTACAGAATCACTTTAGTTATATCCATGAAATGCTACGATATGATATGAAAGCTAAAAATGGAGTTGTGACATCTAATCTGCTTCACATTTGTTCTGTGTTTTGTTTTTTTGAAAACATTTTAGGTAGTGGAGGATGGTACAAACCATTGGAGGTCCAAAAAGGTTTGCTGCTGCCCTCTGTGGTTTTTCGTCCTGTCCATTCTTGTGGTGCCGATTATCTTCCTGGTATTCCTGTTTGCTTTTGGCCTTCCCAACCCTGACATTGAAGCAAGCCAGGCGGTGAATGGAACAACAGGCCAGGTCGGCATGTTTGAGGGCCTGATCATCGCTGCCCTAGGAGTACCGGCAGCAAGCGCATTGAGGTTTGCCTTTCAGATGTGTAAGAACCTCATCTTCAGCCAGGATCTGAACATCAGGAGGGGGATGGACAATGAGCGGGTCAGCAGCCAACTGGGCTTCATGAACGAAGTGAGGAAGGAAATGTGGTTTATTTCGTGCTTCATCCAGTTTATGGAGGTGTTTGAGAGGAGACGGATCCGAGTGGTACTAAAGGTCACCAATCTAGACCGGTGCTCCCCGAAGAAAATTGTCACGGTTCTTGACGCTATTAACATTCTGCTTTCAGATGAGGAAAGCCCGTTTATTTCCATTCTGGCCGTCAACCCAGATGTTCTTGTGCAGAAAGTGAACTTTGCAGATGGCTGCTTCAGCAAAGAGGACAGAGCGTATGCACTGTTAAACAGCATTGTGACTCTGGCCTTCACAGTCCCGCCGCTGTGCGACGATTCGAAGCGCAGCTTACTTTATCGCCTCACTAGCAAATGCGCAAGGGAAGAAAAACAGGGAACTGGAGGCCTCAAAAAGAGATCTTCCTCAAATGAGTCTTCAGTGATCGAAATGGAAACAAAAGAGTCACATCTATTGCTCAATAAAACTACAGCAGCACTGGATGTAAACGAGGAGGAGGTAGAGCAGTCGGTCAACGACAGCCTGAACATCATTGAAGGGAATCTCAACAAGTACATGTTAGATGATGCCATGTCGATGAGAAGAGTGATCAACTCCATCCGAGTGACTGTGATAATCATGAAGGCCTTGGCTCTTCCTCAACCAGAACACATTGCAGCATGGGTGGTCTTGGCCAATCAATGGCCCTGCCGCCTCAGCTGGATCATCCAGTGTGTAGAAGATGCTCAGCAAAGAGCAGACATCACAGATCAAGGGAATGTGGTCAACATTGACGATTCAAAGACTTTATGGAAAGTCTTCAGTGAGTCCACGGCTGAGCTGTATGTGATGAGTGCACAGATCGAGGACCTCCTTGAGCAGGATGGAGATCCTGAGATGTTTGAAATATTTCTCAAAGTAGATTTCAAATTCACCGTGAAGGACTTGAAGACATTTGAAGTGGTGACGGTGAACCTGGATCATTCAGTTAGGAAGGAGCTCGCTCGGATCAGAGGGACATCGAGACTGAAAGATTCTGGTTGGATGAGGAACCTAGCTCCTCTGCCAATCACAACTATCATCAATATGACTACAGAGGATGTTTGTGAAGAGGTACGACATTTATTTAAACTTAGTCTTTAAGATTTCAAAATAAATGCTACAGAAAATACTTTTTGAGCAGCTCCTCGTCAGAAATACAGCAGAAGATCTTGTGTTCTCATGGCATGAGTAGTTTTCTGCACAGCAGGACACAGCAGATGCAGTTACACTGAGTTAGAGTTGTGCAGCCTGTCGCCTCCTCTTAAAGCTCACTGTAGCTGCTCCATGTTCCATTACTTCCTGCAATATTTAAAACTAATCTGCTATCAAAAAATACAGAGAAGGAACAATATTTTGTGGTGGCATTTCCGATGAGCAATCTCTGTGCTACACTTTACTGACAAATACATTGCATTTCCTGTGAATCCCTTGTGCGCAGGTAGGCAATTTCAATCAAGCACAGGATTGATTAGGAGTTTGATATTATTCCTGCGTGTTTATGATGCTGAACGTCTTCTTTTTCCTAGTTGAAGAGTATGAAGTACCCCAGTAAGTATGCTGATATCATCAGAAGCAATGGCCTCAGTGGTTCTGCACTGGTCTTTGGTGATGAAGATGACCTTAAAGAACTCCTCAAAATGACCTTCGGTGAATGGGCAACTTTCAGACTGCACTTCCTGGGCTTACCGTCACACCTCCGACCACAACACAAGAACACGTCACCGTCACGATCTCATTCTCAGAACCATCTGCATGATGCCCATCACTCTTCTAATCACAGTATGATAAACAGCTGAATGTAGGGAATCCGTTCATTTCCAGTAGGTCTGATATCTGATATAAAATGATAATCTGCATGCGTAGCATTTAAGTAACAATACACGAAAGACTTAATGGAAAATGTGTCAGTGTGTTACTAATAGATTATTAAAGGAATAGTTCAACATTTTGGGAAATCTGATTATTTGTTTCCCTGCTAAGAGTTAGATGAAATGATAATTACCTCTAATTTTGTTGTTTCTTTTTTATATGTAATGTTATTTCATAATGTTTTCTGATATTCACATTGACATATGCTGTATCTTTTTGGTCTTATTATAGTTACACTATTTTAATTTGTATTTTTTGTGGTTTGAATGTTAACAAGGACCCCAAGAAGAATATACCTCTCTGTGGGAAGCTAGTGGGGTTCCGTTCCAAAGATAAAAAATCAAGTCTATGTGCTCAATATGAAGCTTCAGCCAGCAACAGGTAAATATAGTAGGGATGCTACCAACACATCTAAAGACTCAGTGATTAATGCACTGTATCAGTGTGCCCTGTCACTGGTTTCCAGCAGTACGACAAGTGATTCCTAGTGAATGCTTTACATTTTGATCCATCCTCTTTTTGTATGGATTTAACAGGCAAAGCACAACATGTTAGTCAGCCAACCAACACTATATTTGTCTTTGAATTAGCTATAAACCAGTTCAGTGGAAATAAGATTCCTGCTCAGCGCTGTTATCAAATTTTCCTCTGACCTATGTCATAATAATCATGATTATGATGACACCAGCCCAAATTTTAAAATACAAAACCTGAGTGCTTTACTTCTCAGTCTGGGAATGCCAGCATCTCACTTGTCACTGCTAAAGTATTGTTTAAATGTCTAAATGCGTTCTCCTTTGCTCCCTCCGCCACTCCAACATGAGGCCTCGTCACAACAAACCCTTTGAGGCATTTCAATTGATCACTCCATCCGTTCTCACCATGGGCGGTGATGAGTCATTGAGCCTTGATGCCAAATTGAAATGCATTCTGTCTGGTTTCAAATATTTATTTGTGATGAGTTGGTTTTGGTTTATCGCCCTCCCCTCAAGACCCCAATTTTCCCAGCAAGCATTCAGTTTTTCTTTCGAAGGCATTACGGTCTGTTCATGTATATTTGTGAATGCACAAACTAAAATTACATATAGCTGCATAGGTGATGGAAACTCACCAAGACGAGTACTTTCATGGAGCGAAAAATCTGATAATGTTTTGCCAAATGCACAGCTTTTTGCCAACACAATTGTTTTTTTAGTTAGTTTCAAGACTTTGTGATTCATTGTAAAAGTAATGAACTGGAAAGTAAAATAAAATAACACTGAATTTAGCTACAGGAGCTTATGCTGAACTACTGCTGGCGAAAACCTAGTTGCTTAGAAACTATGTCAAATAAGTTTTAAGTACAGGTCTTTTTCATGGATTACATTTTCCTATAATAATAACAACATTGTTAACATAACATTTTTCACAGCAGATATTTCGACATTTCACAGCAGGAACAGCAGTTTCACGGCTTTGGTTTCAGGGCCTTGGTATTGTGCATGCTTGCCCACTGTGACAGTTGAATACAAGAGAACCACTGTTAATGTGACTGGCAACACCTGTGCCTTTATGTCCGCCTTTTCCTTTTATGACACAACACTTGTTTTTGTGTGTGTGTATGTGTGTGTCAATGTGTTAAAGAAGTAAACTGGCAAATAAAAAAGCTGTGAAACACATTACCTCAACACAACATACAGACCTATTGTTTAAGTACAGATCGCACAACCTTTTGTGGGAAAATAAGAAGTTCCAGGTCCTATATTCACAGTTTTTCACTCTGATTTACCACTCTTTTAAATGTGTGATATGCATGTGAAGATGTTTATCTTAATTGAGGGGTTTTTCATCATTCATTTAGGCTGAAAGGGGTACGCTGTAACGGGAAGGTCCCACATTTGGATTGCAACTTGAAGTTTGACACATTCAACTTTATTTGTTGTTATGGCTTTCCTGGCTGCACCTTTTTTATTTTATTTGTACTGTGACTTTAACTGCAAGTTTATTTTTGAATCAGTGAATGGTTTTAACAAGGTGTGTGATGTGCCTATGCTAGAGACATCATGAATGAATGCTACTAGTTTCAAAAAGCTAAACTTTGCTCAACAAAGTCACAGTCAGAGAACATTAACTGAACGTTTGTGTTGTTGTGGGGATCCTCTGATGCACACTCGCACAGCACGGCTGCATGTATTTCAGAGCCTGAACGTGTGTTACAAAGGAACATTTAGTATTTCATCAACAGAAATTCACTATGACATGTTTCACAATACTTTATTGATCATGAAGCAGAAAATCAAATACAGTGTATGTGCTGCAGTAAACTGTAATTCTCCATTTCTCGCAAATCAATCAAATGTAAACTCTGGCAAATAAAATGCACGATGGAAAAGTGTTCCATAATAAAAATGCACATTCAAGCAGTTATTATTTTTTGTTGTGTGGCATTTCTCACAGCCCAAGCAATGTGCTGACTCAATGAGATTTGAATATCAAAGCGTTCTCATGTTAAATAATCAGCTGATGGTTAATTTCATCTGAATGCGTTTGAACCGTTTCCCTCAGAGAAATGCAGATCTGGCTAAACGTATCAGACTGACAAACCCAAGGCATTTACAGTACAAGCAGTACCTTAACACGAACATAAACACTGAAAGCATACAGTACATACTAACAGTCATTAACGACAATAGATTACTTTAAAGACTCAGATTCTATTTTTTACCAACTCACTGTTGCTTTCAAAACAGTCATGGATTAATGGATAGCAAACATATCCAAGGGTGGATTCCTCAAAACTTAGTAGTTTGTACATAAGCCTTACTCCCAAGTACTATCACATTTTAAGATTTTCTTGACATGTGATTTATTTGTTCCTGTTAGCAAGAAGAGACATCATTACAATATCCTAAAGAACACACTGGTTGTTTTGTAAATACTCATACTGAGGTATAAAAGCTGAAAATGTCAGAAGTCTAGTAGAATTCTGCATTCAGATAGATATTTTGTCTAATTGAGATTGATTTACCAAGGCATAACTATATCATAACTGTATGAAAGTTGCATTTAAACCATTATTTGCATTTTAAGACACATAGTTTATATATTTTCAAGGCACACGTGTAATTGAAAATAATGCCAAACAACAATCTTTTCAAATTCAACAGTTAGACACAGCAGTTGGCAATACGGTCATGGTAAAGTCATAATAACTGGGACGCCACATGTTACGTTAACAAATTTGGACATTTTAGGAATGTAAAAAAAAAAAAAAACATTTGCGTATTAAAACAAAAACTGCAAGAACATAAAACTTTCTCCCAATAGGCACATTTATGACAACACCACAGTGATATATATTCATATTTTCAAATTCCAGATTTAAATGACTAATATTGACGTACTAGTATAATGCAGCAGTTCTCCCGGATATTTTGCCATCACAGACAAGCGAGGTACACTTCCAGGTTGTTTGGCTGGAGGTAGCTCACTTGCGTCCCAAGGACTCAGCCAGCTTCTTGAGCCTTTTCTTCAGCTCCAGAGGAAACTTCTCGTAACACTTTTTACAAACAGGCTTCATGTCAAACTCAACAAACTTGTTCCTGCAAAGGAGAGACAGACCATGTCAATACCAAATATGTAATATATGAATCACTTGTCTCTAGTCAACATTTACTTGGCAGATTTCTTTCCTACATGAATAGTTTTAACAATTTTTTGTTATATTTAGCAATTCTGTATTTGTTTGTGTTTTGTGCTGTCAAATTGATGAAGTTTTTTGTCTTTTTGTTTGCTTTTGTCTCATTTGGATGAGTTTCCTCATGTGTTGAGCTTTCAGGGTACAAAAAATCTGCTCCTTCAGTTTTTCTGTTTTATCACTTTAGACTGAATATCTTTGTGTTTTAGCAATTTGATTGACCAAAACAAGAACTGGCCTTGGACTCTGGAATGATTTGTCTGATTTTTACTACTTTCTAACATTTAATAGACCAACAACTAATTGAGTAATCACAAGATTTATTGATAATTATAACCATTAGTCGCAGCCCAACTCACAAGCATCAACTAAGCCAAACTCGATATGCATATGCATGTATATTTAAGTGGTTTTGAATAAACGGCATATACATAAAACAACTGCAGGGGGTTTCTTTAAATAAAGTGAATGAAAGAATGAGAATGAGAGCATGCCGTACTATAAAGTTTACTGAGTAAACAAGGAACACCACAGAAAAGGAGGAAGACAGAGATATCACCAACCAATGGATGGAGTGGTGAATTGTAAAGAATAATAACTCTATGGACAGAGAGCAGGTTTTTTCTTGCGGTCTTTGGCATCACGCTCACGTCGGGCCAGGCGGCGTTTCAGCTCCTCAGGCATGCGCTCATAGCAGTGCTTGCACACCGGTTTCAGGTCAACTTCAACAAACTTATCTCTGAGTTACCACAGATGCAGCAAGTGCAGCATGTAAGAGGAGAAATTGGAGGAAAAGAGGGAAAGTTGTGGCAGGAGAGTAAAACACACGACGACTTGTGTCAAAACTAAACTAGACGTTTAGTAGAAGTGTTATCGAAAACATAGGAATAAAGCAATCTACATAAGCAACATCACTTACTTGAGAGTGAGTTTTGTGTTGCAGGTGGAGCACGAGAAACAACTGACACACCAGGCCTTGTTGAGCGCAGACACCACTGAGAGGGTCACAGAAGAAAAACAGGAAAAGAATTTGAACATTTAACTGTTTTATCTTCAAGCAGCATTTTATGTAGATGACCAAAAACACGGTAATGAATATGAGCTTCATTATACGGACACTCACCATCGCCCTCAATCACACGGTTGCAGTGATAGCACACATCGCCAAAAAGCTTGATAACACAAAAACAAGAAGATAGAGGTGATGAGACAGCAAATGCAAATTTTAGTTGGTGACGCACTGAAGGGTTGGTAATGCTATTTCAATTCTTTGACACTTCACCAGCATTATGATGTCTGTCATGCCCTACAAAGCCATTGTTTTCCTTGGCTCTTCTTTTCTCACCTGGTTATAATGAGTCTCACAGTAAGCCAACCCCTTCCTCTCATAATGCCGATGACCGAGGAAAGGCTTCTCACACTTGGCACACACGAAATGCTGTAAACAAAAACAAATGTTGATGAGGGAAACGGGAGGGAATGGATGAGAAGCAGGTGCCAACGCACATGGGCATGGACATGGAGATGTTTACTTTCCAAAAATTGTTTTTAAAAAGGAATAGGCTTGAACTCTGGAGAAATATTATGACAGTAATCCTTTAGTGTTGTTTTCTTTTTAATTACAGTTATCGCGAGTGTGCTGTGGGAATCTCTACAGTGTTCCCACAGTGTTGAAAAGTGTTATTTCTCCTGTGCCTGCCAGATATGAGGTTCCCGAAGAGGTAAGATACAACATTAATTTCAGCTAATGACTGTCTTTAGTATAAATTTGACTGCTTTACACAGTTGATAGGCTTAAGCTTTTCAAACATTGTAAAATTCAGCAGCCACCAGGCTGATGAACACAACCAGATCCGCTCCGCTCTGCCTCGGGAGAAATATTATTTTTAAAAGTGCTCACATCGCTCCTACTGACTCAAATTAGCTCATTAACAGTGTTTTGGTTCTAAAGTGTTTTTTTGATGAATTTCACTCTCCTGTGTATAAAAAAATGGTAACTAATCGTGAAATTCATTAAAGACTTGTTTTCTGTTTCTGTCTGAAGGAAGCATTACATTTATGATGAACTGTAAAAGGTGGTCTGCGTGACATTTGTCCACTATAAACCTGTCAGAAGTCTTCTCTTAATGCTACTTTCTGTAGTCCAACTTGCAATGTGCAGAAGATTTTTTACAGAAACAGAGAAAGTTTCGTAATATGCCACATGATTTTGTTACCTATTCTTAATTATTTCACTTGTTTTTGTGTTTGACAGCCAATCTTGTGTACCGCTCCCTGGGATTTGGGTTTTTTTCAGACTGCAAGCCCAAGTCTGTTTTTTGGCATATCCAGATTGTATCCAGATTGATTTTAGGGAGCCTGGACAGCAACAAAAACATATGAAATGCAAACTGACCTCATTTGGAGGTGGTTTGAAATGCGATTCATTTCTACAGATGTGTTTCAATCTGGACGCTCATATCGGATTACTCACACTAGTGTGGGATTAGATAAATTCACACATCTTCCCACTCCTTTTCCAACATGTAATTACAATTGCTTGTTTTCATATGTGTTATGGGTGGAGGTAGGTTAGACTCCACCCCTGCCTGATCCACCTTGATCGAGTGCACCTGCACTCGTTGCACAGCTGCAGCCTATCAGCCTGCCTAGGTTATGAAAGCAGGCTGGGTCCAGCAGCTCAGGGGTGAGAGTGACACCGGAGGGTAAACACCATCAGTTTGCTCTCTCGGTTGTGTGTATGTGCGTTGGGGTGGCATTTTCATTTTTTTTTCGTGACAAGTTTATTTTCCCCTATATCTAGACAGAAAATCCCTCCTCCTAGTGACTCTTTACTTTTGGTTTTTGGGTCCTTTGTTTTTGTTCCTCTATCCTTTTGATAGATTTAGTTGGCTTTTGCAAGTTTTCGCCATCGCCTTATAGACCCCAAGGACCCCTTTCCAGTGTTTTCTTGTTAGTTTCCCCATTGCGACCTCGGTTTGTGATTTTGTTTTGAGGGGAGAACGTAACAATATGCACTACTCTTTTGTTGTTAGTTTGTTCGGGGGGGGGGGTTAGTACATGTTCAAAATAAAGATTTAAATCAATCAATTTCCACGTTAATTTTGTGTTACTCACAACATGACACATAACAATGACCTTGAGTCCTGAGAAAGAAAAGACAATAGTCCATGCTGCTTCTAGCAGATCAGTTTAAAAGACAAACAGAGAGCAAAAGTCTGTGTACAGTCACACTGTAATAAATTGTCTGCTCCACAACTTGATAGTGTGGTTGTTTCGACTGTGAGGTACTCTCGTCTTGCAGATACGATTTGAGAAACAAATCTGATTTTCCTGCTGTCTGAACATAGCCTTGGACATATCAGCTTGGCTAAGATAATTCCCAAATCATTTACACTTGGGTTTTCTTCAAAAGCCTATCCTTACTTTTTTCCAAACAAATACCAAATCATGAACAAGGTAAACATGGTCATTATTCCTTAAGTAAACTCCTACAGGCCTTGCTTTGTTTAGAAGAAGGCAGCCAGAAAGTCAAACTGACCTCAAAACAACAAAATGCAACATGTTGTACATCACCTCGTAAGTACAGGAATGTAAGTGTATTTACTGCACTGGTAAATCGTCTCATTCTTGTTCACAAACCTCCACATGCCACTGCTTGCCCATGGCATTAACAACACGCCCCTCGATGGGTCTCCTACAGGCACCACAGATTGGTACACCCATCTTGTCATGGCAGGGCAAACAGTAGAGCTCTCCCTTCAGTTCCCTGGCTTCTGCTGTCAACTCCTTCCTGTGAACAGAGAAAGAGATACATATCAGAGAATGGAACCTGACCTGACATACATATTCTAAAGCTAAAAAGGTGAAGTTTTCTGTACTAAACATCAGGGCGGAGAGGTAAGACTGACCCGCAGTTGTTGCAGTTGAAGTGGTCCGGGTGATAGGGGTCATTCTTAAAGATCAGTGGCTGCTCTTCAATGATGGCGTGGCACTTCTGGCAGATATACTTGCCCAGGCCGCGAGCTTTCTCGCGGTTATGGCACGGGCGACACAAGTGCCTGAGGTAAATGGAGAAAGGAGGACAAAATTTAGGGGTGTCAAGAAAGAGTCAGAGTCCTCAAATAATATTATGACATACTCTGTGACAGCTGCTCGAAAATTCCATTATTTGTTCGAATGCAAGCGAGTCACCAGCTTGACACGTGTAACCACCTGCTCCTCAGGCTGTCATAGTGTTATATTAAGACTGTAATAAGATGGGATACTTACCTGCCAGCGTTCTTGACAAACCCCACGTCTGCAAGCACAGCCTGGCAAATGTCACAGCAGAAGCAGTCGGGGTGCCAACTATTGTTCATGGCCTTAATGACACGGCCAATGATGAACTCCCCTGAGGGAAACCAGAAGTGAGGGATCAGCTTGAGGCAAGTCGAAGTTTGACTTTTTTAATATTTGTTAGGATTAGATGTTTTTTTTTTGTTGGTTACAGTGCAGTAGTTCCAAATGAGCACTCCATTATAGAGTTATAGTGTTACTACTCTGCACTTTAGTGCTTTCCATAGTGTTCTCAAAGTGACAATTTGATGTGGATTGGTTTTTAATTGTCCATCTAATTCAATTAGAGCATGTCTGTCTCTCACTGGATACAGTCGAGCAGTATTTATATTAAGTTTATGTAGCAATCAAATGCATCTGGGGTGATCTAAGCACAAGTGGGAGGCTTCTAAATAAAAGTATGAATAGACTTAAAAGGTCAGTGGGGACACATCTGATCTCTCAAACAACGTATGGAGGTCAGGGCCACATATGTAATTTAGTTAAATGGTTCCCAAACTGTGGTGGTTACGAGAGGAGGTGCTGTGAAGGCTGAATGCTTTGGTATACACTGCTTGCAAAGCATGGAGACGTTTGCGAAGGGTCTGTCAATAAATGAGCTGACAATGATCCAGAAATGTATTGACGGGCTAAAGGGGGACCAACAGAAAAGGTTTAGGAATGACCGGTGCAGCATCCACACACAGTGAATGCTTTGTACACATTGTAATGAGCTTAAATCATGGATATAGACTTTATTGATACAAATGCCATTTTCAATTCTACTCATCATCTGCTTCTTAATCAATTAATTCCTTCTTGTTGCAACTTTCATACGGCAACAAGCAGGATCGGTGGATCAAACTATTTGGAACTAGCTCTTAATTCCCATCGACATCAACTGTATTTCCATTGCCAAACGAATAGGCGAGGGTTTCATGTTCATCTCCACACAAGGTCCAACCAAGCCAAAACAGTCCCCATCTATTGCCAGATGGCTAAGAGCAAATGTGATTTTTTTTTCCAGCACAAATCAAATGGGAGCAGGGAAGCCTGGTCACAAATAATCACTTGCATGTCTGAGAGGCTTTCTGGCACAAGGTCTAAAATGCAGTCCATCTGAAGTTGACCTAAATATAATCTAGTCTGAATATATCTGAAAACAAGATACTTTCTTAATTTGGATCACCATTAGCATTTACAAAATGGTCACTAGTCTTTCTGGGGTCCACACAACCCCACAAATACTACATCCGGATGGCCTTTAACTTAAAGAGACTTATAAACACTTACCACACTGGTGACAGCAAGGGGCAAAGAGCATCTGGAAGTCATGTTCACAGTATTTTCTTCCTTCGAACTGTGAAGAGAAGAAGATTATTATTCATTCGCTCAAGAGAATCATTCAAAGCATTATCTAGATAAAATAGAACCAGACAAATCATCACACCACACATGCAGTGTACAAAGTATGGCTCATCTTGGTGTTTAATTGTGAAATGAATTATAATGAGTGCACTACCTCATAGAAGAGCCCCTCTGGAAACTGCTGGAAACACTGGGCACACACAAAACACTGCTCATGGTACAGCTCTCCGTTGCTATTGACGATCTTCTCAGTTGCAGCAAAGCCACTCTTGCATCGCTCACAGGCCGCAGCGGCGAGGGCATTAGCAATGCTGTTACATGAGACAAAAAAAAATACACATTAGCGCATTACTTCCCCTGGGGTCCTGTGAAATGTAAGGCTGACAAATGACTGGGATGCAAGGCTGGAGCAGTGTTTATCATTTGTCACATAACTCCCACATGAACTGCAGCGCTTGTTTCAGCAGCTGTCACCATGGAGAATGGAAATAATATGTGAATCAGCTGGGGAACTCGCTAACACTCATACTCACTGCACAGTCATCACCTAATTTGGTCAAGGAATAGAGGTAGTGAAACCTAGCTGAGAGATGGGAGCAGCATTTTCTCCTCACACACACACACAATCATCTACTAATAAACTGACTTATAAGCAGACTCAGATATTATCACATCATTAAATAGTCCAATACTATGCCACAATTCAGAGGTTTCTATTAATCGTCAAGTAAAGATCGAGAGCAGTGCTGAACGAGACTTAATGTAAAACACTGTTAAAATAAGGTAAACTACAATAACAGTATCTAACCCAACCAAAGTTAACTTTATGATAGTTTAATCTCATAATTCCCAAGGTAGTGCTTGTTGCTGTCTTTAAGTTACTTCAAATGAATCCTGATCATATCTGAGTGTTCGTTCAGTGTAGGGGAGGTGAGTGGTAACAACTCGCATAATGTTGTGAATTTTGAATAGAGTTTGGCGAGTTAATTGGACTAACCGCTATACAGCTAAGTAGCATGCTAACCCTAAAGCTAGTTGACCTAGCTCCAAGCAGTAGCGTCATTGCGTCAACAACTGTGAACTAACCTTCAAACTGTTGCCATCGACCACATTATGCACTGAAATTGACATTTTTTTGCTTATGACTAAGAATTGGGGCATATATTCTAGCGTAACGGCTAGCTAACTTTAGCCCTGTGGTTAGCGACGTTGGCCATTTAATATGACGTTAGCTTTAGCTTGTTGACTACCGTTAGCTAGCTACAACCCGAGCCAATGTAAACTCTTACCTGCCCGTCATTCCAGCCACCCCCAGCATCACCCCCTTGGCACGACAGGTTAGGAAACGAGGCTACTGAATTGACATAAATTGGTGTGCTAAATTGCTGTCAAGGTTTTTTCAGGGGGACGCAAACTTGTCCTCCGCCGTGTCGTCCCCTCCCAGCGGACTCTGCCTGAGCTGGTAGCGGCTTCAGGCCACCCACTTGGGGAGTGTCCATGAAAGTTTCAAATCATCAACTCTCCGACACAGCACACTGTCAAATCAGAGGCTTGTTATACTTAATTACAGAAATGGAAGTTAGTACACTGTGTCTCTGCCTAAGAACTAAAACAAATTCAAATATGTATATATATTATGATGTCTGTGATATGGATGTTCCTAAATTAATCCATTATCCAGAATACTGCCGGATTAAAAACGAGAGCTCTTTGTCATGAGGAGACAAATATCCTAATGTATGTTATCTCCCAATGAGCATTGGAAATTGCATTTTATTGTCCTTATATTTTGGATTAAATAAAAAGTTAATTGGTTTTTTTTTTTTTTTATTTCTGTGTCATGTCAATATCTGGCCCATCCCACATGGGATTACAAGACACTATTGTAATACGGAGCGTAGGCCTGTCACCTTCCTGTTTTACAAATATCAGTATGTTTATATAAATACATCAAATAAATTCAATTATAAAATACTGTTTCATATTTAAACAGCCAGATTAATCTTCGTGCATCATCCATATGTACAAAGTCAGTATTTGTTTTCATGTTCCTTGACAAAATTCTGCGCAGCTCTTCCATATACACACCGATAGGGCATAACATTATGACCACCTGCCTAATATTGTAAAGGTTCCCCTTGTGCAGCCAAAACAGCTCTGACCTGTCAAGACATGGACTTAAGACCTCTGAGGGTGTCCTGTGGTGTCTTATAGTGGATCCTCTGGGTCCTGTATGTTGGGGGTTGGGGCCTCCATGGATCAGACCTGCTCCAGCACGTCTTACATTTGCTCGATCAGATTGGGATCTGGGGAATTTGGAGGCCCGGTCAACACCTTGGGCCCTTTATTGTGTTCCTCGAGCTGTTCCTGAGCAGTGTTTGCGGTGTGTCAGGGCACTTTGTCCTGCTGGGGGGCCGCTGCCATCGGGTAGTGTTGTTGTGATGAGGGGGTGTACTTGGTCCACAACAGTGTTTGGATGGGTGGTGCGTGTCAAGTGGCATTCACATGAATGCCAGCACCCAACGTTTCCCAGCAGAACATCAGACTGTGATGAGATGATCAATGTTATTCACGTCACCTGTCAGTGGTTTTAATGTTGTGGCTGATCGGTGTATATATTTGCTTAAAAATGTCAAACTTAACTCGTGTTTAATTTCAAACTTTAACAAATGTTAAATGTCAGTGGATTGTTGTGAATGATGAGTTGATTATCAGTTAAATACTATTTGAAACAATATGTCAGGGTTAAATTTAAGATCAAGGTTATTTTACTGTCTCCCATGGAAGAAACTTGTCTTGGATTAAAGGAACTGCAGCATCAGACCAGACTTCGCTGTAAAAATGCCAGGTCTGTCAAATCTACCGACAGTTTATCACTTTATTTTTCAATTCACATCCGTTTCATCACCTTCATTATCAATTCGTAAACATTTTTTTGTTACTTCCACCCTTGAGCCCTCTTTCCCTAAATGATAAATAAGATTTTTTGTGTTGTGAATGATGAATGTTAGACGGGGAATATGATAAGAGAAGGACTCTGATTTCATCATATCCTGACTATTTTAATCAAATCAGCCTTAGATTATTTAATTCACTTGATGATCTGTCAGTCCATTTTCCATTTCACATGCACAAGTCATTTTCATTACTTCCACCCTTCATAGCATCAATATGTGCAAAACAAATGTTTTTCATAATTGAGTAAAAACTGATATTTGATTAAAATATACGCCCACACATGTAAACATGAAAAATGTCAGATATATCAGATTTTTTTAAATCAGGTGGGTGTGTCAGTCAGTTAAACACAACTTAGCAACACTTTTACTTAATGCTTTATCTGCCAAAAATGAAGTTCCTGGGCTTCTTATCATTATTGATGATATCATTTACAATAGGATAAATGGATTTATAGATCTCCCTCCCTATAAATCCAATATCCAGTACAGGTGGACCCTAGTGAATGCCGTCACATTCACTAGGGTCGAACTATTCCACTCAAGTGAAAACACCTATGTAGTTGCTGCTTTGTTAGTAGCTTTGTTGCTGCTATGTACACAGTATAAAATAGCCAAAGTCATGACAGAGGCACAAAATGCACGTCATCTTCTGCAAAATGTCCATTATTTATTACTTGTCTTCACGCGTATGTCCCAATGTTATAGCTCTGTTTGACGTCTGACTCCAAATGAACACACACATAGAGGCTATAAACAATTGAATGACTATTTGACAAAAAATGTAAAATGAAGACAAATACATTCCTGTGACTGTTTCTCCGCTAAGCTGTAAGACCCCAAGATGTTCTGCCAACCTTCATAAATCTGACCTCATCAGCTCAGCATCCGTAGCCTACCTGAGGCGCCACCGGCATGTTTCCTGTTGAAGAAATATCGCTTATCGTCCTTTTAAATTCTAAGACTTAAAATTTTAATCAGCTGTGGGTGGAACGGGAGACAGCACTGAAGTTATGTCTTTTATCGGATTTCACTTAATGGAGCTATTATTTGACCGTGTCCTGCTTCGCCTCTGTCTGTTTTATGTCCTCGTGTTTGCTGTTGTTTTATATACCTGCTTTGAAAGCACTCTGCTTGGGCGGTAAGTGCAGTATAAATAACATTCGCTTGTGTTGTATTGGACCTTTTATCTGTAATGATCCAACTTCCACACAGGGATGTTAGAAGCGTAACTGCATAATCTGCTATTTTTGTCAGATCCAGTCCACTTTCCAGAAATGAAAAAAGCACACCTAAAAAACGTCTTTGAAAAAAACCCTTAATTTGTTCCTACGCTCTACATCTGGAACATATGAAAAATAATTTAATTTTCAAGGTTTCAAAGGGTTGTAATTCTATCAGGAAGTTATTTGCGCAATGTTGTTATTTCAAGGCAAATACTGGGTCCACTTCAGCAAATCTGACAGAAAGCTTTTATACATATATAAAAAGGTTTTATAGAATGGAAAGAGAAAGACCTTGTAAAAAAAGAATGCGAGGTACAGCACCTTATTATCCAAGTATAACACACGTATTAAGGTCGCGGAGTATGCCTGTAAGCAGACCTTGACCATTTTGCCACCTATCTTTCAGACTTATGTAAAGAAAACGACGGAAATACTAATTTTCTGTTCCGATGTCTGTTCTGGAAAGATACGCAAAAACTAAATCCAGCCGATCGATGAAGGCAGCTAAAAACTAAACTGTGTTCATCCTGAGTGTCTGAGATGTTGGAAGACAATAAGAAACGTGGATACTGTCACAGTTTTGTAAACAGGGACATTAATAAGCAGGTTACTCTTTTCCCTGCATTAAATCCCCCAAAACATATTTACTGCTTCAGTGAACCTTTTTTTTTTTGCAAGATCTAATGAAGGGAATCTCTGTTATTGATTTGTTTACTAGTTTAAATGGCTGATTTTAGCACAGTCTCCAAGATAAAATATTTTCAGTCAACATTCCCACAAACCACAGATTGGTTTAAATTTGTCATAGGCTGCATATTATATTAAAACATGTTATATCACGTATACTTGCAGTGCATGTTTATTTCCTCACTTGCATGTTGGATGTGGAGGGGAGGGTGGTGGAATTACAAGTGACAAGGCTGCCAAGCCAGTGACCACAGTCGGAGTATGCGTTGCAGGGTGCGTTTGACAAGGGACCAAGGCGTTTCAACATTTGTAAGCATGACACCAGCGGAGCCCTCAGATCAATTTCCAGCTGTGTTTTTGGGGACAAAAATAGGTATTTTAAGCTTAAATATGACATTTACCTGATTCTAACCAAGTGGATATTGTGCCTAAACCTAACTGGAGCATAAGTTTTAGTAGTTTATCAGAAACTTATTGTGCTAACATTTGTTCTGGCAATGGGTTGTTGGTTTAGTTTAGAGTGCTTTCAAAATGACACACCACTGAGTGTGTTCTGATTAAGTAATATGAGTACGTTCAGGAATGGTTTGTCAAAATTCCAGATGATATTTTATTTTAAAAACCTGGGAGGGGATCAAGCAAAACCTGTGTGAAAAAGTCTTTAGAAGCAAAGACTAAGCGAGTCTCTGCTTCTAAAAATAGATAGAATTCAGCTGCAGGTTACACTTTTCATCAGAAATTCTATTGATACTGGTCCACCACTTTGGTCAGACTGAAATATCTCAATAACTACAGTATCCATGGTCCACAGAGGATGGATCCCTCTAACTTCGGTGACCCCCTGACGTTTCCTCTACTGTTACAATGAGGTTATTTGTGGTTTTGAGTGAAATATCTTGACCACCATTGAACAGATTGCCATAAAAACTGGTTCAGACATTCATGTTCCCATCAGGTTGAATCACAGTTACTTTGATAATCCTCTAATTTGTCATCTAGCACCATCATCAGGCCACACATTCAGTTGGTCCGCGCCGCAGTATATAGCCAAACATTCCAGTCAGCCTAAACTGCACTTTATGTTCAATGCTAACCCACACATGTTAGCATGCCAACACTCTGACTAAGATGGTGAACAAAATAAACATTGTTCCTGTTAACCTCATCATTGTGAGCATGTTAGCATTAGCACTTAGCTCAAATCACCTTTGTGCCCGAGTGGAGCCTCACACAACTAACAGTTGATAGAAGAGGAGTCTCTTGTTTTAGCATGAGGCATTCTCCTCTTGTATAAATATACTGATCTAAATTCATTAAGGTTTAATGTGGAACAAAATACTAAAGGTGTGTGAAAATAATTACTTTCTGATAACTCATTTGATTTGATTTGCTTCACACAGGTCCAGCTCCGCTCAGCTCTCTTCGGACTTGGAACCGTATTGAAACAAGAAAACTGTGAAAGACAGGCTAAAATAATACACTTGCAACAAGCCAATTAAAGCAACTGTTATCTTTTTAATTGAGACATGGAATACAAATTTAAAACAGGCTTTTTTTTAATGTGACTATGAACTTTACTCAAATATCACATGTCTTTGCGAGGTACAAGAGGTACAAGTACAAGAGGATTCCTTCCAATAAATCTTCTCATTACAATGCAGCCTTGTTTAACTAAAATACAAACAACACACTGTCACTGTATTCTCTAAAAAAAAAATTAAAAAACTGCAGCCTTTACTTGGCATATCGTTGAATATTACATTAATCATCTATAAGCACTGAATACAAATGCTGTTAATATCAACCAGCAGATGGCATGGTGTTATAAATACATAACAAAATAAAATGAACTGTAAGTCAGTAAAGGATAAAGTCCATTGCCAGGCCCTGCTGATATTCAGAAAAGTCAAATTAAGACATGATGGATCCCAAAAAGAGGGCAACAACTGAAGAAAAAACTACTCTGAAGTAGTGTTACTTTTTCTTTTGTTTTGCTCCAATTAACATTTGCAAACAAAATACACAAAAGAACAAATATAGACCCTGTTAAACAATAAACCATTTCTTAACTGAAGATAGTGATTTACAGGTCTCTTTCATTGCACAGTCCAAGGGTGTCACCTTTCAACGAGTCCACAGGAAACAACATCCTTGATAAGTCCACCTTAACACATCTACCTATTATTCATTCACTCTATCGCAACGAAACAATAGTGAGACATTAATATTTCATTCTTACACATTCAGGTACATCAACATTCAGCTGCCACACCGTCCTGTCTTCAGGGCTGCACGATGACCTCACTGAGATCAGGATTTTCTCATTGTTATCGATCACATTAAAACATATCTCCACATTTAAATAAGCAAGTGAGTTTCTGGATGATGCTGGATTTATTGTTTTTAAGCAACAGACAAATCCAATTCAAACCTTTATTTCAGCCTAGAAAATCAGTGAGGTTTCCCTCAGCAGAGTTCAACGTTTCAAAAGAACAGTACTCAGTGAAAACAACTGCGCACTGAGATTAAATGTTTTGAGATTTGCCCAGGAGTAGTGAGTGTGTCGATCCTGAGAATGTTTTGGTGCTTGGTGCACAAAAACTAAAGGCTTTTTTTCCAAGTTCAGAATAAATCCCCGGGACTTGAAGCATAAGACAGTTGGTTAATGATCCAGGACTTAATACAAAAGACCACCATCAATTTAAGATGTTTTAATTGTCCTTGCTGTAGGCCAGCCAATTGCTTTTGTATGACAGCCTGAGATACTGCTTTGGTCATAATTGTGCAGCCCTGTACTAGCATTTAAATCCTCAATCCTTAATTATGTTACAAACCATTTTTGAGCTAAACTCACAACAGAAAATATTTATATTATGTGTTTGTCAGCTGATGATAACTGAAATTGTTATTAACAGCCTAAGTTTCCAACGTTACGGAGTGTCTTCTTGCACCCAAGTGAGAATAGTCACACGGCAGCTATTTAGCTATTTGTATCATCAACAGGTGATGTATTATAAAGTGCGGAGGAGGTCATGATTGATGGGTTATTTTGAGACTTAGATGACTTATTATTTACAGTTTTCTGCCACAGTCTGGTTAGATTTAGGCAACAGAATTACTTGGTTAGATTTAGGAAATGCTCATGGTTGGGTGCAAATATCATTGTTAGCTATGGACACCTGGGTGCTTATAGCATCCGACTACACATTAATAATACATTTTGTATGTGTTGAAAGACCTGCCCATCAATTAGAGAGCTCTCCACGGGGCAGTGCATTAAACTCAATATAGGGTTGCAGCAGTTGGCCGGTTTTCAGTATACCATGTAAATTTGCTTGTCTACTGTATAAAGTGTGATGAAAAAAATAATTTAAGTTTATATCAAGTTCTACATCTGTCAGGACATAACATTTTGTGGAATTCATGGCAACTAATATTGTGCAATTGTGTTATACCATGATATTTTCCAAGATGATGATTGTCCCATGAAAATCTACTGTTGCAGCCCTACCTCTAAAATATATTTTACAAATGCAAAGCCACAACATATCTCTCTAAGGTAAACTATTGTGCGATAAAGCAAGTTTGGTTTGTCCCAGAAATATCCCAAAATTATTTGTAAATTAAATGAAAATGAAAAATAACTCCATAAACAGCAAATGAATTAATTATCAAGGGTGACTTGTAGAATTGACAGATTTAATGATCACTGTCAAGAGTTACCATGATTTTGCTGCAGAATACGTTAACTTCATACCCACAAGGCGTTGCAACTCATTTTGCTAAACGTGGGTCCTTCATCAGAATAAATGTGCAACAGTGGGATAAATGTATAGATACATGACGTCCATAATTAAAATCTCTCCCTCCCATTTTGTTTTGCAATAAAACATTTTGATATTTACAATTACAATAGGAACACGGGTCAGGCTATTCAGAAATATAGCTCCTTTACATTACACAAAAAATATGTTCAAAACATCACTCTGGTATATACACAGTATATACAGACGTGGATGATTATGGCCAAAGGAAATCATCACGTTACAAACAGCTGTTCTTAGAAATGGGGTCATGAACTGTCTTTAGCTTTGTCCACATGAAATCAGAGGACACAGAAAGAGGCAGTTCAGTTTCTAAATGAGATGAAACACATTCAAAGATGTCGAACAGAGACACGCTGATCGAATGCAGGAGCAGATGACACATGAAGACCAGAACCAAACAAAAACGTATGCATTCAATCCTCGTGTATTATTGTAGTCATTCGATCAACCACCCACTTGACTTTCCCTTCACAATGAAATGTTTTATTATTCTTGTACAGTCACCATGTGTCATTACCTGGGTCTTAAAGATGGGAGCTGCGGTGATTTTAACTCAATATCATCAAAACACATTAGCTTATAATGGTGATCATCCCTATTTTCTAAACTTCCACACAGTTCTGTTGAATGTATCTGAATGTCAAGTTACTTTACTGAAATTAAACGCTTCAACTGTTATATTTATGATTTCTGTTAGGATTAGTATTCATGCCCACTCATACTGTAATATGACAAAATGTTTGTGTATCTACGTGCATATAATGCAGCAAAGACGTGTGGAGTAAAATAATTCATATTCATTCCCAATAATCTCCAGACATTCCCGCGTCTCCCCTGAAAACTCCTAAACCCTACGTCTAACCAATCTGCAGGGTGTCAGAGAACAAGGTGACAAGAGTGACAAGACAAATAAATTGATATATAAATATACATATAAATATAAACAAAATCATAAGTGGAACAGAATGGTGAAATTGGAATCTATATTATGAATTTTATCACAACAAATTTCAAAGTGAAGTAATTTCTTCACGTGCTCGGGGAGAAAAGCACATACTTACATGTCTGGATAAGGGGCTTTCTCAAAAACACACAGTTCAACAAAAACCTGGACACAACTTCGATCTTGTTGTGGAGCTCTACCAGGTAGGCATCATGTCTGGGAACCAGACGCGACCCAAATGCTTTGATACCTCCCAGTGGATATCATCCAGCCCATAGCGGTGATCCGGGACCAGTACCTCCTCCATGATGGACAGCTGCGTCAGCCTGTCTCCACACATCTTGACAAACTCCACGAAGGCGCTGCAGGACACTTCACACTCTCCCAAGCCAATGGCCGACAGCTGCGTGCAGCGTTGGGCGATGCGGATCAGCTCTTCATCAAGCGGCCGCAGCCCATTGGCACAGACCACCAGCTCGACCAGACGCGGGCAGGTGAGCCCGACGCGGCCCAGCACATCTTTACTGACAGAGCGGCCGAAGTACAGATGCGTAACGGGGATTTCATCGCGGAAGAAAGGGCCGAACTCATCCTCGTAGAGGAAGAAGTACATGACCAGATTAAATTTGGGAGAGTGGCGCACCATGGCATCCCAGCTGCTTTTCTTGATGGTGTGGAACTGCTGGCCGGGGTTCTCACTGATCACATCGATGCGGAGGTGCTCGAGGTGAACGTGCTTCTCTGAGGAGAGGGCGATGAGAAGTTCGTCACTCAGCAGATGGTAGTTCAGAGCCAGTTCCCTCAGGCCGTGACACTGATCAGCCACACACAGAATGCCTGGGATATACAGAAAAGTAAATTAGAGGAGACTATACACCTAAACGGTCAGTTCATGGCAGAGAACAGAAAAAAGATGAAGCAATGTTGGACGACACTTTACAATTTCCTGGTAATACCGGAGGTCTGATAAAAACCGTGAGCTTGTTTAAATCAGGGAGTAAAATGTCACTGTTAACTACAGCTTTTCAATATATCAGATACATAAACTTCTTTTTCATTTTTAACCATTTGTTTGTTTTGGGTTTTGTTTTTATTGGCTCTTTATGATTTCTTAATTACTTTTTTTTAATGGATTTTTATGTCCCTGTATAGCATTTTGAATTGCCCTGTTTCTGAATGGTGCCATAGCTGTCAAACTTTTAGTTTTATTTGTTCTTTGTTTTCACATTTTAAAAAAACAACTGTAAAACATCTTTATTTCAATATTAATGTCCATTCATATCTCGGTTCAAGTCATCCAAGTCTCTTGTACCCAATTAACTTCTTCACTGCTCACAAATGTGTCCTCTAAAGTCAAGTCCAGCTGCTGAAAACATAACAGGGGTGAAGTCATTTTCCAGAAAGGACAAAAGGTTTCACCAAATCTGTGCAGGGTTTTTTACTCATTATTAGTCACCAAGATTCTTAATATCTACTTCTCCCTCTGTTGGTCAGTACCTGCAGGCGAAACATGAGGGCAACTGCTCATTTTCAGCAGCTTGAGGGTGTCACTGTTATTGGCCACCAGGACTTTGAGGGAGGGGTCATCCACCGGCGTGTCATCGATCTTCAGGGAGGACAGGGACTTGGAGTTGACAAAAACCACAGTCAGAGCTGAGATGAAGTGCGACTGTTGAACAGAGCAAAAAGAGAGAAACGCTCAGTCATCCCTTTTCTTTAGTGAACAAAGTGCCAGTTTTATTAACCAAAACATCAAGCAATTTGAAATGCAGACGTTGCTTCAACTGCAGTCTAGTTCCACTATACATGTGCATTACTGCCCTCTGCAGGTGGTAGAAATGTAAATCATATCGGCCTTGTGTGGATGCACAACTTTGTGTATTATACAAAACAAAACAGACACCCACTCATTAAAACATGACTCCACAGCACCACCAGTAATCAAAAATTCCAGAGCATCTTTAGATTCTAATCATGAATTTAAAAAGCATAACATTTGCAACCAGTTTTGTAAAATGAAAAATAAATTAGCTTGTACCTTGTTTTTGATTCAATTAGGATTTTAACATCCAATTATTGAAAATGCTGTAGTGAAAGAACAAGAATGTCAGCCAAGTATTTCAACAAAGAAAATATAAACTGTCCCGTTTTGAACAACCCTTTATGGCCTTCTAAGTTGACATGTTGCACTTAAAAGCACCATGAAGTCCCTGTCAGTGCCCATACACTTTGCTCTATAAAGTGATATACATTTCAGTGTTAATGAGGTGCACCTGAATGTACCATATGCTGTATACACCATTGGTGCTTGGAGTGTTCATTTCAGTCCTGCTTCCCACAGGATTACATAAAGACTGATCTCTGGGTTTTATGAATCAATATCGGATCGTTCAAGTCAAGATCAATTTAAATGAGAAAATCGATTTGTTTTTTCAAACCCGGCCCTCATAAAGACACACAGAAATAATGATCTTGCTGAGGCTTACCTTGGGCAGCTCCATGAAGCTTGGCCTGGCTGTGGAGATGAGCCCGAGTGTTTTCAAAGAACAATTCACGAGCTGAGAAAGGATGTCGCAGGCAGCCTCTGCAGACTCTCTGCTGCTGTCCACCTGAGCAGCACAGAGAGAAAATGAAAACCCAGCAACACTTTAAGTCGGAAAAAAAAACACTACACACTTCTCTTTATCACGTTAACCTGCTAAGCTTTAAACTCAGTTCATACCTTGAAGCTCACATACTGCAGGTGGTTGGAGTGCCTTTTGATTATCTGCTTGATGAGGTCTGGGTGTGTGGCCTTCAGGTAGGAGCTGGCTGGCTGATTCAACTCAAACTCAAAGCACCGCCACAGCTCTGGCATGTGAAAAGCCTGGTTCCAGCCCCGGCACACCTGTGGTGACAGCAGTAAATTCAAATCTGATTTAAGTCATCTGTCTCTCTCAGAAATCTTCTGATTGGGGGACGCTGAACAAACCAGCTGGTAGCAAAGTTAATACTTTCACTCACTGCTTAGCAAAAATCATTCACAATTAATCTTATTTCTAATTAGCATTATTTTCCGCTAGAGAGCTTCTGGTTAAAAAATGCTTGTTGAATACCAGAGGCCAGCTTACAAAACATGACTCACAGCAGGGAACAGACACCACTCATCTCCCCTCAGGCAAGTGGCCTTCACCAAGGCTCACATGTCAGAATTACCAGACTTGTTGGAGCAGAAAAACACTAGGAATGAGTGTATGTCAGTATGTTCAACCCTCCCTGTTTCATTGTTAAGAGCCCAACTGACTAAAAACATGAGCCAAAAAGAACAATAAAGAAAACTGTCTGAACTTTCCAGTCTGCCTTGTTATTTCATGCAGACACGGATAAATACTGCAGTCTTTAAAAGGATCAATATAAAGACAATGACAAATGACAGTACTGCTTCCTGGTAAGTGACTGACGGCTCATTATCACATGAGTACCTGAGAAGCGTAAGCCCTATCCAGGAGAGGCAGGTACTGGAAGATGTGTAGCAGGATCTCCTGTGGCAGACACTCCCAGCGGACTCCCTCCTCCTCCTCCTCCTCCTCCTCCTCCTCCTCCTCCAAATCTTTCTCCCTCCTCTGCTTGCGGGACCGTTTAAGAGTCTCCTGAGAGCCACTGCTGGTGCCACCTCCGTCCTCCTGCTCATTCCCTTGCAGACCTCGTTTCATCCTGGGTAAACAAACAGAGGAGGAGTGAACAAAATCCAGATGGTCGCCCAAGTTGACTTTGTAGGCAAACAAACTCTTGATTAGCAGTATAAATTATGCAGGGCCTCTTCATCACCAGACCTGACGTGCTTGGCAGATTATATTTTTGTTATTAACAAACTAACAGTCAATGTCTGGTAGACTGATGCATTCATATATATCTATGATTTGATACATACTTATGGAGCTGCCCCTATTTTAAATATCAGTTCATCTTTTAATTATCTTTTAACTTTCATTTCTTAGCCAATGACAAAAGAGTAAAGTGGGAAATCCTCACATTTGTGAGAGCTGTAACTGACAAATGTTAGTGATTTTGATTTGATAAATGACTTTATGACAATTAACAGACTTCTTAAAGTTCTTCGTTAATTTTCTCCAAAATAATCAATAAACCATCATAGTCAGGGTGGCTAGTGAATGTTCTAATTTTACCAGGCACTCATTGGGCCTGCATTGTTTTTAAGATGGTGAGTGAAACAAATCTGACAGCCACTTTATGTTGTTATCACACACTTGTGACAAAGCTATGGAACGGAGGCAGGATATTTTACAGTTTAACAGCAAAGTTCATTGACCAATATGACATAATTGGGCTGAAACAGTAAACTTAAGTGGGAATTCAATTTGAAATTACCCCAAGTATCTTTCACTTTTCATACCGGTGCAAATTGGACAAAATAAACGCTGATACCAATTATTGACCAATATCAGCCAACCGATACATCAGTTGGGCTCTAATTTTACCACCACTGGCTGGATCCTGGTGCGGATTTTGTGCCCTGGTTGTGCTGCTTTGTTACTGTTACATCATTTTGTTATTCTTAAGAGAAAATATGATGAAAATGGTGTCTCCACATTAGGCCAAGTATAAAAAAAAGTAAGAAAACTGATGAAAGTCATACCTTGTACATCTGCATATCTATGGTACTGAGTTCAACAGCTTCAGTGTTATTAAAGATATATATTTTTAGTATTGGTTCAACCTAAAAAAAAAAAAAAAAAAAACCTTCTGTTTCATTCCTTTGATTAAGAGTGATTATAACGGATAATAATAGAATGATAAATATGAAATCGTAAAACTGATATTTTCTGAGATGGTCAATATACCATGACAATCTTAAACCATTGCAGCCCTACTGACTGTATGTCGAATAAATTGCCTCGTTGTGAATGTGATATTATTCTGATCCTTTAGTAATTGAGTAATGATGGTGCAGTCCATGTTTTATAAGAGAGGGTCAGCTGAAAGGAAGGGTTGCTGGTTGTTTTTCCCACTAACATGCGTGCAAAACTCACTGACATTGTGATATCATTAGGAAGATAGTTCTCTGATTATTGTGGCGTTGTGCTGTGCAAAGGTTAAAAAAAAATGTCAACAAGCAGGTGTGTTTTGGAGCGTTTGGTTCCGCTTCCTCAGAATGAAAACATTGCAAAGCAGGACACGCCTCCCTAAAACAACACCACCGTCTGATCAGCCTGATGTAAACTTCATAAGATATGAGTTAGCTTATGCTAGCATAAACTGCATTAAGTTGCACCTTTTTTTCTGCACATAAATAGCACGATGTTGCCGACGTTTAACGACAACACGGATGGTTAGTTACACAGATACACGTCAAACCAACCAAGACAGGAGTTAGCTAGCTTAGCCGAACCAGGGCGTTGCACCTTGCTAACTACTAAGCAAACAAGTTGTTGTGAATATAAAGTTTAATTTACAAAAAAATTAAATAATAATGTTTTGTTAAACGAGTAGTCGGAAGTCCTCAGCTGGTGTCAACACCGTCCTCCTCTTACCTGGGTTTCACCTCCGTGGGCTGTTTCTGAGAAAAGGCGATCACTCAACTTCAACCGGGACCGACACAAGAAAACTGCGTTCGAGCTGGCCGACCGATCAAACACATTGGACCATAGGACAGCACGGTGTGTCGGGGGGGTAGCAAACGCTGACTAGAAGCTTTTGAAGCAAGTTTTTAACGCGTGTTTTCCTTTCCCGAGCGCCTGACCTAGTTTCTCACCACAAATCTGCTTCAGCAGTTTGCCTCTCTGTCAGTTAAAGATGGCGTTTGTGTTGCTGCTGCGTCGAGCCCAGCCAGTGGGCTGGCCGGCCTGCAGCTGCAGTGAACCGCCGACAGGGGGCGCTGTTTCACTCAGACGGAGGTGTTTCCCCTTTTAAATCTCAGCTCAGGCTTCAACAGTGTTATTTCAAAAAGGATAAAGGACTGTTATATCATACAAAGATGTAACCGCACAAACTAGTAATGGTTATACAAAAAACTACCGTTTGAGATACAAAAATAATAATAATAAAAGAGGTAGATTGATAAAAGGTGACAAAAAGTAGGGATGCATAGTAAAGTGGACAGATACATTATCAGCCCGATAATGGGAAATTTATATTATCCGTTATCAGCTGATAATTTTAGAAGAGAAGAAGAGATATGGGGTAAAGTCTTTGAAAAAGGAATTAATGTTTAAAGTCCTTGTGTCCTGCTACATTTTCTTTTTGCAATGGAGGGTTGAGGATGAGTTCAGGAGTCTCACAGCCTAGGGAATGAAGATGCTCCATAGCCTGGTGGTATAGCAGCGGATACTTCTGCATCTTTTGCCAGATGGCACCAGGCTGAACAGACTGTGGCTGGGGTGGGTGTTGTTTTTTAGTATCCTTTAGGCTCTGTGCAGACACCTCACTTCACCGATGTTGCTGACGTTCTGTAGGTGGGTAGCAGTGATGTTCTGGGTGGTTTTAACCGCCCGCTGTGGAGCCTTCCTGTCCTGGGCAGTGCATGAACCATGCCAGTTTGGGATGTTTCCAGTAAGGATGTTTTCTGTTGCTCCTCTGTAAAAGTTCATCTTGCTTGCAGGATCTTAGCCTGCCTAAGTTTCTGTAGAAGGTAGAGCCTCTTCTGGGCTATTTTAACCAGGGTGGTGATGTGTGATGACCCAGACAGGTTCTCAGTGATGGTAATTTCAATGAACCTATAACTGTTCACCTGCTCCACCTCAGCTCCACTGATGTAGACAGGGATGTGTCTTTGCTTCCTTTTGTTCTAAAATCAACAATCAGCTCCTTGGTTTTGCTAATGTTCGTTAGTGAAATCATACCCCATAGATAAAGACAATAATATGAAGCCAGTTGCATTCCTTGATTAAACTAGTGTTGTAACAAGTACCTAAATGTCATACTTGAGTAGAAGTAAAGATATTGTGTTAAAATATTACTTTGGGGAAAGTGAAAGTTATCCATACAAATAGTACTCAAGTAAAAGTCTTAAAATATCAAATATTTAAGTATCAAAAGTACAAGTTAAAGTAATTCTACATGTATTTTCAGGTATATACTCTATACCAGGGGACGATCGATTAAACAGCATGGCCGATTATCAGATCTTTTATTCTGCATTTACCTACTTATCAGAGTATATACTTATACTATATAAACTATACTTATCTTATCGCATGTGCCTGCCTGCTGAGCTCACCTGGTAGAGCATGCAACCCTTGAACTGAGGCCCAGTCCTCAGCTACGGCTCATATTTTGATTCCGGCCTGTAGCCCTTTGTTGCATGTCTCACCCCCCCTCTCCTGTCTGACTCTAACAGCTGTCCTGTCTACATAAAGCCCAAAAAGTAATAATCTCAAAATGATCGGATCCAGCATTACATCTGCAAAGAAACAAGCATCTAAGGTTACTGAATAAATGTAGGGAAGTAAAATAAAATGCATTATTTGCCTCTAAAATGTAGTGGGGCAGAAATGTAAGGTAGCAGAAAATGGAAATACTCAAAGTTCCAATACCTTAGATTTGTACTCAGGTAAGGTACTTGAGTAAATGTACTAAGTTACATTCCATCACTGGACTTTACAAGAAAATGTCTACAAGTTTTGCTGCTGTTTCTTATGTGTGTTTCTTCTCCTCGCCACGTCCAGGACGAAGTGGAGCACTTTTCTGCGGAAACCACGTATGTCAGACACCCTGACATCATGAAGAAGAGTTTCATAATTTAAAAATTGCCATATTTTAATGACATTATCAGAAATGCAATCAAGTAAACCCTGACAGTATAACTAAAAATATAATATTGGCTCATGATGTTTACACATATTTTGTAATTCTGTTCTACCCAGCCCATATAGGATGGTGTTGTACTGTAGCAGTGGCAGTTCTGAGGTGGATCTAAGGGGGTCCAGGGCCCCGATAACAACATGTGGCCTCCCTACATCTCAAGGTTGTGTTTTCCCTGAAGCCATTTCAAACTGGGAATCTCCTTTTCAATGTGATATTACCATTGTAATCAGGACATCAAATTCTCCTACACAACAGCTACACCAGAACGTAAATTATTCACAATTCCCAACATTACTGAAATAAATGTCAGTCAGTGTGTGTGTTGAAAGTGTGAACTGCATTAGACAAAACAGGAAAATCAGGTGAAGTTGAATATCCATATATAATAAAAAAAATAGTACAGTAAAGAAATGAGTTAAACACAAAATAAAACTATATACATGGTGGATTCCACCCTTTTTCATCCAAGTCAATCAGGTCACATTAAGAGCTGTGATCTCACAAATGTAGTGCCGTTTGCCAACACAAATTATGTCATCCCAGGTGTTCATCCAATTCCGCGTCCTAGTGGTTTTTGGAGGGACAATTGCAACACAGTCCTGTCCCGCTTTGCTCTTGTCCCAGGAGGCCAAGGCGTTGTTTGGCTCACCTCTCTTCCAAAAAGTCACATTTGGATCCATTTTTTGGCCATTGATCCAGAAGAACTCGTTCTCCACCGCAATGTCATTCAACCCGATCCACGCTGAATGGAAATACTCTTGAGGGTGCTGCTGCACAAACTGAAATGTCATGTTGCTCAAGAATGCCTGATCTTTGGCATTCCGAACCACGGCCATGTCAGCCGCCATGTCGAGACACTTACTGCGAGCCTGTTTCCACTTCTCTGCCTTGCTGGACAACAAGAAGCAGCGTGTAGAGTACGCGGCCCAGCCGGGCTTGCAGCATGAACACTGCTGTGTGTTCCTGCTCTCCAAAAGCAGACTCAGCTCTGTCTTCTCTTGCAATGTGTTCTTCAGGTCCAGGCTCAGCTGAGTTTTTTCTTGCAATGTGTTCTTCAGGTCCAGGCTCAGCTGAGTTTTTTCTTGCAATGTGTTCTTCAGGTCCAGGCTCAGCTGAGTATTTTCTTGCAATGTGCTCTTCAGGTCCAGGCTCAGCTGAGCATTTTCTTGCAATGTGTTCTTCAGGTTGAGGCTCAGCTGAGTATTTTCTTGCAATGTGTTCTTCAGGTCGAGGCTCAACTCAGCATTTTCTTGCGATGTGTTCTTCAGGAGCAGGCTCAGCTGAGTTTTTTCATCAGTGCAGCTGTTCAGTGTTGAACTGAAAAACATGTTCAGTTCTCTGTTCTCCTCTTCCAACTGTTTCTTGACTTGCAATGTGTTCTTCAGGTCCAGGTTCAACTCAGCATTTTCTTGCAATGTGTTCTTCAGGTCGAGGCTCAACTCAGCATTTTCTTGCAATGTGTTCTTCAGGTCCAGGCTCAACTCAGCATTTTCATGCGATGTGTTCTTCAGGAGCAGGCTCAGCTGAGTTTTTTCGTCTGTGCAGTTGTTCAGTGTTGAACTGAAAAACACGTTCAGTTCTCTGTTCTCCTCTTCCAACTGTTTCTTGACTTGCAATGTGTTCTTCAGGTCGAGGTTCAACTGAGTTTTTTCGTCTGTGCAGTTGTTCAGTGTTGAATTGAAAAACATGTTCAGTTCTCTGTTCTCCTCTTCAAACTGTTTCTTGTCTTGCAATGTGTTCTTCAGGAGCAGGCTCAGCTGAGTTTTTTCATCAATGCAGTTGTTCAGTGTTGAATTGAAAAACATGGTCAGTTCTCTGTTCTCCTCTTCCAACTGTTTCTTGTCTTGCAATGTGTTCTTCAGGTTGAGGCTCAGCTGAGCATGTTCTTGCAATGTGTTCTTCAGGTCGAGGCTCAGCTCAGCATTTTCTTGCAATGTGTTCTTCAGGTTGAGGCTCAGCTGAGCATTTTCTTGCAATGTGTTCTTCAGGTTCAGGCTCAGCTGAGCATTTTCTTGCAATGTGTTCTTCAGGTTCGAGGCTCAGCTCAGCATTTTCTTGCAATGTGTTCTTCAGGTTGAGGCTCAGCTGAGCATTTTCTTGCAATGTGTTCTTCAGGTTCAGGCTCAGCTGAGCATTTTCTTGCGATATGTTCTTCAGGTCGAGGCTCAGCTGAGCATTTTCTTGCAATGTGTTCTTCAGGTCGAGGCTCAGCTGAGCATTTTCTTGCAATGTGTTCTTCAGGTCGAGGCTCAGCTGAGCATTTTCTTGCAATGTGTTCTTCAGGTCCAGGCTCAACTCAGCATTTTCTTGCGATGTGTTCTTTAGGAGCAGGCTCAGCTGAGTTTTTTCGTCTGTGCAGTTGTTCAGTGTTGAATTGAAAAACACGTTCAGTTCTCTGTTCTCCTCTTCCAACTGTTTCTTGTCTTGCAATGTGCTCTTCAGGTCCAGGCTCAGCTGAGCATTTTCTTGCGATATGTCCTTCAGGAGCAGGCTCAGCTTGGTCTTCTCAGCTGTCAGACTTTGCATCTGAATGAAGAGGATGCTGGTCACAACACAGAAGAGCACCATCAGAACTCCAATCAGAACGGCATGCCACCTGGATTGCAGTCTCTTCATGCAGTTGTTTTGTGTCTCTTCTCTTCCATCGTTTTGTACAGCTTCTGAGGCAGTTCTGTCTTGTTCCTCAGGCTGATTTTCATCTGAAACACTATGAGAAAAATAAAGGCTTATACTTAATAGTTTTCCCCCTCACAAACACAAAATGTGCATCTGTTGTTTACAGTTGGAAATAGATTAGATATTAGCCTTAACAGGGTAGTAATACCTGTGTACAATTTTGAAAGGAAACTCTCCCTCCCAGATCTTTACTCGCTAACCTAACTCTACATGACACACTCATGTAGTTGGTCAATATCATCGCCCAAAATTCACATCTGGATTTTTTTCTGCCTCCAGCTACATTTTCAGAAACAGAAACAATATCTATGAATTGTATAAACACTCCTGACATTACATTACCTCAATTGGACATTTTCTGTGTCAGCCATGTCTTGTCTGTTGAAGAAGAAGAAGAAAGGGGATCAAGAAATGCTACTTTAAATCATACTGTCAGGTAAAAGCCACATTTCAGTATCAAACTGGTCTATAAATTAAGAAATGATTCAACATGCAATTTTGATTTCCAGAGCCCAAAAAAAAACCATACAAATTTTAAAAAATACAATAATTTCACCTGACAAAGTTTTAATTTAACTTATAACTCTGGAGTAAATACTGACTGCACAGTATAATGGCTGTAGAAAAAAACATGTTCCAGTTTTTTGCTATAATGCCTGCAGTACTTCACAGTATAGACATAACAAATAATCAGACAATTAAATACATAGTAAAAAATATAGCAAATTAAAATGTACAACAAAATATGTAATAGAAATGGAAAGATAGACAAAGAATAACAACAACAAAAACTTTTGGGGTCTGCTAAACAACTGAAGTAAATATGAAATGTCTAAATAGTTTAATACTTGTAGCCAATTTATGATTTATGAGTTTCAAGTTTTTAACAGATATGTCTTAAAATATTTTTTTAAATATAAAAAGAGGGAAATCTTTTAAAGCCATGTCTGTAAAATATTAAGTAAGTTAATCGTGCAAGCTCGTTCATTTGACCAGAAAGTGGGTTTGTTAATAAGTAGCCTAACATATCGATCTTTGGTTGTACTTTTCCAAAATATCTTTTATTCAAACTTTTCCCCTGCACAATTACAAAAAGTACATCTGTTGTTTACAGTTGGGAAAACATCACAGATACAACTTAGCACAGAAACGCTCTCTCTCTCTCTATTACATCTCTATCCAGTAATCACATAGCAGATTTGTTTTTATTATTAATAAATCAAAAAATAAATATTAATGGTTTAAACACTCAATATTACATTACCTCATTTGGATATCTCCAGTGTCGCCCATTTCTTGTCTCTTTCACTGGTTTTCTTCAGGATTATTTGTTTCAGCAAGTGAGTATAAGTAGTATAAGTTCAACGAGCAGATATTCGCATTATGCATTTTTCAAGTATCAATATGATTCACATGAAAACTGATGAGTTGCCACACCAACCTTGCATGCCTTGGACTCGCGAGATCACGTTGCTCATGTCACGCGAGATTTGGGGTTAATCACGTTCATTAAAATTATTAAGCTAGCTACAGGTTTGTTTGTTTTTTCGTTTTCAGTTGTAGTGAAATCGAGAAAGTGGAGATATCAACAGGCGACTGTAACAATTTCTCACTAAAGAGTAAACTTCATTGACTGGTGCTTGTTTATCGTGTTGGGAGCCGTGTAGCTACCTATTAGCCATTAGCAGTGATGTACTCAACATGAGTTGGGATGTTTGGATATGAGTGCATGCATTCATGCGCATGTATATTCGACAAAAGTCAAATGACACAGAACCCATAATAAAAATTCAGTTGCTAGCCTATGCTAACCAAACGTGTTTGCTCAAGCATTGTACCACTGTACTAAATTTGAGATTCTTGTAATGAAGTATTTCATTTTTTCACCCAACTACGTTTATTTGACACCGACAGCTTTAATACATTACGTACTTTACAGGTCAAGATTTTTCAAACAAAACATAAGTTTATGAAATTATATGTATCAAGTTGCACCTTCCTCTGATGCCCCATTCAGCTGTGCAGGAATTTCTATTTTATAGAGTATCACTATATACAACAGTATATAATGTTCAATAATGTAAATATTGTAGAAGACTCACAGGACATTCATGAGGATTTTCACTATTAGTAACTCCCCGACCCCTGGAAATTAGCCTTGTTTGGGAGTACCTCATTTATCCATTATACAGCACAGGTAAACAATAACCTTAAGTGACCAAAGTTGGCTTAGTGCTGTAAAAGGGTTAGGAGTCAGCCCACCACCTCAACACTACTACAGGTCTGTAGCCACTTTTTCTCAGTTATGAAATGAGATGTTTTTGGTACTGAAATCCATGGATTTACATTGATCCACATTCAGAAAAACATTGCTATCCAATAAAATACCAAAGGTAATTAGAAAAAATCATTGGCATTCCCTCTTTTCTGTTACCACAATTTAGCCGAGAGGACTTACTGACAAAAGCCATTACAAGAGCAGGAAACACAACATTAATCTGCTAAATTGAGACTCCGGGTTGATATACAGTTTCATTTTTATTAAGGTGGGACGGATTTACAGTTTGTACATCCCATCCACATCAGCATTGATTTAGAAAGCGACAAACAAGTACAAATGCAGTATATACATATCAGTATATATTTATAAAATACAATAGCATTTTCTCCACACAACTGTACTGTATTTTTTTAATTATTCGAAGTCATGGTAAAGGCGCCTTTTTTAAGCAAGCTACACTTAAACTGTTCAGACAGAAAGATGCTGTGCGTAAGCTGTGAATTCCGGTCATGGAAAGTGAGTCAAGCCTACGGTATCTACAATATTCAGATCTCCATGTTAGAAAAATAGTCCCATGTTTGCACACAGTTCCCTACAGAAATGTGTGGCAATCACAGAAGGCTAGCATCAACAGCACAGGCACCAGAGAAACAAGCCAAAACCCACAAAAGTGATGTGTTAAAGAAAAGTTGGACAATTGTAAATGAGTTAAAAGTAAAACAGACAATTAAAAATAAACATTTGAGGAGACAAACTTCTCTGTTGTTTTGGATTCTGCTTCTGTTTGCTTCCATTTTTACTCACAAACTGGCAACACATAAAAAACTATAGTCCATTGAGAGTTGATTTTGGGAGTACTGACAGATTTTCTCTTTTTTCAGAACTAATCTGGATGAACATCTTTTACAGAGTTTGTAGTGCGCAACGGGTAAGGATTCATTTTCATCTTGAACAAAAGACATCTCTTGGACGAGACAAGTGTTAAAAATGACAAGAAAACACAGAGTTTCACATCAATTAAACTTAAAGTGTAATCTGTGTACAGCAGCTTTGCTAAACTGTGTTTAGTTTTTGTCAGGATTTTGTCTCTTTCTTCTATTGTGACATTAATGCATCTTCTGCCACCTCCAATAACACCATTTTTAAGAGTGAAATAGTACAACATGAACCACTTTTTAGCAAAGCATCACCTCCAACAGACATTTAGGAACATTTCCATGTAGCTACACAAACACTTTATGCACCTGCAATTAGTTATGTCCATCTGCAAGAAACATTTATGAGGTTCAAGCTGCACTTTATTGTAATCTGACACATATACGACATTTGGAAACACACTGAAGGACAAAGCGACGTTCTGTGGTGACAAGCCTGTAATGAATTTCAGGGCTTCGTTATGATAGAATATGGCCGACTTCTGTCTCTTTCCGTTCTTGAGAGGGGTGTCATGGTAGAAAGGTTAAAGCTATAACTCCAACACTCTGGAAAGGGGGAGTTATGAAAGCTGAGATGTATCAAGCAGAGTGTTGTTCTTGGGCCATCAACGACGTGGATGATATAGGTTTTGTTTGTCACATTTTGAACTGGGGGGGGGGGGGGTATGTGCAATGCATTAGAATGCATTATGAGACAACAGTTGTCTTTGACAGTAATTTCAGTAGGAGTCGTCTTTGTCCACCTCAGCTACGTAATCTGGAGCTCCAACGACGTTTCCTTTTAACCATGACCTGCTTATGTGTTAATGGACTGTGCTTGAAAAACAGATGGAATAAAAATGGAACTTGGTTGGAGGATTTTTTTCCTTCCCATTACTTAAAAAAACATCTCCAGGGCATTTAGTTGAATAAAAGGTAAGGAACACCATAAAGTTATTTCTATAATGTTCCACCTCTGGTTTCTTCCGTTCTTTTTAAATTTTGACGCATTACTGCCATCTTGTGGTCAAATACGATTTCACTTCTTTAAGGATGGACAGGATATCTTTCATACATCCATGTTGATAGTAATCCCAGATAAATTACATTTATCTCTTCATGTTACAAACTTATGGAAATAGAAAATGTTTATTCATATGTTTGGAACAAATAACGTTGTTGCACCTCCTTAAGAAAAAAAATATTGTCATGGCTCTGACTTCTGACACTTATTTTATGATGCAGGATTCAAATTAACTTCATATTTAATCGCTGTGCCCTCGTCAGACAAACCAAATTAATCTATGACAGCAGTGGACATTGAGGATCCCTTTTAAATTATTTCATCTGCCAATCACCGAACAAAATTCATACTTGATAATGATGTGTCTACTGGCATAGTCTCAGTAAAGATAGTTTGATCTGTTGCATGTCTTAGAAGGACACTTTGATTGGTTTTTGATGCAGATTAAATTAGGGATCCGATAACTGATAGTTGAAACCAGTACACATTTGCAGTAAAATTAAAAATCTTTGTCAAAGTTTAGAATAACCAGTGACCGAATGTAACTAAGAACAGTGAGGTACTTCCATTTTGCATCCACTCCTCTACATTTATTTGTTTACTTTAGTTACTAATTACTTTGCAGAGTCAGATTATTCAGTATTACTTGACGTGTAGCCAATCAGATTGTGTTGAGGGCGGGACATTGAGTGAAACTACAGACAAAGAGAAGATACTACATCAGAGCTAAAGCAACGCATTTTTAAATTAATTTATTTTATCGGGGTTCAGACACAGAAAATAACGATACCGATACACCTAGATTGAATAATGAATCCCAAGTTAAACTTACTGATGAGTGGAGCAATGCAAGATTTCATGTAGTGTTTGCGCTGTTCTTGCTCCACAGACGATGCACAGAGAAAAGGAGACCAAAATCTGAAAGTGTTTGGATCAAACTGTCGCCAATTTAAATACTGTGAATACAACATTGATTGCCCTTCTGGCTGAGGGGAAAAAGAAGACATCTCAGAGAGTAAAAGACAGACAAAAGAGACTCCATCAGTACTTAAGAGCCTTATTAGTATTTCACATTATAACCTAACACTGCAATATGCAAGTTAGGACAATATTAATACAATATCCATATGCGGTGATCAGACCAGAGCCGTAAGAGTGGTAAAACTACGCATGCGTCAGAAACATTTGCAACAGGTTTCAAATATTGCGAGTTCTGTAGTTCAAGCAGTTTCTCAAATTCAGGTTTCAAACTGTTCAAGCAAAGACAAGGACCGGTACAGCACTGAACCCAAACATAAGCACAGGAGCATGTCTTTAAACTGATCATTGTTCGCATGAATTAAAGGGCCGGGTGGCTTAGCTGTTGTTTTTTTTACTTCTATAAAACCTTGAAGTCTCAAAGTGTGATATAATTGTTGCACAGGAATAAATAGATGAAATCATCCGTTTCTCCCTTGCACTCTCACACACACACTTGCAAAGCTTTCTTTGTGTTTCTCATCAGCTTCATAGCAGATTCTACTATTGCAATGACTGCTCTGTGCTTATCGATATTCCCCACAGTCCTCAGCCAACCAAAAACTGAGCATGTCCTGCTTTTGTTTGGTGCCTCTGATCACAGATCACATGGTAGTTTCAAGGGTAAAGTCTCACGTGTGGTTGCTGCTATTAGTTAACTGTCTCTTTGTAGGAGAGTCTCTTACTCTCTGGGCGACACAGTGAGTGTGGACGGGCACTCCACCCGGCAGACACACCACGTCAGGCTCGCTGAAGGTGTTGTGGCACAGGTGGCATCCCTTCTTTTCAGACACAAAGATTGGTTTCTTCCGCTCTTTGAGCTGTGGGGAAATAACATTAAATTAGAGTTACAATGATGGTATATAGCAGTATTGAGCACAAAAATGAGACACAGCAGATGCTTAAATTCCTTTCAATAACGAATGCCAAAACAAAACCGGTCATGATCTTATAAATGATGGCGTCAAGGCCTGCAAAACAACACACTGAGCATTTGTAGCAATTAGAGGAAGAAGTACGTCACGTTTGTTGTATTACGTTGTGTGTTTCTTACCCTGTCGTGCAGCAACTGAAGGTTTTCAGACTGGGATAGCCCCAGTGTGATCTGGGAGGTGCGGCAGGCGTGCATGCTGGCCCTGACAGCCCGACCCAAAAAGGGCCGCAGCAGCTGCAGTGACCAGCCCTCAGGGAGCATGCGCAGCACCCGGACTGCATCAAACACCTCGCCATGTCGATTTAAAAGGTCCACTGCTGCCATCTCAAGGTCTCCATTGCCAGTTCCTGCTGCTGTTTGGTTCCCGTCTAAATACACCCCCAAGAGCAGGTGAAATAGCTGTTGTCTGTAAGCAGAATCCCGACTAGACGAGGCCCACATGCAGAAGGCCTCAGCGGACCGGAAGTCTCTGAGCTTGTGTACCAGTATGTGCAGTGCTTTGTCATGCTCCTCCAGTTTTCCATGTAGTGTTGCACGCTCTAGCAGCAGTTGTTCACAGCTCTCCGTCTTACCTAAACAGAGCAGAGGGACTTTAACATTAAGGGCCAAAACCTGCAGAATGATCTCTCAAGCCATTTTTCACATACTGTCAAGGATATTTCCTTTAAATTGAGAGTCTATTTTGCATTTATGGTGCCACAATCATAAAAATATGTGTAAAGTTTAAAATGACATCACTTGTTCTATGACAAGATAAAAAGCAATTTCATAACTCATCAAAATCTTGCTGCAAAACAACCTTCATTATTTTACACAAAAATAGAGAGATTTATCTTTAAAGTAAAACATTCAAGTGGTAGTGGCATCTTCAGACTCACCTAAAAGATACTGTACACGGTAAAGGTTGGACTCCCTGAGCAGGGCTTGGAGCCTCTCTCTTGCTCTGGTGAGCTTCTCTTCATCTGTTGGTGACTCCGAAACTAATGACAAGACCCTCTCCAGGTACAACACAGCCAGGTGTGTGTGAAACTTCTCTTTCTATGTTCACAGACATCGGAAAAAGAAATTCAATCAACTTTCCATTAGGAAGGCAGAAAAATCACTCCTAACAGCTTTCTAAAAATGTTTTGGATTCATTGCAAATATTCAGAAATTAGCTACTTTATCAATCTAGCCAGGTTTCAAGCAATTGTGGTCCAACACAAAGTGGTTTGGTACAATCAGCATCCTATAAGGAACTACTGGTAGCAACACCTGCGGTTTGGGTGTGAAGACAAGTGAGAGAAGCGACTTTTTGTTCGAAAATAACATTAGCTCCTCCACAGGTTAGCATAGATGCTGTTTTAGCAATAATAGATAGTAATATCTGAAATGGAGAGTATGTTTTATTGCAAGAAGAGCAAAAAATGTCAGTAAAGGCTTTTCTCAATGGAAAATGTGTTTTCGCTCTTCTCTCATATCTCATCCGGTTGTGATAGACAGTGATAGACAGATGGTTCGTTCAATCACTTGGAAAGTGTGCTTTGAAAGTGCATGCCCTTTTCCAAACTGTTTCTAGCGGCGCCTTTCCAGATGGTTCTGTGTAACAAAACATCTGCCTCGTCAGGTTAATAAGCTTGATTCAGTACTGTGAATACAAAGTTTCAGCAGTATGTACCTTAATTGGGCGGTTTATTACGATAGCCTGAAAACTACAACACAAAAGAGCATTAAAAAAAGAAACAGTGCTTGAGGTTGGATACCAAAAGGAAACTTTCACTGTCACCTAATGTACCGGACTGGTCTTTGGCTGACATGACCATGATAGTAGCCCTTATTCCCCAACTACAACCAACAGATCAGGCTGTGATTTCAGGCAGCGTGGAGCAGGAGAAAGAGCACTGCTCTAACTGAAACTATCTTGGTTATATTAAGTATTAAAAATTCATGCAAACATTCATCTGTGTTTCAAGTACTTATTCTTAGGTTTCCTCGCTCCTGGGAGGAGCCTTGCAGATGAGGGTGTACAAAACCTTTAAAGGCAACATTATTCTCCTAGTTGACAGGTCAAGATTGTAAGAGGAAATCAAGGGACAGTGCTAACCACTGAGTCTCATGGGACCAGTTTCATATTCAGTATGTGGTGAGACGTTTGCAGTAAATGTATCAATGACAATAATGCAATTCGGGTTCTTTGGAGAACTGATACTGCAGGGAAATTCCTCTAATCATTGGCATTTGTATTGGCTCCAACACAACATTTCCTGGGACTAGCAGACTGTGTGTATTGCTACAGTTCTGACACATTTGTCAATAACAGCTGGTTTTATTTGAGTTACCTGTATCCTTCTCTCCAGCACCAGGTGTTCCAAGTACAGAAGCAGCGCCTGGCTGTGCTTTTCTAGGTATGTGATGACATCATCAGAGTTCAATTCCGACTGATCTTTACTGCCAGGCCTCTTCATGAAGATATGGACACCTTTCTATGAACAAAAAAAGGAAGAAAGGAGAGAGGAGAAAAAAAAACAGAATATAAAATACCTGACAACCCACAGTGTCACAAGACATAATACTTAAAGGGTAACTCCACCAATTTTCCACATTTAAAGTTGTATTACTCAATGAGCATTCTCCTTTGATAAATAATTAAAATTCAATAGAAAAAGAGAATGCAACTTGTTTACACAACCATTAACCAGTTTAAACATCAAGTTTATGTCAAGTCGACAGGCACTAATAATCTTTGCCTGATAGCACAGTTACAGTTTTGAGGTCATTTGAGCTCCTGGTAACCTACGGTGGGATCCTTCCGCAGGGCCCAGTCTGCATACTGCCATACGAGATCAAGATTGGAGCAGGAGCACAGGAAGTCTACAATGTACTCATAAAGGTCTGATCTTGTGGAGTCCTGTAGATCCCCATCTACCACACGGATCCACAACTGTCAGGAGAACAAAGGGAATATGTTAAATTCCTGGTACTGATTCTTCTCTGACAACCAGTGAAAGTCACTTTCAGCTTACATACCTGAAGTGCTGCTGAATCCTGGCCATTATAATGATAGAGCAGCCCAAGTGCAAAATATCTAATAGAGGGGAGAAAAAAAAGCCTGAATGAAGCAGAGTGTCTCCCTCAAGATTATATTTTTTCATAAAGTAATTAAATTTACTTGACTAAACTGGACACGGTGGTAAAGCTCTGAGCAGGGTGCTAATTAACAGCAAGGGGCAAGGGAGAGTATTTATCCAACAAAGCCATTTCTAAGACAGTCCCTCTAGGAATTTGCACATTTTGTGACCACAATAATTACAATCATACAGATTCCCATAGTGTCCACAAGAGACGGCTAATTACCAGTTTTAAGCATGATCAGACATGATTAAATTGAGAACAACCAATTTACCCTAATTACTGTTTATCAATAAAAGATTACATTTAGCATTTTCAGATTAAAGCCACAATATCAAGATGTGTGCATGCTGTTACTGTATATAGCTGAGGAAATGCAATGTTAGCTTAAGCTTTTAGTGACGGTGTTTCCACGTATACATGTTGTACCAAGATCTTATCTGTTGACAGGGAAGATCCTGATTCACTTATAATCATACATTTCTCACACAGTAAAGAGCCAGAACATTTCCAAAAGAAGCAACTCAAAACCAAGACTAATAGTATACACACTTGTGGTATTTCTCCAGCCATGGGACGCTGTCTGCTAATAGGCAGGCATTCTCTGAAGCTAGCAGGTCTAGAAGGCTGTCATGATCCTGCTCAGCATACAGCTTTAACAGTGCAGTGTCTACGTCCTCTCTGCAGCCGTTGGCTACCTCTGTGCTTCGTACCTGCGCAGTGATGTAAAAAACAGTATGTTATGTGTACGATTTTACGAGAATCAAATGAAAGATTCTATGTAAATGAACTTTGTTTACCTCTCCTAGATAACTGATGAGGAATCTCTTGCATCGCAGCACTTTTTCCTGGTCACCCTGTGCCAGGTGGTTGAGATCTGCAAACTCGTGGAGGGGAGGATGGCAGCGTGTGAATGAAGATGAAGCTGGCAGCAGCAACGGGTAGAGAGAAATCAGCTCCCGCACATCCAGCTGACCCTTCCTGTGAGTATAAAGGTGGATTGAGTGAGGCAGCCAATAACTAAAAGCCAGAAGGTAGAGAACAGTCAGAATTCACACAACATCTCAAAGCTGCATCTTCAACATTTCTGATATTTTTAATAATAGAAAAGGTTTTTCTTCTTAGTGTGGGAGAAAAATACTAAAATTCCTGAAGTGGATCCAGACTCACATCAAAAACAAATCCAAAGTTTCACTGCCTGTGGCCTAACTTTGTAAAACAGGAAACAACACAGGACTGAAAATATAACCTAATTAGCAGAGGTTATGAAAATCATGCAGATGTACAGTTATTGGTTGTTCGGTGACATGGGTGTTTCTGTAGTCTTAAGAAATTGTGTGTGTTCTGCAAAAGAGGTCATGAAATCAATTAGATGGAAACCAGAAGACAACGAGAGTCCGTACAGCTTTTAAAGAGTATAAATTCAAGCACTTTTCAGACACTATCAAGGTACATGTCTAGATTCTTGAAACCTATATTACCATCTTCTAAATTGCTACCATAAAATTGCAAGAATAAAAGTTTACAGAATTCCTTTAGACATGCAGAAATGAATTTATATTGTAACTTCATTTATTTTTCAAAATAAACAAATACAACAATGATATTTTCATTTCAAATATGAAAGATTTTTTGTTTATGTGAGTGATTGTGGCGATGAAACACCACATTATGTGTTAACCATTCAACCATTTTTCAAGAAGCACATTCGAATTCAAACATTCAAATAGGAGTTTTCTAAAATGTTTTAAACTTTCTACGAACCCTGAAACATGAATGTGACAATATCAATGGTTACATGATTGCTGTATAAATTTTAACAACTTTTTCGAGCTGTGATTTGAGTTAAACTCTTGAACAACCACAGTTTAATATGTGCTGGCATGCGAGAATAAAAAGCAGTCAGTAATGGAAATTAAAATGAAAATATCTAGACTCCAACCACAGCAAGTTTAACCCCAAAATTATGAAACAGACTTAGACTCTTACCTGAAATGTTCTTTTGCTTCTAGAAACTGAAGTTGGCCAAACTGAATGAAACCTGCCTGCTGGAGAATCCTTTTGTGCAAAATCTGTAAGTGAAAAAAATATGAGACAATTGAAACATCAGATCGCATCAAAATAACTTCACCACAGGCAATAAACTGAGAAAAAGCAGAGCATGCTCAGCCATCTTGTCTGAAGTGAAAACTAGGACTAAGGGTCACCACGAGCTTCAGAGGAAATGAAGTGTGAACAGAAAGGACTGAGGCGCCTTCAGAGCTGAAGTGGACCAGACAGAGAACTGAGTCCTCTTTGAAAAGAACTGACAATGGGATACACTTTTAGTTTCACTTTAAGAGGACTGATTTAGGTTCGTTCAAAAAGTGTCTACATGTGAAAAATCCTACAGATTTTAGTCCTTTTAGTAGTTATCATAATATCATTCGATATCATTCCATGTCCCATTAATCGCACACACAACATCATAAAAGTCAAACCTACACACTGTTTGTTACCTGGAACTTGTCTTTGGGAATATTTCTCTGTGCTCCCTCAGTGAGGATGAGTGCCTCCTCCACTCTGTGACTGGCCAGTAAGTCCTGGATCTGTTTCTCCAGCGGCAGAGGTACCAGGACGTACACCGCTTTAGTGGAAGCCAGAATGACCTTTCCTGAAACATACAACACTCCCACGTCACAACTTACACACTCTCAATACACATGGTGATATCACAAGTCGCTTGTTTACACTCAACCAACAGACTGCTTACATATAACCCTGTGTCTTACATTCATCATTTACAATTCTTAAACTCTAGTCAGCGTTAAACTTCATGTGCATTTCTCATTTATTTCAATGATTGCAAGCAAACAATGAGTTACTAATAGCCTTCGAAGACAGAGTTTACAGAGTCAGCTCAAGACTTGGTTGAGTTTCTGAGTTTCAGTGATAACTGACTCCAACAGAGATATTCTCTGTAACAGGAACAGGCTGTTACAGAGAATCAAGACCCATAATCAGCTCTACTTTGCCTTCAGCCACTTTGCAGCAAAAGGTTTTGGTTTTCAGTCCAGCAAGCCTGAGCAATGGCTCTTTCTATCCCTAGATGATTTAATAGCCAAGGCCTGTTTTCCAGTTCCATTTTTCAGGGAAGTGTGTGCACCATCCTGTATGATTTCACTTCGGTTTTTTATATGAGAATATATATATATATATCATGAGGGTGTGGCATTAGAAAGAAGTGAGACCTACTAGCATGACACACCAAATCCCTGACTGAACTGTCAGTGCTTGAATAAATAGCTGTGAGATTTCAAAAAAGGAGACATTATCTTCTTTTGCATCAATTTTGATACACACTTCACACAAAGTGTCTATTATTAATTGAGCTTGTTGCCCTTTGTGGCCGTTTACAACTTAATGAATAACAGCAATATGCAGCATCAATCAGATTTTCACTCCTGCCTCTAGTTTGATTTGATGAGATAGGTTGAAAATCCTTCAGAAAGCAATATGTGAGGATACCTTCAAAGTCTTGCAGAATGTGTCCATCCCTGAATGAAAGGGTCTGTTTTAGCTGTTGGTCCAACATGCTGTGGATGGTGATGAAGCTCTCATCCAAAGCCACCACGTACGGAAAACACACAGCAGCACCGATCACGCTCTCTGACCAGTTGACTGGAGCCCGCTGAGATACACCTTCTGCATTGGCAAACATTCCTGGAGAAGGACATATATAAACAATTTAGAGGATAAATAGAACTATTTTCAACAAACATCGTCTTTTAGTCAAGAAAAACTCTCAGCTTACATAGTTATTTTTCAAATTGTATTTTCCCTTGGTTTGAAAACTCCACCATCTTGTTATCTGTCATTGCATGTACATTTTACTTTATTTGATATAGTTTAAGTTTTTGTATACATCTTTCTTATGGAAACTATGGAAAGCAGGATCAAAAACATTCTTATAGCTTTTAACAAACATTAACAAAAACTTTCATATCCATGTTATTAATGTGTACATCATTAATTCAAGAAAAACTGCCAGTAGCCACGACAATAAGGGCTACAGTTAATTATTAAGTACATGAATTTATTGACATTTATATCCCATTTTTGTTCGTACTTCCCATTTGGTTATAACACTAATTCTTAATAATATAAATAATAAATTAATTAAAGATAAATATTGATGTATAGATTAACAAGTTAAAAAATATGTAATATTTTAAATTCATGTTAGTTTTTTGCTTTACTTGACACCCATTATAAGTCGATGGGCTTCCTGGCTACAGTTGCTGGTATTGCCTACTGTAGGTCCGATGTGCTGACTGAAACACCAGTCTCACATTTTCAGATTTTAGATACTGTCTCTATGATAACATCTCCTGACAGACCACACACACAAAGGGTTCTTAATGTTTCTGTCTAATGCAGGCAAGAAAATAATATTCAAGACTATTGTAAATTAATTTCAAGACTTTAATACCATTTTGAGGGAAATTAAACTCTTGTTAAGAATTTTAAAGACCTGCAGATACCCAGTTTTAGTTCTGACTTACCCAGACCACCAGGTGCGGCTAAGAGGAACTCTTCCCGGCCAATCCTCTTCACAATAGGTCTCCTGTCCTCGCTGTTGTAAGGGAAGAGATCTTGGGAGGCTCCTGTGTTGTAGTTCAAAATCATGTACTGTGTAGCAAGGGCCAGGCACAAGAAGTAACCATCAAGACTGACGGCGCAGGGCTGCTCAGGAGTGCTCACCTCTTTGACCAGCTGCACTCTGTCCTCATACACCATGTAAATCTGCACCGTCCGCCGCTTGGAGGAGAGCACACCCATTTCCACACAGAATGGATCACCGTTCACCGGGTTCTCATTAATGCAGAACGCCGTCACACCCCTGATCTTGGCTCCACCGCCTGCAGCCGAGGGCACAGTCTCCAGTGTCACCATATCGACAAGGAACACAATTCCATCACAAAGCACGATCAGACGCTCCAAAGCAGAGGCAGCGCGCAGCTCGGCGACTGGTTTCTTGAGGCCCAGATATTTGTGCAGCAGCTTCTGAGCTGAGTAACTAAGTTTCCCTTTGGAGGAAGTGACCTCGTCCAGAAGGAAGTGGTGGATGAAGCAGTCATTGGTACCCAGGTACAAGTGCTTTCCACAACATTCAATGCACTCGATGTTGATGCGAGCCTTGTCGCCCATGAGGAGATCTCGCTCCACAGCGGGGACAAGCTCAAAAGCCTTCACACTCATCTCGGCCAAGGCATCTACACTGATGATACAAAAGAGACAGGCATCAACAGAACTGCAGACAAACTACACGGCAAAATATTTTTCTGTGATACATTATTCATTAACAGGATATACTGAGGCTTTGGGTGTGTCACTCATACACAACAAACTCCGGATCTACTCTGCTTTTAGGCAGTTCAGGCTGTTACTTGTCTCCGACTTATTTTGCTTTGAATAATGACGCATGTGAGTGTAAGTCTTACAAAAGTTCATTTTCCCAATATCATAAGGTTTTAGCGAGTTGTTTGGGCAAAACATCACAAGTTCGTGAGAAAGATTTAACATTTAACAGCTCAAACAATTAATTGACGATTAAATACAATGAAAAGTCTTGTTTGCAGCCTTATATATGTATATTCTGGGCACCCTATAATGATCTTTTAGTTAAACTTTTCCTGCCAGTCTTCGCAGTCTGTTTGACATCATAGATTACAGGTCATGTTTACCTGTCAGGTGTATGACTCAGCTCAGGGACCGTCAATCAATTATCGTCAACGTTTTAGAAGTTTATATCTGTTCTTTCTTACCACTATGTAATGCAAGTCCAACATATGGACTGGGAACACAGCTGTGTGAGACACTTGAATAAAACTACTACTTGTGGCTTAGCCCCCATTGCTATATAGATAACACATCTCATATCTAAATTAAAGATGCATTTCTTACCTTAGCAATAAATGTTAGATATCTTCAAAGTCTGTCTGCTCCTCTTTTTTTTACTATCTTATAAGGTAATGCACATCTTCTGTGTAATGTGTAATCATGCAGAGTCTAGCTAGGGTTGCTTTTTAACAATTTTGAAAAACATTAGCTAACATCACTCTCTCATGTAGCTAAGCTTGCTCAAGTGGTGATAGCTAATGGCGTTAGCTAACTTGTCAAACTCATAAAGGCTAACTGCGGTAGCAAAGGAAAAGTTAACTGGTAACACTTATTGTCTGGGGCAGTGATATTGTGTTCATGGAGTAATGGAGACTAAACATTCGAGGAAGTCGTGGGGGCTTTTTTTAATTGAATTAGTAGCTTCTGGCCCAGCTAGCTGAGCTAACGTTAGCTTGAATAGACTGTTCACCAGATGCCAATGCTAACAAGCTAACCAACGCTAAGATAGATTTTCAATGAGGCTACTTATCGCCAACATGCTCAAGTAAGGTGTACAGTTACGGTACATGTCTGTCCGAATTAAAAAGCACCTAGTTTCCAGTGTCCACCCCTCCCTGGAGATGATGCTGTACGCACCAGCTCCCTCCCTGGTTTATCTGCTGGACAAGCTGGCGTTAGCAAGCGTACCTACCGCTGTAGACAGCGCTCAGGACGGCAGGCCGGACCACCACCAGCAAGCGAGCCTCACTACTTCAAAAACAGCGGCCACGACATACATGTACGGTCAAACATTAATATAGTCATGGTGCTCGGGTAGCCGCCTCAGCGACAAGCGAAAAATATGGCTTGAATGATTGCGTTAGGGCTTCCTTGTCCAGTGTAAACACCGCCCATTTGCACTGAACTCCCTGATGGCTGCAGGTGATGGGGGGGTGCGTTCAAGACCGTCCTGCGAGAGGACAGTTGCTACAGACGATTTGTCAACACACTGAAAACTGACTTAATATGTCTTACTACAGCAGCTATGTATCAACTGTGACAAGTTTTATAATCTCCATACAACAAATTTCATGATCCAGTGATGCACTGATGTGATCTGGTGTTGTCATAAAAATGGGTTAATACATAGACACAATTTTTGTTACATGCATCAAGTTTTATCACAAGTTTCTTCACATGCAACTCATGTACTCCAACATACATGTAGTGGAGGGTTGCACCATGCCAAAAGACTTTTGGGTGTATTGCAAAAGATCAGATTAGATAAGACTAGATATTAGATTAAGGTGGATGGAGTGGTGTTGTCAGACAGAGGCATTTCCACAGTAGTTCCTCGTGGGCATTTCTCATGGCAGACATTTCAACATATCATAGCAGGAAAAGCACAAGTGTATTGAAAAACATTAAGGACGGCTGCCTTCCATCCATACAGTCCAGGTGTTGTAGGCTCGCAGAATCAGTAACTTCTCTTAAATCACTTCTTAAAACACACTTTTATTGACTTTCTTTACATGTGAAGTAGGGATGCACAGTATGTTATCGGCCCGACATTGGGAAATCTATATCACCAGCTATTTATCAGTATCAGTGACATTTTAGCCAATAAATAGAGCCAGTAATATGAAGACATTTACTTTCATTGACTCAAAAGGCACAACATTCGCAAACTCTGATACAGTAAGTGGCTGTTTGCTCTTTAAAAGTTGGTTTGTGGTCCACCAGTAAACCCAGAGAAGAAGCAGATGAAGCAGAAGAATATGGAATATTAAACCATCTATCTTTGCACACTACATCGTAGCCTTTCTTACCCTCCAGTGAGCATAAACAGCAGCTTAGAAACGTGTTTTAAAATATAAAAATGTTAATTATTGGTTTATCTTATCTGTATCAGCTGTGAGAAGCAGGTAATTATCAGTTATCAGTAGAAAAAAGTCCATATCTTGCATTCCTAACATGAAGTCATCTTTTTTATTCCTTAAAGTCTTTCAATTCTTTTATTCTTTTCACTGTTATTATTCTGTCTTTGTATTTGTATGTAATTCATCTCATATGATGTTGTCCTTTTATCATCCTTTTATGGATTTTATTTTTTAATTCGTATTTTATTGCTTTTATGTGATTTTGTGTCTTTATTTCTTCTATTTGTCTTAATGCTTTAGTCTGGAAATGTCTCTGTTTGACTTGACTGTTGGCTTTTTATTCTGTTGTTTTGTCTTCATGAGTGTCCTGCCTTTGCTCTGTCTGTGAAAGCACTTTGTAAACGTTGCTATGTAAATTAAATTATTGGTATTGTTGTTGTTGTTGTTGTTGTGCATGCCGACTCACTGTGATTATTTTGTTGCATTTTACATTGCTGCTACTGTAGAATAATCCTTGTGACTGTGATCTGTAAGTCTAAATGAGTAATAATATACAGGGGAAAAAATCTGGTCCTCAAAAAACAGCCCTTTATATAAAAAATAACTGTAGCTGACAGCAAAAGTCCAAGCTGCCGCTGAACGCATCTCGGTCGCTTTTCACCCAGGATGCACCTGTCCAACTGAACTGTCTGAGAAAAGCCATTTTGTTGTGCTAGCTAGCTATGTGGGTAAAGACAGCCACCAATAATATAGGTCTGTTATATCAACGCTAACTATGTCTCTTTTACGTTTTTGCATACTTTCGAATATAATAATTGAACTAGTGAAAATCTATAAGTAGCTTAGTCTATAATGGGGTGGACTAGCCCGTACAGCTAAAGCTAAAGTGTTGTGGAGAAGACGAACTGGTAGCTGAAGTGTGCTGCAGTTTCACATATCACACTGTTAGCTAGCTATCTGTTTACTTAGCAGACGCTAGTTATGTTTACTGATTGATTAATCTGTTAGTGTTTGTTTGTAAATGTGTTTTAAATACATTGCGACGGTCTGCGCTGCCAACCAAAGACAACTGGTTCAACCAAGAGGCTGTGTCGCTGACAGTGAATAAACAGGCTACTGAACAATCCAACACTAACTTAGCAAAACACTTGAACCATACAGTGTTAAGCCAAAGCGCTAATCTGATAATGGCAGAGGACACTCGACAGGACAAGAGAGCCAGCTTCTCTGCCATAACGGAGCACAACCCCAACGGGATGGCCAGGACCTCTGCTGTGGCCTCAAGCAAATCCGGCGCTTCGAAGAAATTAGTGATCAAAAATTTCAAAGGTATTGTGACTGATCGTTTTTCCCCCTTCGAAATCTGCAACACCATAAATCACATCGATTTGTCTTGATACGACAGATGATGCAACTTTCAGATTATACTGTTAAAAGTTGTCTGTCTCTGTGTTGTGTGTATGTTTTGATAGCAAATATGGAGTATAATATTCTCTTTTTACCATGATGCTGCACCTCTCACCACTCTGATTGTCCCATCAGAGGATGATTGCACATTCAAACAAATAATAATAAAAAAAAGATACTGGTTACAGCTTTTATTGCAAAAAACTTGCCTACTAACGTTACACAAGTTTAAACAAAAAATATTAACTTCTTCCGCTTGTCAACTTGTGATAGAGTTTCATTTTTTTTTTTTAACTTCATAAAGTAGTTGTATAATCACAAAATTAAAAAAGAGGAAATCCTCATTAGTGAGAAAGAAATGAAAGTAATGAATAATTTCCTTGGTTATAACATACAGGAGATAAGAAATTTACGTCACTGTGCTTCAAACTTCAAGTAAAAGTGAAGCATATTTTGTTGTTTAAAGTCTTTTTAATGGAAAAATATGGCTCCACATTGTGATTAAAAAAACAATATTCCGCTTATTTTATACAGATACTATAATTGTGTTTTTGTTTCATGGGAATGATCATTTCTGCATCACAGTTTTTAATTTCACAAGATTTTCAAGCCAGTACATCTCTATGACGTCTTGCGTTTTGGATATTGCACTTGGCCATATTGTGATAGTGATTTTGATTATATTTTGATTAATTGTGCAGTACTTCTGACAAAATTTCAAAAGACTGAAATTCAGGTTCTGTAACCACAATTGGTTTCTGCATCTTACTCCATGAAGAACATGTATGTATTTACTTTTCTTACATGTGGGTCCAAAGTGTGTGGTGTTACATGCGCTCCGAAGTTTACTGTCGGATATCCCAATATTGACCATGGAAACCCACATTACTTCATATAAATGAGCATATTTAATAATAAAAAAAAACAATATGGTGTTTATTCAATGTTGCCTATTGCATATGTTAACGTAGAAACATTTTATAAGTATTAATATTTGGCAGAGGCCTGATGTTTAACAAATGTCCAACTTATCATGTTTGTGTTAAACATGTCAAAATATGTTCTTTTCCAGTGCTAATGTTGTTTTTATTTGCATTAGTGACTATATGTTAGCTTGTTTAGCTATAAATTAACACTGTTGCCGGCTTTTTGTAACAGATAGGCCAAAACTAGCTGAGAACTACACTGAGGACACTTGGCTGAAGCTACGGGATGCGGTGGGTGCCATCCAGAACAGCACCTCCATCAAGTACAATCTGGAAGAGCTCTATCAGGTTTGCGGTTCTTTTGTTTAAACAAAATGTTTCAGTTCAAAACAATTCCACATGACTTTATAAATTCCTCATAGTTATGAGATTTGTCACTTTAGATAGGTAATACAGTTACTTCTAATTTTGCTTCTGTTCTGTTGTGTACATTAACGTGCACATTGATATGAAAAGTCTCAATTTCATTTAAACATAAAAGTAGATTTATACTGCATAATATAGGGTGCAGTACTCATAACAGTACAGTACTCAAAATCAGGAAACCATGTTTAGTTGTTCCCACTGTTGGTTGTGATTGAACATGATTGAAAAATGATCTCTTGTGCTCTCCCTCCTCTTCCTTGTCTCTCTCCCTCCTCTTCCTTGTCTCTCTCCCTCTTTTCCTCAAAGGCGGTAGAGAACCTGTGTTCTTATAAAGTCTCCCCGACGCTGTACAAGCAGCTACGGCAGGTCTGTGAAGATCATGTACAGGCCCAGATCTTCCAGTTTAGAGAATATCCTTTTTTGTGCACAGCTACATCGAGCAAGTTATGTGTCGAACATGTTGCACTGTCTACTGAGGTTGGGATAAATGGGATACATGTTAAGGTGTTCTTACATATTGAATTATGATGCATTGTGAGAGTGAGGCTTCAAAAAAAGTAAATATCTTACCTTGTAAAAACAGTCTTTACTTTAACAGGATCACAACTATCAATTTGTTGTACAATCCTGCCTGTGTAGTGATAATTAAGTTAATCCTCATTCTTCGTTCTAAACCAAACTTTTTTTGGTTTGTTTTTAGTCTGCTGTTAAACACAACAATAACATGCTGCTAGTATGTTCGTCAGCAGTGGAAGCTTTAAACTAAACTCTGCTGGCACACTTCAGATGTTGTTGCAGTCTTTTCTCACAAGGGGTCAACATATAACAAGTTTGGCAGTTATCCAGAGTATTTTCAAATCCTACAGAAAATGGGGCTGCGGCTGGCCAAGTAAAGATGCTTGACATGTTTTACAATTTAAAAAGAAAACATCAAGATTACCACAATTTTCTCAAATTAAAGGCAATCCAATTATAGGACCTTTATTGAATCATATTTAATATCCTCCTTTATAGCTATTTTTAGACTTGCTGAACTGGGCTTTATGGATTTAAATTTGGATAGTTATTTACTTTTTTTTTTTGATAGGAACCTTTGCGTGCTCAGGACAGATTAGAATAGATGCAGTTGGTGTCACACAGCTCTGACACTGAATCTTTTTGAGCTAACAAGAAGTGAAACTACTGTGTTTAAGCATGCTGCCAAGCAACAGAGTACTGTGAAATATGGTTTAATGACACGAGTGAATTGAAGATTTTTTCCTTAACATGGAGCTCACAGAGTCTTTGGACAACCTTTCCTTCCTGAAACGAATGAATCGCTGCTGGCAGGACCACTGCAGGCAAACTGTAAGTCTGATGTTTGAAAGATATTTTTTTTCTCTGCTAATAGGAAAGTTTAAATCTTATGAAAACTGTATATAGGAGTTTATTTATTCTTTCTATTCTGTTTTATACCTTTTTAATTATTTTGTTTATTTTTCACTATTGTTATTGTTTTTTTAAACCACTGCTGTCCTGTTGCTGCTGTGGAATCGAAATTTCCCCGTTTGCGGGACAATAAAGGTATTCTGATTCTGATTCTGATTATATTTTCTCTTTATAGATAATGATCCGAAGCATCTTTCTCTTCCTGGATCGTACCTATGTGCTTCAGAACTCCCTACTCCCCTCTATCTGGTAAAACTATGGTTCATTTAAACTACTCTGTTTGAAAAAGGTTTACTATTATTGTAGGAGGCTGATGTTCTGTCTACGTTGCAGGGACACTGGATTGGAGTTGTTTCGTACCCACATTGTGAGCGACAGTGGAGTTCAGAAGCGCACAGTAGACGGCATTTTGGAGCAAATCGAACTTGAACGTAATGGAGAGACAATAGACCGCAGTCTGCTCAGGAGTCTACTGGGCATGCTGTCAGATCTGCAGGTAGCTGATCGCCTGTTTACCACAGCAGTTCTGTAGAGGGACTTAATGTATGTCAATGTTTTAACATCCTGGCTATCTAACTTTTGCTCAGGTTTACAGAGATTCCTTTGAGGAGAGGTTTTTGATTGAGACCAATCGACTGTACGCATCAGAAGGGCAGCGGCTGATGCAGGAGAGAGATGTGAGTGAGGCTATTAAAGGACGATTTTATCATGCAATCACAGTTATTTATTCCCTGACAAACACACAATGCCGAGGATTATAAATATGTGTATTTGTATGTGTCCAGGTGCCTGAGTACCTGCACCATGTGGCTCGTAGGTTGGAGGAGGAGAATGATCGGACCATGAGCTACCTCGACCAGAGCACTCAGTAATTGTCTTTTACATTTCATGTCATGTGCTGTATACAAAATATACATTACTCCTTTATTAATAACCTCAATAAAAGATAACACCTCATGTGCATACCAACCTTTATAAAAGACAATAAACAGAAATACAGATCCGTTTATTTCTGATCATTAAGGTCATGTGCACCTGTTTTAAAGTGCAATTAAATACCTCACTGAACTTTGAGGAGTAACTGAACAAAAATACAGTACACATGCACAGAATGGTATATTTGCATGTATTTGTTTTATAGAGTGATATATAAACTGCCAAATTGTCTTTACTCTTGGACCAGCAGATGTAACCCAGTTCTGATTAGCTTTCAAGAAAATAACAAAACCTTAACTGGAACGTCATGAGTTGATTATAAAGGGTCTTTCGAGATTAAAGGACAGACTTTGAATATGTATATGTCTAACTTAATATGTATACGTTCTAACATTTTTTCTCCTCATTACCTCACAGGAAGCCACTTATTAGCTGCGTTGAGAAACAACTTCTAGGAGAACATATGACTGCGATACTACAAAAGGGTGAGTGTGTGAAATACTTCAATGTGCCCTTCACGGTAGCTTGTTTGTGGTGAAATAGACTAAATTTGTGAAGCTTGTTGTGTTAAATGTTTTTGAATGAACTATGCTAGAGGGTTTTTGATTCCACTCTATGATCATTCTTGAGGCTGTAGTTTGTGCTGTTATTCATTTGATTTGCAGTACATTGTAAGGTCTTCCACTTTCTGTATAAGTCATGTGCTGTTTGGTTTGCTGCTTTAAATCTTTGCTTAATTTGCTCTATGACTTGCCATGAAATGGTTGTGATTAAAATTTACAAGAGCACAGCCCGTGACTAAAGCAAAACATCTTATTTTTCCTTTTTGCACAGCCGTATCCATCTAGTCATTTTTTGGTGAATTTGGTTTATTCATAAACATGTAATTGCAGAATGCAGTTGAATTTTTGTTTGTTGACTATATTAAATAACAGTGTAATATTTTTGTGCCAGGTCTGGGCACACTGCTGGATGAGAATCGTGTGACTGAGCTGACCCTCCTCTACCTGCTGTTCAGCAAAGTGAAGGGAGGACTCCCCACACTCCTGCAGTTCTGGAGGGATTACATAAAGGTATACTTATAGCTCAACCAACATAGAGCCATCAAGAAAATTATCCCACGTCCTTGAGAAATGCGTGTACGCATTACTGAAACTTTCTCTGGTTTCAGTCTTTCGGTGGAGAGATCGTCTGTACTCCAGAGAAAGACAAGGACATGGTGCAAGACCTGCTGGACTTCAAGGACAAGATGGACAATGTGGCACAGAGCTGCTTTTCACGGAATGAGGGATTCATCAACGCGATGAAGGAAGCCTTTGAGACCTTTATCAACAAGAGGCCCAACAAACCTGCTGAACTTATCGGTGAGTCAGGGAAATAAATGACATGCCATGGTAGTGGGATGCTTTTTACAGCTTTCAAAATGTATAAAATGCAATCTTTGTACTCATTCACATTTTATACAGTACATTTTCATTGTGGTATTTGGTTGCTCCAGCATGTGATAACAGCTTTCTTGGTTATTGCTTCCCACTCAGCTAAATATGTGGATTCAAAGCTAAGAGCAGGGAACAAAGAGGCTACAGAGGAGGAGCTGGAGAGAATCCTGGACAAGATAATGATTATCTTTCGCTTCATTCACGGTCAGTTAAACGTCTGTGTGTCTCTGTGTGTGATGAATGCATATATGTCAAGTGTGTTTGATTTTTTGTCACCCAGTATCACAGATTTACCTCAAGCATCTTTATAATCTGTAGTTCACAGGATATGACACCCTCTTTTCTTAGACCCTTGATTTGGGTAAGTTAAAACCGTAAAGAGGTCAAAAAGCGGGTCATTAAGACCACCCAGAACATTATTGGTACCCATCTACTGAAGTAAGATGTCTGCACAGAGCCCAAAGGATACAAAAAGACAACACACCCCAGCCACAGTCTGTGTTCACCCTGCTGCCATGTGGCAACAGATACAGAAGCATCTGTTGCTGTACCACCAGAATGTAAAGCAGCTTCTTTACTACAGGTTGTAGGCTTGTGTACTTATCCTCAACACGCCGCCATAAAAAATCGAAGCACAAAGAGACTACAACATTAACCCTGATCCTTGAAAAGAAAAAACAGAGTATGTGTACTTTCTTGGTCGGATACTATTATTAATTGCTTCAAAACTTGTTCCACCTGATTGGGCAAGTGGTTCAGAAATCTAGTTGCTCAAAGATAATTGTTATTTGCCCCTATACAAATAGTTGTTTTTATTAGTGGTTATCAAATAAGAACAATGATTAAAGTTAATTGTCATTTTTAATCTAATCCACCTGTCTCTCGAACTTGAGTGCAATGCAAGACACCACTCAACTGAACTTCTGTGTCTAGAATAAATTACATGATATGTCGTGCTTCAGCTGATAAACGTTTTAACCTGCTGCCCACTCAGTACTGCGCATGCAACTTTTTTTAGAAATGAGAATGAGTTTAATTCTTTTTTACCACTTACCAGATGGTGCAAGTGAGTTGCTAGGTTTACCAGCACCACGTGGCATTTTGCTTCCCTCTGGTAATCCTTATTGTTGAGCCCTGCACATTCTGATGACCACTTTTGACCTGTTTCTTCCCCTCCAGGAAAAGACGTGTTTGAAGCTTTTTATAAGAAGGACTTGGCCAAGCGTCTGCTAGTCGGCAAGAGTGCTTCTGTTGACGCTGAAAAGTCCATGCTCTCCAAGCTCAAACATGGTGAGTCAAAGGTCTTGTATGTTGAATTAGCAAACTGATATTAATCCCTTTATCTATGCTGTGAAAGGAGGGCTCACTAGCAAATTCTAGGATTATAAAAAGAATACACTTCACACTATCTCCCCTTTTATAGCACAGTATAGAGAAGATCTTTGCATCTTCTCTTCAATCAGATAAAGCACTAACATAGACACTCATTGGTGCATATGTGGTGTGAGAACACGTGAGTTGTGATATCTTGTGGTTTTGACTTCCTCCAGAATGCGGAGCAGCATTTACCAGCAAGCTAGAGGGGATGTTCAAGGACATGGAACTGTCCAAAGACATAATGATCCAGTTCAAACAGGTACTTTCAATCTCTGCGCTCACAGACACACACAAAAGCATACATGTGTAGCTTTAAAAGATTGAGCCCATGTTTACAGAGTGTGTATGCATTCCACTGTACTGTGACATTGAATGCATTTTGCATGCATAATTGTAAACATGATATTTCTACTCAGTATATACAGAACCAGAGTGAGCCAAGCAACATAGAACTCACTGTCAACATCCTCACTATGGGCTACTGGCCTTCATACACACCCATGGAGGTCCATTTGCCCCCAGAGGTAAGCATTTTTATGTTCGGGTGCTGTTCATCAGACTATTTGGTATTTACTCTTACAAAAGACCTAGGTTCACTGTATGTTATGGTTTCATCATGGTAGGGTCATCATCTAATCCTTAACTTACTCTGTTGAGGACAGTCTTTTCACAAATTTCACCTCTTCATGTTTTGGTAGATGGTCAAACTCCAGGAGGTGTTTAAGCTGTTCTACCTGGGTAAGCACAGTGGGAGGAAGCTGCAGTGGCAGCCCACACTAGGCCACGCTGTTCTAAAGGCAGAGTTTAAAGAGGTACGGGCATCCTAACAGAGCATAGATATCAGAGAGAGAGAGAGAGAATGAACTGCTCTTACAATGACTATCGTATCCTGCAGGGTAAGAAGGAGCTGCAGGTCTCTCTGTTCCAGACACTGGTGCTGCTGATGTTCAATGAGGGAGAGGAGTTCAGCATGGAGGAGATTCGCACTGCCACTGGCATAGGTAACACATGTCTTTAAATATGTAGCACAACTATTCTGTTGTGTAAGAGGCACCTGCTGTATCACATTATCACTCTCTCCTGTGCAGAGGAGGGAGAGCTCAGGCGTACTCTGCAGTCACTGGCCTGCGGAAAAGCACGAGTCCTCAACAAGAACCCTCGAGGGAAAGACGTGGAGGATGGAGACCGTTTCAATTTCAACAATGATTTCAAACACAAACTGTTCCGCATCAAGATCAACCAGATCCAAATGAAGGAAACGGTAAAAATACTTGTATATGACACGCTCCTCCTCCTTAATCAGGGCAGTTTTTTGACTTACCACCTATGTATGTTTTCCTGTGCAAAGGGAAGGTTCTCATCTGTTTTTGAACAAATTTTCTATACAGGTAGAGGAGCAGGTCAGCACCACGGAGCGTGTGTTCCAAGACAGACAGTATCAGATTGATGCAGCTGTGGTGCGCATCATGAAGATGAGGAAGACCCTCAGTCACAACCTTCTGGTATCAGAGCTCTACAACCAGCTGAAGTTCCCTGTCAAGGTGGAAAATCTTAAGCTTCTCATCTTCTTTATTTCATTTTTTCTTCCTACACACATGTATGCACAAGTAAAGCTCCACATCACCTGACTTGCATTCCTCTCCACAGCCGGGCGATCTGAAGAAGCGAATCGAGTCGCTCATAGACAGAGACTACATGGAGCGTGACAAGGAGACTCCTAACCAGTACCACTATGTTGCCTGAAGGGGTACCGCTGTTGCTGCCATGCTTTCCTCACAGCAAGCGTACAGCTGGCACCCCAAAAACAGCGTTACAGCCCCTCAGCCGCCCGACTCTCCTCTGGTGCCCGTTTTTCCCTCCATCCACAATCCTGGATGCAGCGTCCAGATCACACAGAGCTCCAGAGACGAGAGAGACTTGGCTGTACTGTTCCCACTCTGCGTCATCTTTAGTGGGATGGGGCTGGAGGAGTGGTCTGGGTTGTTGATGGGTGGTTTATGTGACTTACAGATTTGCTAATGCAAAACTCAAATGAAAATAACTAGCACTTTCCTCTGTTTTTGTTTTTTTTTCCTCGTCTGGAGTGGGATCTTTTTTTTCCTCATCATGTCAGTCTAAAATCACTTATTTTCTACTATAGTTGGTTTGTCTTGAGTTTTGTTTTATTTCTTCTCTTTTTTTCTTTGTTTGAGGGGCTGTCCTTATGAATGGCTGCATAAACTGCTGAGCGTAAACCTGATTGGCTGGTTGCTTGATTTGGCAGAGAAACAGCTGTTGAGGACAAGAAGAGACTTGAGAAAGAGACTTGTGACAGTGACGTGGGCCAGAGGGGCTGGGTCACACGTGTTTTGGGTCAGAGGGAGGGTTTTTTGCTTGTGACACAGAAGCTAAATGACATGCAAGGCAAGCCACTTGGGTATTTCTTTGGGTACCTTATATGTTTTGACCAAAATGTCCAATGTCATGTGCTGACGTTTTTGTAGATCAGATTGTATTCTATGTAAGAGTGAGAAAAGTGAACCTGAATAAATGGATATTTAATGATTCAATGAATGATTTGTAGACAACCAACTAGTGGTAGATCTTTCTCTTTTTTTCTTTTAGTTTTTTTTTTTAGCAAATCTAAGTAAAAACAAAATTAATAGTAGTACTTAATAATAGTGGAATAATTTTAGTTTGAGCAAGTGAGTATCAAGGAGGATTTATGTCTTGTATGCAGCTGTGTGGTGTGCAGTTTAAGACCAGAAAGTCTGTCACACATCTCGGTACTATGTGGTCCTTTTCCAGTTTGTATCTCACAGCTCCAAATGATACAATAAGGAAGTGGACTGTTGTCTGTTCTCTTTCCGTACACTTTATTTTTAAGTATTTAAAGGCATTTGGCTATTTTCAATAAATTACAGTCATCACTTTGAGTCTTAAAAAATGAGCCCTTCAGTATTTTAATCAATCTCAAGTTACTGTAAGGTGGAACAGAAAATGAAAGCCAGTTTCTTGAGACTTTCATTATCACAGCGTGGAAAGTACAGCTTTTGTCCGATTAAGAAATCGATCATTCACCAGCGTCAGCTAGTCAGAGAGCTAGCTGTCTGACATTATAGTCTCATTTGAAGACAAGAAAACAGCATGTCTTTTGTTAAAAAGCGAGGCTGAACTATGCAGGGGGAATGTGGCAGTGTCCTGATAAGTGTTGGACAGCAGCATTAAAGCAGCCTCTGCGTTCCTTCTAGGGTTTTGCACACCCTCGTGAATTGATGAAGGTGTCAGCTGACTTACCCATAACTTTGCAGCTTGCACAGTGTGTGTGTGTGTGTGTGTGTGTGTGTGTGTGTGTGTGTGTGTGGCTCACATGCTACCTAATAGCAAACCATATACTGTGCTCCAGATAACACATTTCAGGCCCTACCATATAGATCTTTTTACATGCCATTCATTTAAATAATTTCAGGAATGCTGTGTTCAAGTCCGACTAAAATTTTGTGGTCACTATTTTACAAGCCACATATTGTATTTTAGAATGCTATGCCTGATATTTATTATGATTTGGGTGAATTTGAAGAAGGGAAAGTAAACATATCAACTGAAGACAATGTATTCCTGCAACTGATTTGGTGTTTTTCCTCCTAGCTCAATACATTTGATTTCAGAATCAGAATCAGCTTTATTGGCCAAGTACGTGTGCACATATAAGGAATCTGACTCCAGTTTACATTGCTATTACATATAGTTTGAAAACGAGGACAACATTATTGGACACATAAATTGAAGTTAAAGAATAAGGATGGTGAATGCGACAGGACAGAAGTATACAGTAGCTTGTGCGAAGACAGAAGGTGCATACAGTGCATAAACACACCAATGGTCAATGCCATAAGAAGTATATGCCAAAGAATATGTGTACACGTCAACTGTTCTGTAGGTCGTAAATAGTGCAAGTTAGCGGTCAACTGATACGGCTTTTTACGCGGCAGATACCAATTATTAGAAATCAAGGAGACTGAAAATCGATATTTCGGACCGATATTCATTCGCAGTAAAAAAATTAAACCCTTTGTGTCAAGTACAATATACTCAAGTACTGTGCTTGAGTACAATTTTCAGGTACTTTACTTGAGAATTTCCATTTTCTTCTACTTTATACTTCCACTCTACCACATTTATGTGATAAATGTAGTTACTAGTTACTTTGCAGTGTCCGATTATTCAGTGTTTTTATAGGCTATTTATTGTGAGTGAGAGGAGACTGCATGAGAGCGAAGCAGCACATTTTTAAATCAGTTTATTTTATCGGCAATCTGACAGAAAAATCACAGACACCGATAATCTGGGAAAAAATCAGTATATTAGCCAGCTAATCACCCGGGCCGATAATCGGTCTACCTCTTGTGCAAGTAGTGCGAAGAAGCAATGCAGAATACTGGAAACATATACATACATCATTTATATACATGTTATTTATTACATTCAGTTACTTGTAATTAATTAGCTTGGCATATTCCCCCTACTGTTAGTTCCTCGAAAAACCACTCATTACACTATAAACTCCTGGAACCGCACTATTTTTCTCAGTAGGCGTCTCTACGCCCTGTTGGTGTCACCTACCCGACACTATGCACAGTTATGTAAGTCTGCAATAAGCCATATTTATACACAAGCATTTTTCTTTATGCAGCTCCACAGGACAGACGTGCTGTCTCTGTCTCCGCCGCGTGTGTGTTATTGCCATTTTGTTTTGTTCTGCGGACAGTTGGTGAGCGCTGCCCTGAATAGAGCCCGGTCCTCGTGAAAGACAGAGGGGGCGGTCTCACGTGACCGGGCAGCTCTAAATGCTACCAGTTCACATGACGGGACATGGCTCGTTCAGTCACTGAGGCTCCGACCGACAAATAACCGCGTCTATGGATCGTTTCTACTAGCAGGACGTGCTTTAGGACATGGTAAAAAGACTTCAGCGCAGAGGAACGTCATCGTCGTCAACAACAACAGCGTCGCCTCACGTTAAGCCAACTGTCTGTGAATTCTGTGAAGTCAAGTGCGCTCGGCAGTACGTCGTGTTGACCCACCTGCGCCCGCAGCCACCTCTCCGGGCGCCTTTTCTTTCCTCTACAGGGACAGAGAAGTGAAGTGTGCTCCGTGGTGTGATTCGAGCCGAAGGATGAAAGTCTCTCACGCTTTGGCAGCGCTCATCATCGCCTGGTTTGCGGTTTTCGGTGAGTGTTGTGCGATTTAAAGCTGCTTGTCGTCCGTCGTGCCGCTTACCGTCGGACCGAGCGTCACGAAGTCGACCGTTGCGGTGTCGGTGTTAGCTTCACTAACTGAGTTGAGTCAGAGAATGTCTGGTTGAGTCGAAACAAGTAACGCTAGCTCAAAAATGTTATTCAATTTTTAATTTGTCTTTGTCTTTGACTGTGGCAAGTTTAATATCTGGGTGTAACCTGGTGTTTTTATATGTCACCTTCGACAATGTGTGACATTTTAAAGAACAGTCTATTCATGTATTCATCGAGATAATAATCCGCAAACAAGCTAGCAGTTAGCTAGCTAATTTAATTTAGATGGAAATAATGTGTTGGATATGTCGTCATATGTGTGTTACACAATAACCTACATAATGCGGAGTGATGGACTGTAACTAAGTACATTTACTCAAGTACTGTACTTAATTACTTAATTGTGATGTACTTGTACTTGAGTATTTCCATTCACTGGTACTTTATACTTCGACTGCACTACCTTTTGGAGACAAATATTAGACTTTTTACTCACTGAATTAATTTGGTAACTTTAGTTACTAGTTACTTTTCAGATTACATGCTGCATCAGAGCCACATGAGTGCAATCTTTAAATTAACTTTTACAGTATTCAGAATTAAAAAAGAAAAACTGATAACTGGCTAGGCCGATAATCGATTGACCAATAATATACACCAGGGCAGGAATTTCATGAGGGCCACAAGGGCCATGGCCCTCGTGCCCCCACAATTTGGCCTTGTGCCCTTAAAAAACATATCTGCTCTGAGGCCACGGTGGCCTTGATGCCCCGCCCGCACTGTCCCAGTTGGTTTTGTGGTTTTCTAGTCTGCCTCTTTCCTGTCAACACAGTTTTGACACCTGCATCTTTTGAGAAAAAAAGTGTCTTTTGATGACAATCATCATCAGTGGTGGGTTTGATTCGAGCCTGGCATGAACCGCTCGGATGGGCTATAGCTACTATACAATAAGGATAAGCCGGCCTTGAGTATCGAGGGCGTGTCGATCGGACGGTCGGTTAACTACACAGGTCCTTCACTCAACTTAATACAGAGAAATGTCCCACAAAGCAACGTTACAGGACCAAACAATAGTAACGTAGTAACTGTAACTGTCTTTGGCAACTTATATGAGGAAAAAAGATATACACACAGATATACGTGGAGAAGCGTCTGTCCTCCTGTCTGTCTTCCTGTCTGTCCTCCCACCTGTCTCACCGATACATTTCTGCCCGAAAAACAGCTCCGGCACCGGCAAAGAACTTTAACTCACCGAATATTTGTGATGAAAATAAATCACCGTGAACGTCAGACCTCCATGTGTACCGTCATGTCTCTTTAGGAGCCGCAGCGCCGGATTTCTGTGTGAATTCACGGCGGTTCTTCTTCTTCTTCTTCTTTAAGGCAGAGCTCATTCATTTTGTATTCTTTTTAGATATGTTCAATGGTTTCTTATCTTCAGACATAAAAAAGTATAGGAGATGTTTCTTTACCTGCTTGACAGTTTCGACTGAGACTCTAATCTTCCTCAGAAGCGTCATTAGTCCTTAAATTAAATTCATTATGGACGTGGACTTAGAATCATTGTTTTATTTTATGGCCTTGGTGCCGTGGCTTTTGGCCTTTGTGCTCTCAAAAAAATGACAGCAAAAAGGCCAAGTGGCCTTGCCCCTAAAATGACGAAATTTCAGGCCTGATATACACTATATATTACATATGCATATGAAAAAATGTGTATATGTATATATTATATATTATTTTTATGAGTGACTTTCACTTTTACCAAGTTATATTTTAACTCCATATCTTCACTTTTATTGATGTACCTTAACCAAATACATTTACTCAAGCACTATGCAATTTTGAGGTACCTGTACTATTTACATTTTATGCTGCTTTATACTTCCACTCTAGTACATTTTGGAGGAAAGTATTGTACTATTCTACTCATTGATGCATTGTACAACTGCATCGAGTCAAAGTAGTGAATTTTATCAGATTAGATCGGATCAGGTTAAAAAAAACAGTAATTATGATAATAAGAAAAATGCTGAATATTCGATCTGATAATAGGGCAGGCCGATAATTGTGCGATCTATAGTATTCACATATTGAATATTAACACATACCTGTAAATATATGTGGCCTTTAATTTTAGCATTACTTTTACCTTTGATACTTAAGTAAACTAAATATCAGATACTTTAAGACTTGTACTCAAGCACTATTCATATGTGACTTTAACTTTTACCAAAGTAATATTTTAACACAATATCTTTCCTTTCACTCTGGTATGATTTTTGGTTACTTGTTACAACACCGATAAAATGTGTGACACATACACACAGTGACATGTGTAATGCATTAACGTTACACATTAACACAAGTACAGTGTACTTTTTTTTTATGTATAACTTGACCATTAAATAAGCTAGGTATGCTATTGTCAGACGAGGTGAGGAGTCTTCAACATCTTGAACCACCTGCGTACGATGTAGAAATTAGTTACATATTAATTTGTGTCTTGAGTATGAATATAATTAGGAGATAATCCAAATAATATGATCCAAAGGTCAGCTATTAAGAGGAATTCAACCAGGCGCTCAGGTAGAGATACAGTCCGTAGGTCCATAGCTCTTGGGGTAGGGAAAAAATCAAATTTAGAAAGAGCGGGTCCCAGGCACTCAAAAAAGTATCAAAAAGGAAAAGGAATTGATAAAAAGCCTTTATTTAGGTATGGCTTAAATCATTAAAAAAAGAGCCAACATGTTTCGACCACAAGTGGTCTTCTTCAGAGCATTAATATGCAATGAAAGAGAATGTCCAACTCATATAGGTTAAGTCACTTAACTTAACTTGACATGTTGGCTCTTTTTTTAATGATTTAAGCCATACCTAAATAAAGGCTTTTTATCAATTCCTTCTCCTTTTTGATACTTTTTTGATTGCCTGGGACCCGCTGTTTCAAAGGTCAGAAGGTCAGCGTTAACTTGTCATGTCAAAACAGACCAGAGTTATCGGAAAAGACCTTGGACATCATTCTATTCTCTTCTAATGTAACACCCAGGTTTTGTTAATGTTGTGGACCAGCAGATTGGCCTCTTTGTTGTGTCGTCTGAGAGCTTCACGTGACCGCTATGATGGCTTTGTTTTGCACACTGCCCATTAGAGGCCTACTGACAGTGTTTTCTGACCAGTTGAATCACCCTGAACATACAGTCCCTGGCAGCTGATGCAGGAAAACAGGCCAGTATAGTTGAAGCTGAGCAGTTGCTGTTTGTATTTTTGTACTGCTTACTGCCCATTCTAAAATGTATACCTTAAGTATTGTAGTTGTTTTTAAGTAAGTACCAACTTCTGAACTAAAGACCCCATGTGACTGTTTGAGTCCTGCTGCACCAGCATTTCCTCACAACACAGTGACACTCTTCTGTTTGGATTTTCTCTTCACACAGACCATTTAAATGCTGCTATATGAAGCTTGATACTTTGTACACACTGCTGCTTTTACCTCATGATCAGATTGCAGTGTTGTGTAAACCGTGTGCAGTGTGTTTACTGAGTGAACAGAGAGGTCACATTGGGGTCAAGTTTCAGGCAAAGCAGCAGGGAGGGGAGTGTTTAGATAGATACTGACAGGACTGAAGCACAGCCCTCTTTCTATTAAGATCAATAGATTATATTTATATTGAAAGCTCAAAATGACAGACAGGGAAGTGAGATGAATATGAACGACAGAAGCACTCAATCAGTCAGTTGTGTTGTAAGTGAGTTATGAAATTAGTACATGTCAGACCACACCTCAAACTGCTAAATAAATCCGTCTGCAAGGTTCACTCGCTCATATTTGGAGAATCTTTCCAAACCCAAAAATCCTTCTCAGCAGAAAAAAAATAAGAGTGGGAAGTGAATTTTGAAACCTGCCAGCGTCGGTGGCCTGATGAGCCATTTGAGTCGACATGTCCTTTATCACGCAAGACTGACCAGACATTATAAAAGAAGTAAAACACAATCTGTACAGTACAGCAAATGAGAAACCGTGTCTGTGCTTTACCAAAGAGTAATAGTTGCGGTCATACAACGGTCACATTTTAGCCTCAACCTCTTTGTAGACATTCTGGAAAGTGTGAATCAAGTTGTGAAACTGTATTGTGTTACAGTATTATAAATGGGCGCATTAGATTTATTAAGGATGTGAGTTGTCAGGTTGAGTAGTACATGAGTCCTGAAAAGCCACTATAGTCCACACTTAGACATGCCACAGTGAGTTTGCAGTTTCCAGGTAATAAAAGTATTAATAGCATACAATGTTGGTGTGGTTGTTGCCAGGTTGACTGAGTTGGTAAATGCTGCTTGGTAATTCTGTTCGTAGAAATCAACTTGGCACCATTTACAAGTCTGGAGTTGGGCTGCAGGTCTAACAGTTCTACAAATCTGTTAGGAAATGCCCCGTCACTTTTAGCTGTCTGCAGACCTCTGGTGGTGAATTGTGTGAACTGCTTTATTGTGAATGTAGGACAGGGCGTCATGTAACCCTGCTGATGTTGTAATAATCATCACTGTTATCATTTGTGCTCATTTTATAACCGTTATCTAACCAGGCCAATGAAACACATACCAGAAGACCCAGATATGAATTCCTAATACTCACACAATAATACATAACACTCAGTATTCTAATATCTTGGGCTGCAACTAACAGTTGTTCTCATTGTCAATCAATCTGTTAATTGTTTACATGATTAATTAATTTGTTGCTTGGTCTACAAAAAGTCAGAGAAATGGTGAAAGATGTCAGTGTTTCCCAAATCCCTAGATGAGCTCCTTAAATGTCTTGTTTTGTCCACAACCCAAAGATATTCAGTTTACTGTCATAGAGCAGCAAATACACCAGAAAATATTCACATTTAAGAAGTTGGAATCAGAGTATCTTGACCTTCTTATTTAAAAAAAAAAATACTCAAACAAATCAATCAATTATCAAAATGGTTGGCGATTACTTGAATAGTTGATTACTTATCGATTAATGTTTGCAGCTCTCCTAATATCAAAACAGTAAAGTTTGTTTCACACAGCATTCAAATGTGTTTATCAGCAAACTGAACTGTATTAGCGGTCTCAAAAATGTGCATTAATAATCTGTTAAGCACTCAACACTTAAGGGGTATTTTTTAAGGATAATTTCAGTTTGATTAAGTTTGTTTTTAAGATTATCTTCTCCTCTACAGGTCGCATTCAGGCCGTTACCCTTGAGGTGAACCAGGGGAACTCCACCTGCATTAAGGCTGAGCTGACTGCATCATTCTCCATCACATACAACACCTCCAACACCTCCAACAGCACGGTATGGACAGTGGACAACCACAATTTGTTTTCCATCGCTGACAGCATTCCTATTGATTTTATATCCTCATGAACACCAGCTGTATCTTTTGTCTCTCCTCAGAGAACAGTGCAGGTCTCTCTTCCCGACTCCGCCACAGTCGACGCAGGCAGCAGTTCATGCGGCACAGACGGAAACTCACCATGGCTGGTGGCGGTGTTCGGACCTGGCCATGCACTGGGGCTGAGCTTTTCAACCAATGGGAGTCTCTATAGTGTCGCAAACCTGACGCTGCAGTACAACCTCAGTGACACTTCTATCTTCCCCGAGGCCAACAGCTCCGGTGAGAACAAATACAGCAACAAACTCCCCAGTGCAGTGCAGATTGGGTTTTGTGTCAAGTGTGGTTCAGTGCATGTGGAGCTTGTATAGACAAAAACAATAACACCAGAGCAAATTAGATAAAGTGGAAAATATGTCCACTAAATTGTGGATAAGGAACTAATGGATTCGTATACCACAGGTACTATTTAATAGACCTACTGTATAACTAATCTGTTGTATGTTTGATTTTGTCCTAGATGTGGTCACTGTGGTGTCGTCTTCAGTTGGCATCTGGGCTCCAATCAACACAACATACCGCTGTTTGAGCCCCGCCACTTTTGGAGTTGGTGGAGAAACGGTCACTTTCTCTAACATGAGGCTGGAGGCATATATGCCAGAAAATGACCTGAGTCCAACAGGTGTGATGCTGATTTGTTCCAGAGCTGGTCAGTTTTTTCGTGTCCTTCTGCACCTGCTGATTACATGTTTCTTTATGTTTCCTCTTGTCACAGAAAGTGTATGTATGGCAGATCAGGCCAGTACTACAGCTCCCCCCACCACCACTACCAGTGCTACAACAACCGTAACTCCAGCGCCGACCCCTCCAGGAACACCTGAACGGGGCATGTACTCTGTGAACAACACCAACGGCACGGCATGTCTCCTGGCCCAAATGGGACTGCAGCTCAATGTCTCCTATTTTTCTCAATCTCAGAATAAGGTAAAAGAGGAAAATTCATAGGAAAATAATCAATACATTTTAGTCCAAACTTCAAATATACCAAATATATATCTGTTTTCTTTGCCAGACTATCCAAGAATTAGTTAACGTGACTCCCAATCTGACAAGTTCATCAGGATCATGTGAAGCCAGCAGTGCTACCTTGATTTTGACAGAGGGGCCAACCACCACGCTCAACTTCACATTCACTCTGGTAAGATCATCCCTCCTCTTTCTTGAATTTAGGTACATGGTCACTTTGTTTTTTGTTTGTTCGTTCAACCCATCTGCTCCCATCCACAGAACTCCACAAGCAACAAGTACCACCTGAGTGCGCTGACTCTGCTTGCTAATTGGTCTGATATGACTGGTAAGTCATTTGTCACGAGCGACGTGTTTCTTTTATCGGCTCTGATTTACTTTATCCAAAGAATTAATGGCCAGTGTCTCTCCACAGCTCCCCTCTCAGTTGGTAACACCAGTCTCAACTACCTGCGGAGTACGAAGGGACGCTCCTACATGTGCAACACAGAGCAAACTCTGGCTGTGGTACCGAACTTCTCCCTCAACACATTCAAATTGCAGGTCCAACCCTTTGAAGTCACCACCAACCAGTTTGCTACAGGTACAAATGCTCTGTTTTATCTTCCATGCTGTTGTCTAGTTTTTATCCCAAGTTTTTAAGTCTGAAGTAGGAGTAGGTAGCACTCTGCAGCATAGGAGAAATAATGAGACTTGATTGCCATATCACAAATGCTACAGTAGACTTATGAGGTTAACAGTTTTCATGAAGTTCCACATTTTGGGGAATATGCTTTTTCAGAGAGTTAGATAAGAGGAACTAACATGTGGCATCACTGTGGGTTTACACTTGTGAAAACAGAAGAAATTGTAGAATATAACTTTCCCTAAAACCACACCTTGTCATATTTTATCATGAAAATACATATTATGTACAAAATTGAATAAACAAGATACATTTTGTTAACAAGGGAGCTTTAGAGAGCCTGATAAGCCTATTTGTTAACTTCAGAGAGGTGTTTGCTTCCTGTTCCCTCTGCTTTAAGTCTTGATGCTAAGCTACACAAATCCCCTGCTGGCTGTAGCTTCATATTTAGGGGGCACACATGAGTAGTATCAATTTTCTCATTTAATTCTCAGCAAGAAAGTGAATTAGTACATTTCCAAAAAAATCTAGTTTTTCTTTTAAATGAAACTCCTTCAAAAACATGTTGAAGTGCACCAAGCTCAGCCACACTATTATTTATGGGTGTATATGTGGCTCAGGATGTTTATTGCCACTTAGGAAGCTCTAATTAGCTCTATTGTTACTCAAACCGGGGAAAGAGCGCATAAATGACGTTTCTAAATACAAAATTGTGCAATAGAAATTAACCTCTAGTCTTCTCTGTTCATCCCTATTTTCACTCCGTCTCCAGCGGAGGAGTGTCAGATGGACCAAGACCAGATGCTCATCCCCATCATTGTCGGAGCAGCTCTTGCCGGCCTGGTGCTGATTGTCCTCATTGCATATCTAATAGGCAGGAAGAGGAGCCATGCTGGTTACCAGACGATTTGAACGAATGCTTCATTTAACTTAAACCTGACAGACTGAATGATGGAAAGATGAACCCGAGTGTGTGAGTGAGCATTTAATAAGACTGTGGACACGAGCAGCTGTTGCTCTGGGGTGACTGCATGTTTTGCATATCCTATGTGACCTCCTGGATATTTTCTTTTCTTTTCACTTTCTCTGTGAGATGATGATGAGAAGCCAAAGACCTGCTAAATTTAGATGGTGTGCATCTTTTTGAAGCCCGAGGGGACTTCATGAGAGTCTTCAAATAATCAAGGATGGAGACATTTTGAATTTGCTGCTCCAAGTTCACTGTCAGCTGTCTGTTGTTTCATTATGTTCTAGGAATTGGATGGATTTGCTTGAACTGCTGTTTGTTGTTTTTAGCTGTGTAATTATTTAATATCCCATGCAATGAAAGATTTAGAGGGAGAGTCAAATGAACTGTAGGACAGATCTAATTTTTTTTAAAGTTCCAATGGCTTGTTCACTAACATTTTTTAAACGTCATGAGCATCAAATAATTCCAGTGACGCTAAGAAAAGGGAAAGCTCTGAATGTGTGTCTTTTCCAAGCATATACCTTCAAAGTGGAGACTGACAAAAAGCCAGAATTGACCCAATAGTTCACTGAGGCACAACTAATTAAATGCAGTGTGGTAATTGTGATGATATAAACAGGGATTAGCTGCTTTGTGTAAACAGTGTGTCCAGCCAAACGTTACACAAACAAAACATTACAAGTGAACAGGTGAATGGGTTCACTTTCTATTCTTGCTTTGTCCCACTCTCCCCTTGAAGAAATGTTAATAAGAACCGTAGTGATTTGATCTTTTATTTTTGTAGAAAATGGTTTGATCTCGTTTTCTATTATGCATCTTTCTGAAAGTTAATAAACATCTTAAAAGTCAAGCACTGATTTTTTTGTTTTTAGTAGCTTAATGCTTTGTTCCAACTTGTTTTTGAAAACACAGCTGTTTACTCTGAGCTATTCAACCAGGTGGGCGTTAACACTAAAAAGTTGGAGCTGGGATGCACGCCAAGGTTATTTTTGTCAGTTCTATGACAGTCTGAAGGGCCACAAAACCCAAACACAGAACAAACTACACAGCTTTGTTAGAAAAAGAGAGCAGCCCTTTCAATTGTGCCTTAATCACAGTGCACTTGAATTAATAGTTGAGGTCAGGAACTACAACATTGTCTCAAAAGAATTTTTGAAATGTTTGAAAAAATAGTGTGAGTCACATTCAATTATAACAGCAGGTCGTTCCAGCATGGAATTTTGTCAGTCATTTATAATTTACTGTGAAATACAGTAGGCAGGTTCCTCTTGGCTGTGCTTACAGTATGCAACACATCATTTATCAAACCTTCGCTGCCAAGCCTTTTTCTCAACAGTGTCTCTGACTTTCTGGAGTAAAGTGCATATTCAAAGACAAACTACATGTTAATCTTAAAATGAATCATCAGCTCACAACACATTTCTGAGAATATACTCATTAACCAAGTATTTACAGTTAGACTGTATGATCATCTCAAAATATGTTCAAGACAAAAACTATACAGAATGTAGTAGTCGGTAAAAAAGAAAAGGTGCAAATGAGCTGCCGGGCGCTCATCCCAGTGGAATGTGTATTAATTCGAAGCAACAGGTAGTTCAGGTTCATGATTCTTCTGCAATTATGCGAGATCGACACGTCGCCCGCAGCTTAGTCAAGGTTGCCGTGGAGAGACTTCCTGGTTCAGTGAAGATTTTCTAGGAAAGGCAGGAAACACCAGGATTATGTGATTAAAGAAGGAAAATCACAAGAGAGGTTTGTCTCATACAATCTCTCCCCCAGTGAAATTACACTTTCAATGACAAGCAGTGAGGGGAGACCGCTCTCTCTGTTTTTACCTGCATGAATGTGTGGCATTCCTCAACAAATGGTCCGTGGGTGATCTGCTTGAAGTTTTGGCAGACGTCTGGCAGCGACTGGGCCTGTTGGATCAGAGCCTCGTTGTGGTGGATCAGTGTCAGGGCTACACGGAACAGGATTTTAGAGCCCTCGTAGAAAAGGCAGTCCCAAATCCTCAGGACTGTCTGCAGAAGAACAACAACAAAGACGTCAATCCCACCAGAGTAGCCATGCACAATATGGAGTTTAACCTGCAGACTGCAACGACAAAAACTCAGTTGTCGTATGTTATATATCTCTGTACCAAAGTACATAGACATCTTTGACTTAACACTGTTGATAATGTTGGTTCATTTTATGAATGTTTTCTACTAAAAATCTGGCCATGCTGTTCTCAAGTGGAGCACAAGTGCAACTTAGCCACTATAGCAGCGACCCTGAATCCATCTTGGGGTGGGATATCCTTTGCTTGGATATCATACTGGTTGGACCGTTGCCTGGAGGTGGGGGTGAACTCTCGAGGGAAAATCATGAACTTCTGCAGGTGTTACACCCTTCTACTGAAGCTTCATGTGTATTTGGAGAACAAACATTGCAGTCCTGCCCAAGCCAACAGGGGAAGTAAGCAAAACCAAGGACTGATGTACGGGGTGTGTTAGCCATTCCAAATTGAAAGAGAAGGAAAATATAATCTCTGAATCCACTAAAATCAGTGCTGGTGTAGTGAGCTTTGACAGAGTTTTCATTATTTGAGACAGTAGAAGAACTTTTTAACAGAAAACACTAAAGTTTAGAATACCTTTGCTTTCTTATTTGTATTGTGACTTCTGAATACAGACATGTTGACATTTTTTGATACAAGGTAAAACGAATAAACTTCCTTCCTGATTGCACCATGAAACACACATGTAAGCGCTCACCTCTACTGGTAATACGTCTATGTAGAGACAAATGAACCATCGGGAGACCACCAGGGTCCACATGACATTATGATCCACCATGGTCTGCCAGACTCCGGGGATTTTGACTTTCACCAGCTCCCCCAACACCTCCTGGTCCGTCTTCAGCCCCAGCATGGCTGGACTGTAGTAGTCTGTAACCACATACACATCTTAGTGAGTTATACATTGCTCTGAATTACCTGTAAACAAAAAAACAGTTTAATTCCAAACATTTTACATTTGATATGTAACATTTGACATTTAACATTTGACATTTATCAGACGCTTTTGTCCAAAGCGACTTGCAGTAATTCATACATACATTCATACACTGATGGCGGTGGCTGCCATGCAACGTGCAAACCAGCACATCAGGAGCAGTTTGGGGTTCAGTATCTTACCCAAGGACCCTTCGACATGCAGACCAGGGGAATCGAACCAGCGACCTTCTGTTAACAAGACGCTGGCTCTACCCCTGAGACACAGCCGCCTTATTAAATAGCCTTTTGTTCTGTCTTACACAAAACAGCTCATCGTTTGAGTGAGTGCAAGACACAAATGAAAACATGCCGTCGGTCCTGGGGGATTATTCCTAGCCCTGACACACACAAACACACCTGTCATGAGACCACAACAATGGCAAATTAATGTACACACAAACCTGGTAAAATTCTCCCGAGTAGCGCGTCCATCAGCCAGAAGGATTTCTCCTCATCTTTTGTGATGATAAGTAGATACCCAGCTACGAAGTTCATCCCCTGAAGACAAAAGAGAGACACACTCAGGTTACGCATGAATCTTAAGATCCTGCCTGAACAAGTTTTATTAGAGACTGGAGAGCTCTTTAATAACGCATCCAGGTGAGTGAGGAGTGAGTGTACACTCGACATGAAATGAAACGCAAAAAACAGGCTACCGGTGTACGACTACAGAGGGATGGGTTCCAGTTTTATTTTAATAATACGTAACCAACAACAACACAGCCCTGTTGTCTGTTTGAATTGCAAATGAAGATGCATATGGTCTGCTGAATAACATTTGCCTTTCAAATGTTAATGATTAACGTAGGGCCACGCTGAGCTGACACAAACAGCCTTTCTTAGGACACATGTGTGTTGTATAATCTTTTAAAGAAACACTCCACAGACTGATGACCGACCACACTTTGGATATACAGTGTATACCTCCACACACACACATTTACACTGCTGCTTCTTTTATGGTTAATACATATTACAGTACATATTTGGGCCAGGTACGCAGCACTAAAAAAAATAATGAATTAATATGAATCACTGTTGTTTTTTTAGCCAATATTACCAAGTTGAAAATACACAATGTTCTCACACATGCTCTCTGAAATCTCTGTCACACTTGTAAGGAGGTTTGAGATCTTTAGTAATATTACCTGACAGTAGCCCACAGTTGGGTTGTGCTGACCATAAGCCAGCAGCACATTGTACAGAGCTTTCTGCAGACACTGGTTGGACGTCCTGCGGAAGTGGATGTTGTCTGGAAATGTTCTGTTCAAGTCTGAAGGAAGAACACAGACACTTATCCAGAGATTTATCAGTGTTTCTCTACATTTATTCAGGAATAGTGGGGCCCACCACAGTAAGACCATTACCAACACAACTAGATAGAATGGGGAAGTGAACATTATTATCTAGATAGCAAATCAAAACATAACAAAAAATCCCCGACACTGACAACACTAATGCTTTGTGATGTTTGTTTGTTTATCTGAGCATGAGAGCAAGAACCACAGAGTCGGCTTTTACAACTGAAATAGCTATCAGTCTTGTATTCAAATCATGGGTGACACCGCAGCTAAAGATGGAAAGACTTTTTCCTATGTATGTTGCTGATTTATTTTCCACTTGCTCACATACGCACCTAGTTCAAATGCTGTCTATGAACTGCATTACCAGTTATCAAATACTAATATGAGGGCCCGCTGATGATGGAGAGGTACATGTACTTGCAGCTCAAACACAGCCAGCCAGCACAGCTCTGACATTGTGATTATTTTCCAATGTTGTAAAATCCCTTGTCATATTTTGAGCCTCTAATATGTAGTGTTTTGCATCTGATCTGATCTGATCTGATCTGATCTATCACATAAACTGCCCCTCCTGGACTGTTTTTTATCTCCTCACCAGTACCTGAACACACCAAACCAACCCAGTCTGTTGTGTTCTTTTAATGCTTTGCTGTTTATGTGTCCATGCCCCGTCAGTATCCCACACAAGGAAACATCAACAAGGGTAGCAGATCTGGTCTCAATGTGTCACACTTAACACGAACGCCTGTGATATTATAATATTCTGTAATGCTAAGCATAAATGCTCCGACACATCAAACATCGCTGTGCCCTGTGTGGCTGACTGGTTCCTGCAGGGTTTGTAGTGCGTCTGGCACAGTTGACTATAGTCAGCATTAATCAGCAACGTTCAGCCGAATCAGCATACTGGATCGGCCTCAGAGGCAGTCAGAGGGAAAGAATTCTCTGACTCTGTGTTCAAACAAAATCTAGTCATTTGACTTATTTAGTGCAGTCAACACACATTTTTCATCTTCGACAACCAGATGCTGACCACACAGTGCTGACTGCGCCTTTTTAAATCAGAAACATTCACGTTTCCTATTTCCTACTTTTAATCCGATTCACATTGACAAGAAATAATTTAACTGATTTGTTTTGTATACTAATGATAATCTTAGAACAAGAGATGTATTTTCCCCCAGTGAGGGGGTTACATGTAGTTAGAGGTTCAAGTGCACTGTAAATCTTGACATGGGCTAGTTCTCTGAGGTTGGCACTAAGCATTTCTATGCATTTTGGCCTTTTGTACACTCGTATAGTCATTTTAGGAAATTGAAAACAGACTTTGTGGAAAACTCCTTCCAGGGTGAAGTTATTCAGAAACCGAGTAGTCCCTGTTTACGTCTGGACAGGCAGAAACTAAGACTTTTGGATCCGATGAAGCAGAAATTCAAGTTCGCTTCCTACCTGGGTCTCATCAGTTTAAGTATGTTGGCATTATTAGCAAATGTGAACTCGGATTAGCCTTAGTGTTTTCATATTGTGGAGTATCTCAGTTTTTACACTGACAGAATGGATGTTATATTTGATATTTCAGTGAGACACAAACTGACATTGAAAAACACAATGATAGAACAGAAAGAAATATACCCATGCAGTGTAGAGTAGATTGGTGTGTGTCAGAGTTTTAAGGCGGTCTGAGCGAGCATAAGGGTGAATAAGAAACTGCCTTACCTGTACGGATGACCTCCACCAGCTTTGGGTCTTGCTGGGCTCCCAGCAGGGACTGGTAGTACCCTTGGTTCTTCTCTAGCTGGTCTTGAGCCCCGCTGGCTGCCATCCAGATCAGAGCACGGTGTTCATTAGGAATCCCCTTGCGTACATAACGCTTTACTGCATGAGAGGGGGGACATTTAGCTTTAGTTCAGTTTTACGGCGTGCACTCGCTCAGAGGGGACACTGGTGTGTTCAGTTTTCACACTCACATTTTACATTCTTCTGCACCTTGCTTTTACCCTTGAGTAGTTTGGACCACTTGATGGATCGTCGGGTGAGCACAACTAGATACTCAGACATGAGCTCCTCATATGAGTCATAATCAAAGTCTGCAGAGCGCTCAAAGCCATATGGATCCACACTAAGTCAAAAAACACAAAGTTAGAAACTGTTAACATTAATGAAACACAGTCGGTAAATCACAGCCACTATCAGAATTACAAAGCTCATAAAGTTGTTGTCATTTATTAGTCCAGTCTCCATTTACTTTAAAGCCTTTGTAGCATTTATGACTTGTCGTCCCACTTACTCAGCACAGTGAAAGCATTATTAGATTGGATAAAGCCATTACAGCACAAAGGAAAGACAAACGGTTCTATTTTGTAAATGTAAACTTTCATGTATAGCATCTACATCTACGTTACCTACTGTACATCTACAATCTGGCTATAGATGAAAAAGTTGTGGGTGTTGGTGGCTCAACCTAATGCTTAGGTAACACGATAATCCCCCTGCAGCTTAACTCTGAAAGAGGAAAGTCACCCCTTGTAGAAGAAATGCACATACAGATCAGCGATGGCAGGCCACTATATCTGTTTTGTTCAACAACAGAATATACAGCATGAAATCATTTGACTACTGTATACAGTTTAGGCATCAACTAGTATGGCTATGCAAATACTGGATGAAAACAAAGGTATCATTACCCAAACGTTGTGTCCCTAATCTGAGAATGGTTTTGTTGCCAAAACAAAAGCAAGGGCACATACTGGATGTATCAGTGTGGAGTTGGGGAACGCGGCACCTTATCTCAGGTGTTGGTTTGAGTTATCATGGTCTGTTTGAACTGTGCAACAGCTGAATTTCAAACATCACCAAAAAAACGAAACGCTTTAGCCTATGTCTGCATGTAGTAGATGGATGAACTGCACCATTTCAAGCTCGCCCAAGTCCAATATACATTCAGTTGACAGTCCTTTATTTGCAGCTAGATAAAGGCAGTTTAATACAACAGCCCTGCAATAGAGCCTACCTTCATAAAGGTCATAAGTGGTGTTGTTCAAATCTCTGGTCATTTTGGAGGCTGCAGTTTCTAAAAGTCTATCCTCAATAAATGAATGGGGTGAACAATATATTAGAATTACCTCTAAAAGCCTCCAAAGTGGCCATAAAGTAGAATAAACCTCTCTTAAGTCACAAAAAGTGAAGATCAAGGCTGTTGTATCGTTTACCAAATAACCTGCCAGAGTATAGATCAACTGGCCCTTTTCTAAATATACAAATATAAGTAATTAAATCTGAAGTTTTCTTTGAACCATTATGTGATATGACAAAAGACAGTCCATTTTTTTTCCAGGTCAATACCGATACCGATTATTTATAAACAAGGACACCGATAATAAATTATTGGAACCGATACACATTAGCAGTAAAAATAAAAATCTTAGTGTCAAAGTTGAGAATAATCAGTGATGGAGTGCAACTAACTCAAGATTCAGATTATTCCGTGCTAATAAACTATTACTGGTGGCCGATAACCAACCAGATATTGTTGTGAGCGGGACACTGTGTGACAGGATGCTGCATTAGAGCCAATGTAGAACATTTTAAGCTTAGTCTGATTTATCAGCAATCTGACAGAAAAATCACTCATACCGATAATCGGAAAATGCTGAATATTGGCCACGTTAATAAACCAGGGCTGATAATCGGTCTACCCCTAGAATAGTTCCACTGGTTCATTTTTAAATATACAAATATTAGTTATTAAATCTTACGTTTTATTTGAACCATTATGTGACATTGTAGTCCACGTTTTAGTGAGCAAAACAAAACCATGAATTCTAATGAATTCATCAGTAGACCGATCAGATACAGTGATTTTCTCTAGAGCACAGGACCTTTGCACTGTAGCTACACATCTCCGCATCAAACGAAACTTCGCTAGAGAAAAACCCGTGAATTACCTCCAGCAAGTATCGCGATTTTTTAAAATTCGACAATTTGTTACGGAGTTTTGTACGAGTCGCGTTAGCTTAAAGCTAACGACTCAGGTAACGGTCCAAAGTAGTTAGTTGGCCAATTGCTTCCAATTCCTACGAACTGAGGGATAAAGTTATTAGCTGCTACTTGATTTACTTATCAGGTGAGTTACTTAACTAATCTCGCCCCCACAAAATCATTAAATTTGATTGTAAACGTTTGTTCAGTCAAAGCCCAACTGTGCGTTTGCTAACATTAGCGTTACCTTTCCACTCGCTCTTTGGCTCTACCGTCTGCGGGGGAGCGGGTCTGGTTGGTTGACTTGTTCTTCTTCTCCATTGCCTCTCTTCTGCTCCGGTGCTATCCTGAAAATCTGTGCTAGAGTCTCACCATGCATCCACCGGGCTGTCTCTCTAAAACAAGGCAAAAAAAAGTGTAAAAGTTCACGACGAACATGAACGTCGAGGTAAGCGTTAACGTCCCTCACAGATAACTTTCTCCATGTTTGCGTGTGAAGAGACGGGACAAGACGCTGCTTCGTTTCCCCAGGATTAACGTGCTATTCTCGGGGAAGGGACCGCCGTGGAAACCATCCTCACGCTTCTCCCGTTTCAGCTCGATCCTTCAAGTGTTCTATCGATCCGCCGATGTTTAATCCGTGTGGAGAGAGAGGAGTTTGCTTTGAGTTTTATCGCCATCCACATGCACCTGCTGCTACTGGTGGTTCCCCCCCTCTTCTTTTTCTCGGAGTAACGTTACAACCAACCGGACCGTAGCTCTAGCTCAACAAAATATCCAAACACGATGACTACATGAATGTCAGTCCTTGTTCAAGTTACTCCCAGTCTTCTGTCATGTCAGGACTACTCCGGGGAAGATTTCGGACTGGTGACGTTCAGCCCCCGGGGCACACACGTCAATCAGCACTAATGCTGCTTTCGAGTGATTCCCGTGACAGGGCTTTCATGGGATGGTTAACCGTGAGTTAAGCCCCAATCACGGAGCATTGGTGAAATAAAATTTGAAACTGCGGCGGTTTTCAGCTTTGGCTTTGCTCAAAACCTTTTATTTTATATTTTTCTTTATAAAATCTAACTGCTAGTAGACCTACCTGATGATCACCTTTACCAAAAATGCCCGTAGTTTAAAAAAGAGGCCTTTCAAAACATTTTCTAAAAGCCTTAGCCGAGCATATATTTGTCATATTATAGTAATATCAAGTTTTGACACACCAACAACTTAACTGTTACATCTGCAACTCCAACGTCATACAATCCCAAGGTTTCGCCGTTTTCACTTAACGGTTGTACTTTGTTCGACAGCACGTGAAGGCAGCAAATAAAGTAGTAAGTAGCCGCGCCCTCTCCAGCACCGCCACGCAGCTCAGGTAAATACAGTCATCTGTTCACCTTCAGCTTATAATATACATGCCTGGATTGAAAACATGTCTGTTACATGGGTGATTCAGTGCTCCCACAGTCCTTGAAAATAACGATCAAATCAAATGACAGATAAAAATAACTCAGTAATTGAAAAAACAAACGGTTGTGGTAAGCAAGTTGTATGTTTTATGTTGTTAGAGCTTCACAACAAAATACAGCATTCTCCTTAACAACTGAAGTAGATGGGGACTTGTTTTAAAATGTAATAAAAACAATTGATTGAGGGTGGACGTAATGTCTTTTCAAGTCAGTTCGGGATATCTGGCCTTTCAGAGACTTGGATAAAGCCGGACAAACATACATAATGACTGAATTTTCATTTTTGATTGAACTAATTTAAGCTTTGTGGGTGTTGATTATGTATCATCTGCTCTAGCTTTTCCAACTTGTTGTTCCAACCGATATGGCAATAATAATTGTCTTAGATTATGTGAAGTTGCTTTTTGTTTTGTTTTGTTTTACTGAGTAAAAAAAAAAATGTTATTGCGTGCCAAATAGTTACACCTAAGCCTTCCACAAAGCTATGGAAAACACTGAGTGGAAAACATGCTTTTCCTGGAAAAGGTTGTGAGTATCAAAATGACGCAAAACCTCACATCAAGTGACCACATTGGAATTTGATTATGTTCTTATGAGAGAATCTGCAGCAGAGCCTCAGACGCTTAATTACATTAAGGCTGTTCTGGTGGCTCTCTGGTGGCCATCTTTGATCACCCTCTTGTTGTATGTTCCTATTTTCCAGAGCTGGAAGAGAGGAAAATCTCATGGGGATATAAATGATTTGTGTAAGTTGTACGTAAAAACTGTGTTTGATTTAGTACTAACCGGAGCTGACCTCCTGAAGAGCCCGCCATAAACACCACAATTATCCCATATAATTCAGTGTGTGGGTGTGTGTTTATGACCGTGTTGCATGTTGTTGTCACTGTAAACGGAAGGCAAACATAAAGACATTCACCTACTTTTAGATGACCCTGTTCGCCTGACATAAATCAAATTACTTAAAATTTCATTTAGTGGTCTCTGCCCTACATACACACATACACACTCAATAACAACACCATACTCTCATCAGGATAAGCCTCCGATGGACAGATGATGGAGCGTGTAGGTCTCGATCTCTTATCCTCTGGTGAAAATACCAGAGTAAGTCCAAATGCAGTTTAATGTTTGAGCAGTGGAGTAATCCTGCTGGCTGGTGGGTGTGGTTGGATCTGTCAACAGGAAGAGCTTTCAGCCACTGGCACGTTTGGCACTGCTGTGCAACCATTCATCTGTTCTGGGCAATCATCACTGTATCCTTTAGAGAAACATTGAAATTCTCTCTATATTTGTATCAGGCACTGTTCTTCTAACCCACACATGGGCAATCCTCTAATACTTGATGAAAGTAAAGTGACAACATTTTACTCTTTAAAAATTATATGGCATGATATAAATTCATACATATACATTTCTCTCCTATTTTATTCATATATTCATGGCCGCAAATAGTCTTGCTTGTGCCCAGGACATGATGATCTCCAAAGCCCTCTCCAGCAGGTTATTTTAATGGTTAGAGATTATATGACCCAGGGCCCATTTCGGGCACCAAAACAATTCATTCACCAAAAAACATATCTTTTCACAACAGATTTGAAGAGATAATCTAGAAAATTCCCTTAGTCCCCAGCGAGATTTAAAGTCAGGTTTCAATTAACTCATCCTGTGTTCATGTCTTCATTCATGCGGTAGATTACTGATTGCTTCCCTGTGAACAGCTGCCAGACCTTTATGACCATGTTTTTGGCCATTCCTCACAATGTGGTTTAAATTCACAGCAGCCAGCTTGTATCAAAAAAAAGTATTAGGAATTGTACTAATACATTTCAGCTCAATCCATGGTTCGTAAAATCTGCTAAAATCAATATCACTTCACTATAATTAATAAGTCAGGCAGCATTATTAGTGTGCTTTTATTGTTTCAAGAAGTTTATTTAAAAAAGCATGACATTCATTTAAATATAATACTCTGCTGTATCTTGACAGTTAAAAAGAAACAACAGGGAGTTTTGCATCTTACATTGATACAACATTGAGCCTCCTGCACCTGACAATGAGATCATCTTTCTTGGAGAAGCCTCTGGATCTCCCATGAGGAGCTGGAGCTGCTGGGAAGAGGGATGTCACTTCCTTGTTTAGCCTGCTGCCACTGCAGCCAAGCTCAGGATTAGAGGCAGTAAATGGATGGATGGATTAACATAGATTTGTATTGATTTACATGATAATACATCTTTGTCTAGATACTTAATTATGCAACAATGTTAAAGGTCCTATTTGTAAAAAAAGTTGATTTCTTCAAACACTGACACTTTAGATTTCCCAAACTCGTCAAATACTGACGCGTTGGGATGGGGCCTGGCCCGACCTACAATCCCAATGCATCAGTATTTAATGAGCTGGGAATGACAAATGAAAAATCAACTTTTCTTACAAATAGCACCTTTAATGCTTGTGCACTTCTTAAACACTAAAAGGTGCAATATGTAAGAATTGGCAACCTGTCCAATTCATACTCCTAACAAATAGGGGGCAGCATATCACCAGAAGAGTAACCTCTAACTGCTGCTAACTGCCATTAGCTAGTTAACCCAGTTAGCGGTCCAGACTGGGAGCTCGGAGTACCGAGGGAGCAGTGCCAAAATAGGCACCAGAACCAGATCCAAGGGAGTAGACCATGGAACTGGGCCTCTTTTGCCTCTTGAGGTACAAAGTGGTACTACGAGACAGGATGGGTTGAGCTAGCTGGTTTGCATGCTAACTTCAGTAGACATCTCTGCAACACAAGAGGTAGATGTCTTTTACATAACATAAGTCTGTTATTGTCTTCATAAATGTACATAATTATGAAAGTTTCAAACTAAAATTCTTACTTATTGCACCTTTAAAGCAGCGTACCGTGTTGTTACTGTGTGGAAACATTTCGAGTTCTGCATGTAGAAAAGATAATGAGGCTGATTTTTGTACAGAAGGTAAAAACAGTTATCAGGTTAGCGGTGCTGTGTGCAACAATTCAACCTTGATATGGTCTAGGTCAGCCAGTGTAACTGTTGTAGGTCATATGGAGGTTATCAGTGCTGTAACACAATATTGAATTAGTCTCTAAGTTATATGTTTTTCTTATCTTTATATTGTAGAGTCATTTTATGAATCTCTGTGCAAGGAAACTAAATTGATGACGGAACTCAAATCTTGATTTAAATTCCTTGTAATACAGTACTTGTGAAACAGAAACAGTGCTTGACTGTAAATCATCTAGTTCTGAGACTGTGCATCATTGTCTGTTAGAACGTGAAGGTGTCAGTAAAGCGTATGGTTTTGGGTTTATATGTCTGTCTGAGTGAAGGGTCCCCATAGCTGATTGTTGTGTACTTTGGTCTCTGTTTTCTGTCTCTCTCAGGTTGGATATTAGGTAACGTTACAGCAGAAGTCTTGCTGTCTTCAAAAGCAGCCACACTGGCCATGTCTTCAGTAAGTGTAAAACTTTGCGGCACACTTGTATCATTTATTTCCACTGGTGCTACTTCTTCTCTTGCGTCTCCTTCTTTTTCTAGAGGTTTACTCTCTGGTGGTTTCTCTTTTGTTTTTATGTTATGACATGTCCCCAATTCTGTGTTAAAAGCAGTCGTAGAAGAAGTGTCTAATCGTGGCGGTGGTTGTGGCAGCAGAGCAGTAGTTTCTGAGTTTGGAGCAGATTGAGGGGAGAAATCAGTCTGATCATCAACAACGTGTTGAGAATCAAATCTATAAACACGTGGGATGACGTACTTGGGCAACCCTCTTTGAATGGTCACAGCTTTGGGTGGATCCAGATCGTCCATTGCCCTGTTCTCCATGGGCTTGCAGCCTGTATATGTAGAAAGTCTCTCAGTTTTAGGCAGTAAAGTGCACCGTATATCAGCAACTTCAGCAGCACGCTCACTTGAATTCAAGTACTCTAGAGATCTATGAGGAACTTCTGTCTTCAAGTTTGTGTGTGAGCTTTCTGATGGTTCATATTGTTTGGGAGAGGAGTCTACACATGTGGACCACACAGGAGGGCAGGTCGTGATGGTTGCCACATGCCAGCTCACTTGGGCTTCTACTTGAGGAAAAGGCCTGTTAGGTTCTGGGAACAAACTCTCCATGACAGATGTTAAACAGAGCAGCTCCAGATGTCCATATTTTAACTTTTTGGTGATGCAAGTTTCTATGTGAATAGCATCATTGTTTCCTGACCTCCTCTCTTTAACATCCTCATCACGAACTTGAGCTTTTACATGCTTTGATAAGCCTTCAGCTTGTTGATCTGGACACTCTTCCCCTGTTTGGCTCTTTTGTTCTGCTTTGTAATGATTTATTTCTTCCAGGTTTGAGCTTACATTTACCTGCTGTGGTCTTTGTTCTTGCTTGTTTGTAGTTTGATTTTCTCTCAGCTGCTGTCCAACAGATTTCCCACCCGTTTGTTTGTGAACAGTTTGATCCACCGTCTCTTGGCGGCAACTTTCGTGACAAGCTACCTTCTGTTTTGTATTACTTTCTTCAGAAGGCCTTTCATGTGAACATTTCAAGTCACTTCCCTTACAAACAGTGGCCACTGTCTCAAACCTCTCCATCAAGGAGGATAAAAGGATCCCTCTTCCGATGAGTCGTGGTTTGATTGGCTCTTTCTTCATCATCTTCTCTCCCTTCTCCTTCTGCTCAGCCATGGCAAACTTGGCTATCATATCTTTCACACTGCCTCCCCTCTTCAGTCCTTGTTCTGTTCTAGTCCGGTCCTTCTTGTGCATGTAATGCTCATTGTCTTGGCAGTGTTTCACATTACCTGCCACCCCTCTGCTGCAGGACAGAGTTCCTACCTCCCTTTGGTGGGTCATGGGAGGTTTAGGTGTGGACCGTATGAATTTGGATTGGAGGAGCTGGAATGTGGTAAGACGTCGGGGTATTAAGTCTCCTGCTCTTTGATCTCTTGGCTTGTCTTTTTGTGGATCTGACCAGCATTTCTCAGGGATCTTTGAACTGCTCTCAGCAGTCTTTATCTGTTTTGTTTCATGCTCTCCAGGGTGCTGAGAAACAGTGCAACTTGTCTGAGTCTGATTGATTGAAGCCTCAGTTCTCTGATCAGGCCAATTTGTGTTAACTACAATCTCTGACCCTGGCTTGGCCGGGTGTCCAATTCTGGTGGTCCACTTGGGAAGATTCTGTGTGAGGTAATGCAGGAGACTCTCCAGAATCCCTCGGAGCACAGGCCGACAGTTGCGGTCTCTAACCAACTTCCTCAACATACTGGCAGCAGGGGTGATACTGGCTTTCCGAGAATCTGGTCTATGGAGAATAGAGGACATGCAAGACTTATTCCCTGTTGCCATCTGCAGCCAAGCATACCTAAATAGTTACAGATATTGACAGCAAATTACTATTGCATGATAGTAGGGGGAGTGCTGAGTGCGTAACTGTGAGAAGATCATGTGATTATATGTCAGAATCGACGGTCACAAATTAGAAATGTTGTCATCCCTGCAACTGTTTCCCACAGGTAGAAAATGTGCAGTATTTTTGGTGGACGACATGTGTGGCCAGCACTTGAAATTACAGTCCCACTCAGACTTCTAACAGACTGAACATTGTACAAAATGGGTGGTTTGCTCTTGCACTGGTAGGATGATAGATAGGCCTAGTAAACACAACACTGTACTGTTGGAAAGGATAAGAACAGTCTATAGTAGGCTAACTGTGTAGGAACTGTCTCACTATCTTACCAGTATTGAAATATGATACTAAATTTGCAATTTTGCAATTTCTTAAGAATTTATGGCACTATTGTGAAAAAGAACTTGGGGATAACTTTTTGGGGTTTACTTACTAGAATAACATGTACCTAAAGAGCACAAGTACTTCTCCCTGAGCTGGAAAGTAGAAGAGAAAGAATTTCCTGACTTGAAGTGAAGTGTTCTTGCAGTGCAAACTTGTTACAGGTGATTAGTTCAGGGGATTGTAGAGGAGGGTTGTGTAGCAAGAAGAGTAAATCTGGCAGGAAAAGAAACAAGCTGTTGATCAGAATAAAAGCTGTAGTTAAGATAAAGAGAGACAGGCACTTCATGCGTGTTGTATATAAGTCCATTTTAATCTTCAAGTCATATTAATCTTCACCATTTAATCCTACTTTCACAATGTAGCATCACAGTGCATATGATAACTGATCACAGTATAAATGCTTACTATTCTCAATTCAATAATGTTATGCATAAAAGTTAAAATCATCTCTAAGTTAACAGAACATGTTACATGCATTAAGAAAAGCCAAGTAGACCTGGATTAAAAACTACTGAAGCTCACTGTGAAGACATCAGAACTCAAATCTGACAGGCTCTATGCACAAAGTTTTGCTGATTTTGACGAATTAGATACTCCCTTCAACACATAGCCATGTGCTTCATATTAATGCAGGTTAGCTGTAGAAAAGGAAAATGTCAGCAGAAGCTATTCATCTTTTGTTTGGTGATTTTGAGAAGTTATTTAGTTTACTAGTCTGAGTTAAATTAAAAGTTATAAAGGCCCAAGAGTAACTCCTCCCTGCCATCAACAGAAATGTATAAATACACTAAATGGCCTCCTTTCTGATGTTCCTCCACCTCACACTTACATTGACAGTTAATGACAGATCTGTGTTTAGCACAACTGAGATGAGGAGAGGACAGGACTCCTCTCAAGACTATTGAGATACTATTGAGAAGCAGTTTGACAGTCATGTGCAGTTCCTGTGATAGCCAGAAGGGATCGGGCCAGTGAAGCGCAGGATTACTTGTCTATGATCTTCTCTGCAGATGCTGCCTTGTGAAGTGCTTCTCCCAGCTCCTCCAGACGTTCTCTTTTGTCCAAATCCTGGTACAGGCTTGAAGGGACCTGGCTGAGACCGTGCAGGAGTCCATAGAGACAACCCGCAATCAGGCCTGTGGCTTCACTCTCACCTGTTAAAACAGAGCATTTTCACACAAGTCATCATGAGCAGACTGTTTTCTCTGTCCGTGTTTAAATGTGCCTTGCAGGAGGTCCTCACCTCCGTGGAACATGGCTCGTTTACACAGTTCAGCCCAGTCACTTCCTGCCCCCAGGAGAGCATCGTAGGCTATCATGGGGGCATCATGACCTCTCCGGCCTGCACGGCCCTCCGAGCTCCAGCGCTTATACATCTGTATGGAAGAGGACAGCAGCACGCTGGTCCTGTTAGGAGCTCTGTCAACGTATAAACCTGAAGGTTCACTTGTTTTTTATGGCGAACTACCTGGGCATCTTTTGTGTCTTCTTAAACTTGCAATAGACAACTTTTTTGCTTTTATGGTTTGTTTGTATTGTAATTTTTGTATGTGTTGTGTTTTGTATTGTAATTGGGGTGTCATTGAAAAAGGATTTACCTTGTCTGTCTCCTCCGCATCATAGCGATCAGGGAGCGAAGGTTTGTTCTGTCCCTCCTTCTCTATCTCTCTCTCTTCCAGGTAAAACTGCCACTTGGCCTCAAAGTAGAACCAGTGTTCCTGATACTCTGCATAGGAATGCATAATCACACAGATTACTGGTATCAGCTGACAGTCATGCTCTCTCAGGCACACATGCATACATACCAAACTCAGAAAATGACTGTATATACTGGAAAACACACACCAATAATACTCTCTGATGTAATGATGTGACTCTTGAACACAGAAAAGGCAGTCTTACCTGCCATGTGTCGTATAGTCTTCCTGCAGTACTCCTCCGCCCGAGGGATGACCTTCATGAGCTCGCGGCCCCAAGTCACAAGCGGTTTCCCCTGGATAGCGTAGGATGCAAACAGTGCCGTTGTCAGGGAGCCGAGGAAGCCTGAAGCCGAGAGTGACACCGCAAGTCACGACTGAGCAATTAGAGATGCTTAACAGTTCATCAGCAGCACAATAATCAGCCTGTAGCTGCCAGAATTGTTTGGATCGGTTGGAAGGTGCCAACATTGTCACCTGTGGGGTGGTTGTGGGTCATTCTGCCGATCTCGATGCTGACCTCCACCAGGTTGTCAAGTCTCTCAGGCTGCCAGTATCTCATCCCCACACACATGGCCTTGGCAGCTGCTCCAAACCCAGATCCTGCACACAGATACATACAGACGTCATTCAAGGTACTTGTACTCAACTTGAGTATTTCCATTTTATGCTACTTAATACTTATACTCTACTAAATCTCAGAGACAAATATTTTACTTATTACTTCACTACATTCATCTAATCGCGCTTAAGGTACCTGGTTACTTTTCTGATTACAATTTGAAATACCCTTTCTGTCAGGTGAAAGTGAAGGATTTATTATTTATGTGCTGAGAACATTCTCCTACTTCTTTAGTTAAATGAACCATTTTAAAACTCTTGGATTATCTGGAAAATGCATCATCATAAAGCTAAAAAAAAGGGCTGAAAATTAGACTTTTTGGAGACAGCAACATGACAACTGCATGATGACCTTATAGACTGTGATGCATTGTTTTAGTATTTAAAAGTATTTAAGGTAGTTAAAATGAGCTCAACTGTAAATATCTAAGGCAGTAAAATGCAACATAAACATTAAAAGATAAATTCAACCATAAAGGAAAATGATCATTAACTTCCCAGCCTCATGCGGTTGGAGAGTCAGGTGACTTTGTAGTCCACAAAGCATTTCTGGAGCTTCACAGCAAAACAGCAAAATAATAAAATGGCTCCATACAGTCCCAGCAATCCCAAATTGTTTTGAAAAGATGTTATTTGGACCCTTTTTAAAGCTGAACTCTTCACTGTAGCTGCTAAGCTAAAAGCGTTACCTCACACCCCGTCTGAAGTGGGTGAACGAGCTCGACCGTGCGTCGAGGGTGTAAAAAACATCTTTTCAAATCAATTTGGGATCTCAGGACTTCCAGAAACTTGGACAGGCTGTATGGAGCCATTTTATGTTTTCTTTGAGTTGTTTTTCTTACATTTTGAAACAAGTCCCCATCTACTTCAGATTTTTTTAGGAGAATGCAGCAACACTGTTTTGCTGTGAAGCTCCATTAATGTTTTGTGGACTACAAAACTTCACCCAACATTCCACCAGCACCAAGGTGAGAAGATACAGACTACATTTTTATTATTGGGTGAATTCATCCTTTAATGTAGCTGCGATATTAATCCAAAAACATCAGATATAATCGTAAAACACTGACAGGGACAATTTTGCTGCACAAGTAACTTTTACTTCTGAGTATTTTCAAAGTGTGGTATTTACTTAAGTAAAGGATCGGCATACTTCTTCCACCACTGAATCCAAGTATGTTGGACTCATTGAACAATAAGAAATATCTAAAATCTCCACCAGCCTTTTTCATTGAAGGGTGTATGCCAGGCGAGCAGGAAGTTGTGAGGTTTGAGGTGAGCACAGCCCTCCACTGTGGCAGGATCGGGGGCTCTGCCCTTGAAAGACACCATGGCTTCAACATAGAGACGCACCAGCTCCCGGTACAGGTCCTCCAGACACCAGTAATCTGCAGACACACACACACACACACACACACACACAGGGGGACTGAGAGTCATTCATGACTGACATGCAAGGCGAGATGAGTGGTGCTGCAGCGGGCTAAGTTTAGCCTCAGCCTGCCACACCACAGATTAGGACCAGCATGCCAGTGGAGCGACGGGAGTCACTTCCACACAGCCAGGGGTCAACTTGGATCCTCGAGCTGAGCCCACAGCCATCCTGCTAGAATTTGTTTATGTGCGCACTGCATGTGTGGAGAGACTGTGGTGGCAAAGAAGCAACACCTCTGATTTAGGGATGTAGGACTTCGATGAAAGACAGGAACCCTCATGACTGGACTGAGATTGTGTTACACAGACGAGGAAGGAGGATAGATTTGTAAAGATGTTTTACAAACCGTCGACATGCGGCCCTGCTAGTGCACCCACTGCAGACGGGGTGTACCCTAGTGTTTCTATCTTAGTGGCTACAGAGAAGATTTCATCTTAAAAAAAGGGTGTAAATAACATCTTTTTGAATACATTTGGGATTAAGCCCAGACAAGCTGTATGGAGACATTGTTTGTTATTTTTTGACAGTTTTTTAAGAAGAAGTCTTCACTGTAAGGTGCTAAGCTCAAAGCATAAGAATGCACACCATCTGAAGTTTGTGTATGAGCTAAACTGTGCATTGAGGATGTAAATAACGTCTTTTCAAATCGGTTTTGGATCTTCGGGTCTTTCAGAGACTTGGATAACGTTGGATAAGATGCTGATGGAGCCGTTTTAAATTTTACTTGTTAGTTGCTTTTTTACATTTTAAAACAAATCCCCATCTACTTCAGTTGTTTAGGAGAATGCTGTGAAGCTCCAGAAATGTTTTGTGGACTATGAAACTTTACAAGGTGGACTTTTCCTTTAATGTGTGTAAAGGGGAAGTTAAGAAAATAGTGATTTGGTCTTTCTGGTTAAGGTTGAGTTGTTTAGCATCTGCTTCTGATAAGTGTGTACTGTATAAAACACTGAATAAAACACATTTAAAGACTAATAATCGGGCCATTAGAAATGCCTTTTAACTGGAGGAGCCAGTTTGTGCATGTGTATTGTGGCTAAATAGAGCTTCCTAATCTCAAAAGATGTCATCACCATTTCACAGGACTGCTGTCACTGGCTTTGAGCCGCATCTGCAGCCAAACATGATACCCGCAGATTACGCAGGAGTCCATTGTTCAGTGAAGGAGAGCCGAGGATCAGCTTTTCCAAAGTAATCTATTTTGGACTTTTCTGTCCTGACAACTCCTGAACCACCCTGCGGGGAGCTTGAGATGGCATTTGAGTGACAGCATGGGGTTCCTACTGAGGTTTATGTCTTTGATGACCGGTTGCAAGGATGGATTATGGTATGTCGGCAGGTTTTGTCATTTAGAGATGGTGTGCCAGGAGGTGATTAACAGCTGCCATTGACTGTATAGAAGAAGCTATTCTGGTCCTTCTAAATGTAGAAAGAGCAAAAGCCAGGATGGACAGGTCTGATGCGTCTATATATTAATAAACAGTTAGAGAGAGAAGTAAGATATGATGTTAGACATGTCAAATACTGATTTGATATTTTACAGTATGTGAAAGAAGCACATCAGTGTGTATGAATTCTGCTCAAATCTTCCTCTTAGACAATCATAAATCCTCTTCTCATTCTTCTTGACATCAAACCCTAAACCTACCTGTTACAAGTGCCTCTGCTGTGGTCATGTGCATCAGCGTAGCATCACTCAGGGGCCAGTTATCAGGGTCCAGTTTCAAGGCCCCCAGTCCCCCCAGAGAGGACAGTTCCTCTTGGATCTTCTTGCCTGAGGTGCAGCCTTCCCAACGGCCCTTTCTGTAGCCCAAGGCATCACCAGCAGCACCCAGAACCATGGCTGCCTTGAATTTCTCCATGATACCGGGCTCTGCTCACGCTGGCTCACGAAAAAAAAAGATCTTTTTACTGAGGCAGTCACACCTCTCAAGGGATTTAGACGGCTGATCTCCTTCAGCTGTAGGTCTTCTTCACCACCTCAACAATGGAAAAAGTACAAACTGCCTCGTCCCAAAACATCCTGAGGAATTTCAAACAGCCTCATCCGTGCGACCACCGACCTCCGTCTCTGCTTCACTTTCCCACCTCTAGAGCTCTCTTCTAGTGTCTCGGTTGTGTCTCAGTACCAAGAGTCAGCGCGCACACACACACAAAGCATCACGTTATCAGACAGTTTCTTTGTGTTGGGCGGCGTTGGCGAGTTCAGCTGTGATCAGGTGTCTCCTAAAAAGGCAATCCCCCATGGCCCCAAAGCCTAAGAGCTGGACGGCTGGGTGTGGAGTGGTAATGGGGGCTGGACGCACTGGAAGAGATGCTAATGTTGCCGCTGGGCTGGAAGCTTGTCAGCTGGTGCTGGACCTTGTTGACATCCCACCCTCCCCATGGGAGCAGCAGGGAAAGAATGGAGCATCATCCAAACTGATGATCCCACCCCCACCACAGCCTGGCAGGGTTCCTCTAATCGTCATTTTCACCCATTACCTCAACTTTTCCCCCTTACACAAACCTGTTATTCCCCAACCTTTTATGTCTTTCATTTTTCTCATGTGTCTGCTGGTGAACGTAGCCCTGGTCACACTCAGAGTGACCGCAGACAAAGCTTTACCAGGGGAGCCAATGATGATGATGATGAGATGCAGCAGGAATGCAACCTGATAAGGGACAACTGTTACCAAGCTGACATTTTACACACACTGTCAAACACACACTGGAGCGCAGCAGAATATGGAGGTATTTTTGTTCCATTCACTACTACCGTTTGTTTTGCACATCTCTGAAGTCAGTTAGTTTGGCACGACACCATTAGAGAAGTGCCTGAACTCAAAAATGATCTTTTCAGAATTTTAGTGGCCGTAGTTTTACACAATAAAGTTATCCAATCCAAAGTTATTATTCAAAGGAAGTTTTGAATAAGAAGTAAAAACAGTTGTTGAAGTTGTTGTTTTTCCACGAGTTAAGAGTTTGGTTTAAAGTTGTATTTTTTCGCTACAATTTTGCAAACTTTTGCCATGTTGTGATTTATAATAGCTTAGAATTACTGATTATAAATGTCATCAATACATAAAAATACTAAAAATTCTACACTTTCAAGGTACCTAAACCCAAATGTTCTAGACTATTGAAGCCTTTGTGATTAAATCTAAATGCAAATATTATAAATGTAGTGTTTTTTTTTTTTTTTTTTACAGTATTCCTGTATACCCAAAACTGTTGTTTTCTTTTTTAACCAGTAGTTCATATCAGCTGTGTTTTGATGAAGATTATTTAAAGGTCCAGCTTGTAAGATAGTTGATTATAATGTATTATTAGTATGTCACAAATATTACAAATATTTTTAGCTGACTGTGTAGACGTAACACCAGAATATGAGTATATTGGGATTCAAGCATATTCCTAACCTTGACAACATAATGGTTCAGTTAATTAAATGTTCTAAACTTTCAACAAACTAACTGCTGCACTCGGAAGACAGAAGAACATTGTTTACAAGACTGTTAAAAACAACATGCTTTATTGACAACTTTCTTAAAGAAAACAATGTACGATTTGCTTCTGTGACAAACCATAACATTCTGTAAATACCTGTTTTCTGGACAGCGAAAAAAATAATACTGTTCTGATAAGAATGATCTTCATGACTAGAAACAGCTGACCACACATTTGACAAATAAAAACGTACCAAACAGTCAAACTGAATACTGAAATGTGTTCTTGCTCCTGAATCGCAGACGATGTCAGAACACAGAGAACAATGTAGAAGCTTTCACACCGTCTCACCGTTGCAACAGTCAGAAACACTTAATATGGGATATTTCATTGCACCAACACGTATCTAACTTGCTCAGTCACAAGGATGAACAACATCACACATGTACCAGCTCATGAGGAAGCTGGCTTCTTTGCCGCTCATCTGCATTCAATCTGGGACAGAAATCAAGTTCATGCACGGCACCATAGTTTATGCCTGACTTCATTTTACATAAATATGAGAACTTAAACACAAATTTGTCAGCTTAGAAGAAAAACAAAAGGCGATCATTTCCCCTGTAGTTAGATGTTGACAGGACAGAGTAATACACCGGGGAAATAACCCATCCTGATCTTAACACAAACGGTTTATCATGACAACAGTTAGACAAAGATAGCATAGTTTGTTGCTGTTTGGAAACAGAACGCACGACTTCGGACTGGGAGAGGACGACTGGTACCTGAGCTCTACCTTCTGTCACACTCTTTTAGCGAACACAGAGCTGTTTAGTGTTTATGACACATATAGAGTAACACTACGTTTGTGGAGGAAGAGCACGCAGCTGCACTGACCTCTGTGGAATAAAAGGCTCAAGTTTTCTGACCACATCCATCATCACTGCTGAGTCCCTTTCTCATACACTGGTGACCACATGCAGCTGGGACTGAGAGATGCTGTACTGCACTGATGCCTCTAGATGGCAGCACAAGCAGCAGTCCTAAAACTCTTCTCCGTCGCAGTTCTTGGAAACAGAAACAGTCGAAATCCCAAATAAAGAAATGAATAAATGGCTCAATAAATAAATCAATATGCCATTAAATGCACAAAAATAATGTTAAAAATAAATACATGCAGGCATCTGTGACAAATTGACTTTTCCTTAAAATTTGCTTCTGGATTTATTTTCCTTTGTATGTATCAGTTTGGTAACACTTGATAATATCCATCATTAATAAATGGTAGATTTTTAGTACGGTTGTAGCGATATGTCGTTTTATGCTGTGCCATGACAACTGATGATTATCATACCGTGTACATTTGCTAATCTAAGGTATTTCAATTCTACCATGTTAGTGTTTTTAAATATAAATATATTTCACATTTATGTCAAGAATTGTTCTGTCCGTCAGGATATAATAGTTTGTGAAGTTATAAAAAAAACCTTGTTTTGATTGATTTAAGGGCCATTGCAGATAATCATGATTTTCTTAACAGTATCGTACCGTGAAAATCACATACTGTTGCAGTTCTGATTTATAGTTAACTGAACTGTAGTTAATAGTTTTGTCACTGTTAACAATGAAATACTTTATAAGCCATTTATTAAGTAATTGTTTATTATAAAGTTGCAACAGATGTTTAAAATGCTTTGTAAATGGTTACTATAATAAATACTGTGTAGTTCATTGATTTGGATCATTGCAGCTGATGTATACAAACTGTAACAATTGTTTAATAAATGGTTTAAAAAGCGTACTGTTGATGTTTAACAGTGAACAAACTATTAAACGCATTTAATTCTGTATTCACAGAAATACAATTTGTTTTTTCTTTGATTTTGACTGTTTCAGTCCTTCGTTATCATCGCCTTGCAGTTCCTAATCCATGAGAAGCAGCAGACTAAAACCTCAAACAGTGTAAACAAAATCCTCCTGGCTGGGAAGTGTACGTTAAAAAGAATAGTATGTAAGTGAACCTACTGTTGTGTAAACTGAGTGGCTCTGCAGCTGTATACAGCGCTGCCTGATAACAAAAAGAAAAAAGAAAAAAAAAACAACCTACAACAGAAAAAACGTGTAAATCAGTGCAGTTTGTAGAGTTGGCATGTCACTGTCATCACCTGGGTAATAGAAAACAGTCAATGTGCCAGTCAGTTTCTCTTTGTGTGTACAGCAGGTCACAACTAAAAGTCAACCAAACGCTTGAGTAGCATTTTAAAAACGAGGATCCTAAATGCTTCTTACGTACTAATCATGATTATACACGTCTTTACCTGTTTTCTCAGCTATGTATATTCATTCCTCTAAAGCCAAATCTATTCGTATTCATGTGTGTGTACAGTGTTTTACAACTGTAACAAAATCTGCTGGTGCTGAGCTCAAAAAAGCATGCTGCTCTGTCTCAGTGTGGATCTGAACTTCTCACTGTTGCTCAGGTAGGGCGAATCATCACTTCTTAACTTCTACTTATAATAAAACCAAATGAAAATATTGAGCATTGTACTGTAAAAGAGGCAATATGTTTAAACCCCCACCCCCCCCACGCAAAAATCACACACACACGCACACACGCGATGATGAGCAGGCACACTCTCTCGGCTCTCAGTGTGATTGTTAGAGAGCTAAACATTCGCAAACATTCGAAAATAATGCAACTGATTTTTTTCACATCCATGGCACCGCTTCACTCTAGCTGACGAAAACATGCAGATTTTAACGGACCGTTCCATTCACAATTGACAACGTAAGAGGCCACATTCTACTGCATCTATAACTTAATCCTCTGCGTGTGCTGAAGGTTCACCGTGACCGTCCCTCTTCATTGTGCCAAGGGTGCAGGCTGGTGAGCAGAGTCCACAGCAGCAGTTCAAAGCCAAACCCGTTGGTGATTCGCCCTCGGGTGATGAGTTTTAGGGTACCCATCGTTTCCATATTGCAATTGAAGTCTGTCCTTGCCAGCAGACAAAAAAAAAACAAACATCACCCCTCTCTTGTTGATTCCCCTCCTGCCCTCCTCTCTGATCGGCTGTTCCAGGTCACTCCCCAGCCAAGGCATCTTTATGCAGTTGGAAGAACAATCTTAACGGCAAGCTGCAGTCAGGCCTGTTGAGAAGTAGTCTCTTTTTGGCTCGTTTGTATGAAAATCCTCATTCAAAAAAAGAAAATTGGGAGAAACATAAACTCCGTCCGCTGCACGATGCCGGGACAAAACACTATGTCATGTTGCGCTTACTCCCCGTCACAATCGGCCGAGCAAACTCCACAAAGTCATCTATGAGGACAGGCCACGCCCCTGAGGAGACAGAAAAACACTGAATATTACTAACTCATCTCATCTTACATCTGTAATGACTTAACACATCGAGGCAACGATCCAATAATGTGGTGGGTTGGGACACTAAACATTTACAGGCGCCCAAAGCTGGCGGAGTCAAACCTACTGTGTGTCTCCTCCCTTCTGTGAGGCGTAGAGTTTATAACAAGAGAAAGAGGGTTGTTGTAAGATTGTTTCCGACTTGTGTGATTCAGACATTTCCAATATCTTCAAAACGTTATAAAGTCCAAAAATCAAAATCTGTGTGAACAGGCAGCAATCTATCAGCACCAGAAATTACATTCATATAACCAGAAATAACACATAAAAAACAAACCTTTCGGCTCTAACGCCACAGAATGCCGAAGGAATGAGCGCCCGGAAATAAGTTAGCATTTTAGTCCTTCCAGTTTCCTCGTCTAAGAGTCAGTGGGCTTTTTTTTGAATGGGTTTTTGGTTAAATGCCTGAAATAAGGTCTGTGGTGGGCACAAGCTTAAGATAGTTTGGTTCCGCAACAGAAAATATGTCAGTCAATACACCACGTTGGAATTAAAAAGCATTTAGGGAATTGATAAATTACTTGACATAATATACTACGACAAGGTTTCATTTGAAAACCTCAAAAGAAGCTTCGAACATAAAATAAATTACATTTGTTCCAGCCAATTAAAGGCGAAGTGCAGTTCATCACATGGCATTAACATACATAGTGCTGTGAGATCTTACTCTGACGGGACATTTACTGCAGTCTGAGTTAATCAGGATGTCTGATTGAATCATCTGCATGCAGGTTTATGTGATCAGTGAGTGTTCTTTCTTGCTCGGCCTGCTCAGTCGTCTCTTCAATCATGACACTTTACATAATATTTGTATCAGATATTCTGTCAGTGCAACTTGTAGATTGTGATTTTGTTGTTCTGTTCTGTACATGCGACATCTATTGCATGTAGCACGTTTTTCCTCACTCCAATCGAGGGTCTAAGGACGGAGGATGTTGTTCACCGTACAGTTTGTAAAGCCCACTGAGGCAATGTGATCTGGGCTATATAAATAAAATTGATCTGATTTGATTTAGATTTTCTTCGAGGAATTAACCACAGAATGTGTACGCATGGACAGGCCTTTATCCTTTACCCTGAAGAAACTTAATTATAACCTCACCTTCCTCATCATAGTTCGACATGTCGTCTGCAATCATATTTCCGAAGTCCAGAAGGAGGTTCCACGTGTCCTTGGGAATTGAGCGCTTGTGATGCTCCTGAATTAAGCACAGAAACAAGAGTTTAACATTGTGGAGTGATTAGAATATTAGAAGTGACCGATATTTATTAGAAATAAATTGAATAGTCTGGAAATAAATACAGACTTTATGAAACCGAGTAGCTGTTGTGCCAAAAATGTGTTACTTGTGTTGTATGTGACCCTAATGTGTTTCCAATAGTTTTGCTTCTTTATATGCAGTATGTACACTGGATGGACAAAATGTGAAGGGAATTCAAATAACAGGGTGAAAACAAATGTAACAAAAATGTCGGCTCTCACCAGCAGGAAACGATTCCAAAGATCCAAGAACTTGAAGCGACCTGTGAGAACTAGATTCCAGTAGGCAACAGCCATGTCTAGGTCTAGGAAACAACGAAGAGAAAGACATTTCAATATTTTGTCATTCACATTTTAAAATAAAGTAAATCCTGAAAATACTTTTAAGCTGATCTGCACCTTCAAAAACACGTTTTACATGTTCATATATATTTTAAATGTTTTCTAAATGCTTACCTAAACCTTTCTGGCCGGGGTTCTTCGCAAAATTGAAGGTAAACTGGTAGAAGTCTTTGAACTTCCCCGTGTCTTTGAGCTCCTGCTCGAGTCTGGGGAGGATCGCCTTGAGTTTTTCAGGACTGTCACAGCTGAAAGAGGCATTAAAAACAATCCTGTTGTTGAGTTGTGGTGAACACAAACTGGCACAATATGAAGTCTTACGTGTCTGAGCATGTAAAGTAAGTATGTGACACAAAATGTTTAACTCTTTTACATTTAAAAGAAATATACAGTTTAAGATTCAATATTTGTGCTCACACAAAAACAACTAGATTGAACAAACAACTTCTTACTGCTCATGAAAGGATAACTTCACCCAAAAAGGAATAATAAAGTGTCAAGAATGCGGTATCACCTCGGATCAAATATTGTATTTTTCGGTATGAGTGTTGCTCACCCGAGCTCAGACATGCCATCCAGGAACTCTTTCCTGCTGAACTCGCATTGTGTGGCCGCTCTGAACTTCCATGCCACCACAAGTATGCTCATGCTAGCCGGATCCAGAGTCAGGTCATCACAGAACTGCTGGATCCCATCGATGCCTATCTTATTGTCATCTTGTGGGTCTGCAAATACAGCTGAGAGTCAGCAAAACAGTGCTGAAGTGTAACAAGCGCCCTATGCTGATGTTAACATTCATTTTTAAACTTGATAAAACTTGCCTTTGTATCTGTTGTAGAGCTGGTCCAGCTTCTTGCGGTCCACTGAGGTTTTCATGGATTCCTTGTAGTAGAGGTCTGGATTCTGAAAGTAGTTGTCTGTCGCGACTTCTAGTTTCCAGTCATTCTGCGTCAGGCAGTACACGGCTGTCCTCTCCCCGGCCTGTGTGAAGGACATGAACTGCCGAACCTTGTCCTTCTGCGATGACTTCAACTTGTGCTGGAAGTCAAACAGAGCACACAGGTTAACCAAGGGCTGGACTAAACTGTTGTGGGGCTGTGGGGTCCTGTTACACATACAACTCCCCCAAACCATTCTGCTCAGAAACCAACTGTTACCTGAAAACTAGAGCCTGACCAATACAGGATCTTTGGGGCCTACACTGACGTTGATATAAGGGAGTCAAATAATTCCGATATGTACAGAAAACCTGAAATACAATTTGCTTTGTGTCCTTTTGTGCTATGTTGTTTACACACAAGTGTGTTAAGAATATGCAATGTATAAGCACAATATCAAGTGAAATATGTATTGATTGAAGTTTCATTTTAACACAGAGCTTTATGGTTATGTAAAAAGTAAAACAAAAATCACTTTTTATTGTGCATATTACTGAACAAATCAGCAACTGATCCACACATGATCTGGGACCTCCAGGACCATGGACGGTCTGGGGCCCTGGGACAGATGCCTGCTTTGCCCGGTTGGTAATCCAGCCTTGGGTACATAAAATGCAGAGAAAATGAACGTGGGGTTGAAGCTGCACATCAACATTTATACATACAACACACCGCCTTAACTTTATGAGCATTTGATCAAAAGTGCATTGCTTTGATTTCCACTCAAACTTCAGGGCTGGAAGCAAGTTTCTGTATCCAAAGATACTTCAATAAAACGCGCAATGTCTATAAGATCTGATAAATGTGCATACATTTAAATAAAAAAAAAAAAAAGTAAGAATCATTGCAGGCGTGCAACTGCCTGAATGTTAGCCCAAGTGCATTGCAGAAGACGACAAACACCGACACTTCCAGATGCACCACAAAGATACCTCCCCAGGCTGATTTTATCTACACACTCGTCGGGAGGACTGCACGTCTTTGCAGAACTGCAGACCTGACCCGCCCGATCATCAAACAGCAAATTCACCATGACAGGCCAGTGTTAGGCGACCCAGTTTTCCCAGGGAGGGGACGTTTGATCCTGCAGGCTCTCTCCTGACCCGGGGCAGCAGCGCAGGCGAGTTACCAAAAAGGGAAAGGTACGTGCCGCAAGTGCGGGTGTCCGATCTCAAAATACCAACAACTGACCTTCCATTTCCCTCATATTCCCGACACACATCACCCTGACAATGCGACACTTGGCTGAGGACACCCCGATCCCCCGTATCGGTGTGTCCCCTGAACGTCAATGACAGCCGTCACCGGTCTGTGGACTTGTTTAACGGAGCTAAAGCATTGCCCCGGTTTCTCTTATTTAATCTTACCTACCATTTTATCACACGCTGTTTTGGCCCACTTGATATCCAATTATCGCTTCTGCGCATGCGGGAGGAGAACTGCGCTACTGTAAGGCCACTGGAATCATGGGAAATGTTGTTCTGGGCCACTGTAATCCCACAGGCCCTGTGTTTTGAACACCTTTAGCTCAATAGCCTTCTCTATTAATAGACTTAAAATATGTATTTGTCCTCAAAGTGCTTCAACTGACATACATTATGAGGAAAAAGTCACTTTGTAGTTTTATATCAAACTGTTTGTTAAAAAAAAAAGTTTTGACCAAGACAGACGATGAAACTGAGCGTTTAACTTTTTGACTCAAACTATGTTGTTGTTTATACAAAGGAAAATGTAAACGTTAAGCAGCCATTAAAATTAGGCGAAATTGGATAGCCAGCCGTCACAATTTACAGTAAGTGCAATTGACACTGTAGCAGTGACAGCTTGCTAACATCTACAAAACTACAAATCCCATATCAGAGCTGATAACGATGTTTCGGAAGTAATCTAAAGATGGATTAAAGTTACATCGACGCGATTATTCACAGAAAACCATGCAGTTTTTGTTCAACTTCAGCCGCAGTTTGTGTTAACGACACATTTAGACACCTCTTGATGAGCTGTTTCCAGAAAAGTTTCCGTTAGTAATGCACGCGACAGCTACTTAGCTAGCTTACTGTTAGCAAAGTTCTGTTAGCTTGTGTCATGGGAGTGTGTGTGTGTACTCAGCTGGCTGGAGCTGGTCTGACAGCCCTGGAATTGAGGGCTAACTTAGCTTTACTTACAGCTCCGGGACAAAAACAGGTTGAACTCTATACACACTAAAACTGGTCCAGGTTTTTTGGGGGGTTTTAGTTAATAACAACGTGCCTACCTGGGCGAAGTAATGCTAGCATCCCATTGCTAGCACGAGTAATGTTACCGAGGGTTGAAGATCGAGGTAAACATGAAGTTGGTCGCAAAGTTACTTAGTGAACGCCTGACTGACTGACTGCATCGACGCTGGCTGCAGCTATGTGGCACAGGAGGAGGGGTGTCGGTGGTGTTGGTGCGGTACAACAGCATGATTGTTCCCTTCTCCTTCTTCAGCTTCTCCTTCAGTCGTGGAGCGGAGCTGAGAGCTAGGACAGCATTCATATTTTGCAGGTAGTTGCAGCCTTTCTCTTTGTTTCTGTTTCCATTGATGTGCTCAGTGTAAAAGGTGGAGAAATCTGTGTTTTGGACATTGAACATAAATATAATTACACCGCCCTGTGGTGCTTCCTGGTGTGTCATTCGTATCTAGGGTGTGTGTGTGACTGTGTGCTGTCATGATTTCTTTAACTTCCATTGTAGGGAGGACATTTTTTTTCCTACTTAAGTTGCATTTATATGTTTGTGAAACGGCTGTTTTTGTACATGCATCCATCAGTATAGAGTAACCCTGCAGGTATCTTAGTTACCACAAGTCAGAGCTAGTCAAAGATTAGTGGTGGAAACTAAAAAGAAAACAAGTATCTGCACTTAATTACAATTTTACTTAATTACATTTTACTACTTGAGTGTTGACATAGGCCCCTTACACATTATATTACGTGCTAGTACAGCTGAGGTTAAGGTATCCACGAAGATGTTTCTGTCAGGGTTGTTACCAACATCAATTATTAGTAATCAAGTAGACCAATAACAGATATCTGGAACAGGTATGCGCTCTCAGTAAAAAATAAAAATCCTAGTATAAAAATTTAGAACAATCACTACAGTTTACTCCGGTACTGTACTTAAAGGGGCACCGTGTAGTTTTGGACAAGAAATTCCAACTAAGAATTTTAATATTTAGAATATTAACTCAGAAATGCATATATATCTTTTTTCAATAACTGAATAAAGAGGCTTTTGTCAGAGGAAAATAAGATCCTCAGAACACTGTTTGAAGCTAGAAAGGTGGCAGGGTCCGCCAAATATAAACAAAGAAAAACACTGTGAAATTGTCTTGTCCTTTAAGATCAGTTTATTCAGTCATGAAAACAAAGACAGTTTGTTTATTTAGTTTTATTTAATCAGTCAATGAAGATCTGTTTCTTCTGATTAAGATTTCTTCCCCCATAGTACATTGTGCACCTTTAAGTAATTTTCTACTATTTTATACTTTCACTCCTCTACATTTATTTGATAGCTTTATTTACTTGTTACTTTGCAGATTTAAATGATTCTGTGTTGACTGGCTATTACTTGTGATGTGTAACCCATCACATAAAGGATGATAAAAGATTTTATCGTGGATTGCGATAGAAAACACAATAAGTTGATTGTGGTGAATTTTATAATATGTAATAGTAATTATATGTATATAGTATAATTTATGATATGATAGTGAATATCCTCACATGAATGAGTTGAAAAAGTTGTCAAGCTCGCTGACGCACAGTCCTATATTGGTTTCCTAATTTATTTTGAAGTACCTAAGCCTGTCACCGCGGTTGAAGGCATTGCTTGCACATTTATCTCCCACAAAAATGCTCAATCAGATGTGTGTAGATACTACGCATTCCAAACTGTTTATTATAATATAGATTAATCCACCCAACAGTTTACGGATGCTGTTGTGTTTTTGATTTCTAGCAACAGTAGCGGAGCGGCTGCAGTCGAGACATAGGAAGCCGGACACAGGAGCAGTTTGGAAAGTAAACATCCCTCAGCTTGACTCATGCTCACAAAGGTGCGGTCCAGCTTTGATATCAGTCCAATCCATTCAGTCTTCGCGCTGTTGTAGAAACATTAGGCTCTTAATTTGGCACAGTTTGTATTCTAAGCATGGGGGAAATGCCACAACACATTAGGTGTAGACAAAGTAGCGCTACTGGAATTTATTCTGTATATGTGACGTGCTCAGTCAAGCCAAGAGCACTTAACACAGCATGACAAGGTGCTATTAGCTACTTAAAGCATCCAGTAGGACAGGCCACAGGTGTGTACACACAGCTGTTGCTGAAGCTTTCAGCCAAAGATTAAAGCGTCTCTTGAGATAACTTAAGTAAGAAGCACAGAGTGCATAAAAGCACAGTGTAGCTCACATAAGAAGGATTATCTATATCAAATTTTAGGATTATTACTGTCATTATCTTTGCTTTAAAGGGCGTCTCTGGCAAAGCTGTTATTTCTATAAATGTGTTATTATTAACAAATCCCATGAAAAGACCAAAACAAACAATTTGTTAGTCAATTTTTTGATTTTCCTATTTTTACCGCCCTATCAATGGCTCTCAGCACCACACTCATTTTTACCTGTTGAAGACGTTGACCCCAAAAAAAGGACATTTTAAAAAAAAATTTTTTTATAGCAACTGAGCTCTATAATGGCAGAAAGGAATTTAGGAATTTAGCTATATCAAGCTTTGGATACACAGGCAGTACTTGTTAGGATGATAAATTCAGTTGTTGGTTTTAGTCTTTTAATGGTCTAAATAGTCTTTAACTCTTCTAACTTGAAGCTTCACTATTTGAGTACAGACAATATGTATCATAGTAATATCCTCTATAATGTCCTTTTTTCTGTTGATCTTTGTAAGGACCATGTCCTTCCTGCTGTCATCTGTCTGTCAGGTCTCTCTCTCTTTATTGATCTCCACCCTCGGGTGAAGACAGAAGTAGAGGTTTGGATGCAGGTTGTATGTTGGCTGCTGTGCTTCGGCACGGCGGGGGCACTCGTCGTGCTGCAGAAGGACCAGGTGGCCCAGCACGCCATCAAGCTTTATCGGGGCAAAGGGGCCACACACGGCCACAGCTGGGTGGCCAGCAACTGCAAGCGGCTGGTGGGTCTCCTGCTTCAGAAGAATGTGGTTGTCAAGAAGCTGGCAGCCGCCGCTGATGCTGTTGGACGAGACCGGGCCCTTTCAGAGCCCGAGAGGCACTTCCAGGTAGCAGACCGAGCAAAGGCTCTTTATTTGGATCATAATGCAGTGAATTGTTAGTGGCTGTTTAGCTTTATATTTACGGGCTGGTAAAGTACATAGTGTGTGAGACAGAACGTCTGTAAGTCTTCAGTGTGGTGTCTCTGTCTGTCTGTGTGTTGACACATTCCTGTTGGCACAATAGTTCAACAATAATAGCCTCCATGTTCGTATTTCATAGTCGAGAGCCGATGGCCTGGTTAGATTAGAGCAGAAACTAACAATCAACTCAAACCAGAAGGCAATCCAGGCCCTTTATATATATATAAGAAAATACAACAAATGAGGAAGGGAATATTAGAAAATCCTTTATTGTAGGGGCTAAATCGTTAAAAAAAAAAAGCAAATATAAATATCACTGAGGGCTTCTCCAGAGGTTTAAAAACAAACAACGCATGTATGGCCTTACCTATAGAGTAGCAAGAGCCACAGCCACAATTAAACATCTATCTAAGTGTTTTCATTCATAATTATCAGTCATAAATTAATTAATCCAAAGCCTCTTACGATATATTCCAGAACACATCTTTTGATATCTTCAGATTGTTTATTTTGCTCAAAACCAAAAGACATTAAACCTACTAAGACAGAAAACAGACAAAAGCAGAAAACACTCATTCATTGGAGGACATGGAACAAGAGATTATTTGTCACTTTTGCTTGACTGGAGACAAATTATTTGTGGATTATCAGAATTTTTTTGTCAATTGATTCAATTAATTAATCGACTAAATGTTTCAACTCTTGATAAGGTTATGGCCAGACACTTGGTGGATTAAATGGCTTCTTCACAGTAAAATCACTATAAAACATTCCAACCCAAATCAAGTGAATTATCAAGTTTTCAGACTTTCTCAGACTTAATCCTTTCCAATCTATCTTTGATGAAGACATAAGACATATGACAAAAGCCACATATATAGAAGAGCTTCAGTAAAAGAGGGTGTCAGATATTTTATAGTTGACTGATAATGACTGAAAGTTGTCTCCTCGTCTGCGTTCAGGTTCACACACTGGAGGTTTTCCAGAAGGAGCTTAATGAGAGCGAACACCTGGTGTTCCAGGCGGTGCACAGCCTGCAGAGGGCGCTGCAGGGAGACTACAGGGACGTGGTCAACATGAAGGAGAGCAGCAGGCAGAGGCTGGAGGCCCTCAGGGAGGCAGCTATAAAGGTGAGCAGTGGTCATTCATGGAGACTACGTCAGAGTGCAGGAGATCAAACATACATCAACATGCATACATAGAGCTGCATGTAACAGGTATTTTCATTATTGAATAATGCGTTTATTTTTTTTCCCCCTTAGTTGATTAGTTGTTTAGTTAATAAAAGTAATAAAAAAAAAGTAATAGTACAAAATGTCAATTACAAGGAAAGCATCAAATGTGCATTTTAAGTGAGATGTAAGGACTTTAAAATGACATGATGAAAAAAGAAAGTTAAATTGTATGAAAGCTAATGTGTGATATAGGGTTTTCTACCCAAATGTTATTGTAAACAAACATTGTGATTCATTCTATTGTATCGTGAGTTGCTCTGTGATTACCAACCTTAATATCACGTATAATTGTGTGTTGTCTTATGGGTGTATTTAGTGTGAGTTTCCTGGGTTTGTTAACAGCCACACGTGTCTCTGCTAACATGCCTGTCATTTCTAACACGCACCTGTCTGTCGGGTTTTGCTGTCACCGCTCAGGAGGAACAGGAGTATGTGGAGCTAGTGGCTGCTGAGAAGCACCAGCAGGAAGCTTTGAAGAGCGCTTTAGCCCAGAACAAGACCCTGTCCATGCTGGACGAGATCCTGGAGGACGTCAGGAAGGCAGCTGACCGGCTAGAGGAGGAGATCGAGGAGCACGCCTTTGATAACAACAAACTGGTAGCACATTACACGTGAATACACCTGTTTTTCCATGAACGCACCTTTTCGGGACTTACCTTCATACTCGCTGTTGTCTAGATGAAAGGAGTGAATGTGGAGGCAGTGTTGCGAGTGGAGGATGACGAGGAGAGTGGAGGAAAGAGGAAGAACAAGTCCCGGCCGAAGGAAGTCGAGGATGATCTTGGACTGAGCATGCTCATTGACTCGCAGAACAACCAGTACGTCCTGACCAAACCACGGGACTCCACGATGCCGAGAGCGGACCATCACTTCATCAAGGTCAGTTTGTTCCTCCAGGCTGAATAAAAAGTGAAGAAATGCTGCATTCATTTGTTATGAATCTTTAATCATGTTTTTTGCATCGTGTGTGCAGGACTTGGTGTCGGTGGTGATGTTGTCCCTGCCCTGTGGATGGATTTGCTCTCTGGTCGGTCTCCCTCCCATGTTTGGATATATAATCTGCGGCGTCCTACTTGGCCCTTCTGGCCTCAACAGCATCAAGGTGTGTTTGTGTGTGTGTTTGTTTGCAGAGTCTAAAATTACTTTGTGTGCTGGTTGTTCATGTCGGCCTCCTCTGTCTCTCTGTCTTGCAGTCTATGGTCCAGGTGGAGACTCTGGGGGAGTTGGGTGTGTTCTTCACTCTCTTCGTGGTGGGACTGGAGTTCTCACCTGAGCGGCTTCGAAAGGTGAACAACCTGCATAAAGGAACTTCAAGTTTACCCCTCCCCCCATCCATCACTATATATTTCCATATTTTCTCAGTAGCTCGTCCCTATGTTAACTTTTTATTGTTACTTTTCTTGGAAATTGGCAAATATCTGTATTGTTAAAGTGAAAATATTCCCCCGTCCCTGAATATTTTTGTTTTTGACCTTATTCTTTTTACAATAAAACTGCTTTTAGTATTTAGTTACTTACTTTCTTCCATGATTTGGTCGAATGACAGTGTACTGTATGCAAACTCTGCGTGTGTCTGTAGGTGTGGAAGATATCAGTCCAGGGCTCGTGCTACCTGAGTCTGCTGATGGTGGGGGCCGGTTTGTTGTGGGGACAAGTCCTGCACATTCGACCCACACAGACTGTCTTCATTTCCACTTGTCTGTCCCTGTCCAGCACTCCACTGGTGTCCCGCTTCTTAGCAGGAGGGAGCAGAGGGGAGAAAGAAGGTATGTAGGTACGTCTGTGCATAGAAATGAACGTAGTTATGCGTCATAGTGTCAACTTAGTCAAGGTCACCACTGAAGCAAGTTGTTATCGGAACAAGGGAACAAATCTTTTGAATGCTGTGTTAGGAACAAAGTGGAATACGTGTATATCCCATTCATTTGTTCAGTATAGTATATTCTCAAAGCGTCAGTAAATAATGAGAAAGCTGCCTTTATTTAACTTGCATCCAGAAGTACTATTAGCCAAGAAAAGGCGGCTAGATTCTGACAAGAGTCTTTTGCAGGTGATCTGGACTACAGCAGCGTCCTCCTCGGAATGTTAGTGATGCAGGATGTTCAGCTCGGCCTCTTCATCGCCGCCATGCCGACTCTGATCCAGGCGCAGAGTGGAGACTTGGGCAGGTCAGTGAGCCTCTTTGTTGTTGATGACAGTTCTCAGTCCTCCAGGTAATGGTGATTCTAAGTGCTATAACGTGGGTAACTGGACTTGTTCCAGTTTCTTGAAGATTGTTTCACCTCTTCTTGGATGAGAGGTGACAAACTGAACAAGTCCAGTTGCCCACGTTATAACACTTAGAAGGAACCTCCTTTGTTCTTTGCATGTTTTGTACACAGGCAAACAGCATATCTAAATCTGTTCTTCCCTTTGTGAAACACAGCTTCCTGTTGGGAAGTCTCCGTGTATTGTACCTCCTGGCCCAGGTCTTAGTCTCTCTGGCTGCCGTGCTGCTGCTGTGTTTGTTACTCAAATCGTTCCTAATCGGGCCCTATTACAAGAAACTGCACGCTGAGAGCAAAGGCAACAAGGAGATCCTGGTGCTGGGGATGGCAGCTTTCGTCTTTTTCATGCTTACGGTAAAACTTTGCTTTTAATAGTTTATTCCTCTCTCTTTCATTTCTCTACAAATGTTGTGCTGTGAAGAAGCTGTTTGTGTTGATTTTTTCTCTCGCTGACTGACACTGTAGGCGACAGACTTTCTGGATGTTTCTATGGAGCTGGGATGTTTCCTGGCCGGAGCTTTGCTGTCCACTCAGGGTCACATGGTTACGACGGAGGTCATGGGATGCATCGAGCCAATCCGAGATTTCCTCGCCATCATCTTCTTCGCCTCTATAGGTCAGATCCAACATGACAATTTACGGCAGATCTGAGCTTCTGTACAGTGAGGCTTTACTCATCGTGTGTGTGTTGGTGTGACGCTGCAGGTCTCCACGTGTTCCCGACGTTCGTGCTGTATGAGCTCACCATTCTGCTGGTGCTGACGCTCACACTCGTCATTATGAAGGTAAAGACTTTTTCTCTCTTTCTACTCTTTCTTCCCTCTCCTGTTCACCTTTCAGAGTCTCACTCCCCCGCTCTCTCTCCACTTCACGCCTCATTGTCTCCCAGTTCGTGATGGCCGTACTCGTGTTGTCAGCGATCTTGCCGCCGGGCTCTCGACACATCCGGTGGATCGTGTCAGCCGGTCTGGCCCAGGTCAGCGAATTCTCCTTTGTCTTGAGCAGCCGTGCACGCCGTGCTCGCATCATCTCCAGAGAGGTCAGTGATGACTAGATATATATACATATTGACAGTTATTTTATTCTTTAAACAGACATAGGTGTCCCAGAATGAAATTAGTTTAATCTATTTTTTCCCCCTCAGTTAATGTGTTTCTCATTTGCTTTTCTTACCACTGATTTTTAATTTGCGGCCTTTTGTGAAAAGAACTGAAATAAAATAACCCTAACCCTAAAGTAGGGCAGCAACTAGCTACTATTGTCATTATAGATTTAATCTATCAATTATTTCCTTGATTAATCAACTGGTTATCTGATCTATAAAATGCCGAGGTCTGAGAGCCCAAGATGACATTTTCAGATGCCTTGTATCGTCTGACTAAAAGCCCCAAAATATAAAATGTTATTCAATACATATAATATTCAAAATTATATAAACACAGAAAAGCAACAAATCATCACATTTGAGATGCTCAACCTGGAGAATATTTGCCAGTTTTGCTGACTCTGCAATAAAGATGATTAATTAGCTTTCTGCTAAAGGTCTTCAGCTGTAGTGCAAAACAACGAGATGTCTCGAATGAACCAAACAGAAACTGAATGATCTCAGTCTCTAACACCAGTATCGCTCTCTGTGCAGGTGTACCTGCTGGTTCTCAGCGTCACCACCCTCAGTCTGCTGCTGGCGCCGGTGCTCTGGAGAGTCACCACACACAGATGGGTTCCCCGGACCGAACGCAAAACAATCACATGACCAGAGCGCCTTCAGGGCTGAAAGGTTACCGATGTGACTCTAACAAAGCTGACCGAAGCAGAAGTTAAGTCTTACTCTGATATTCAGAAAGGCTGTCATCTTAACGCACACAATAACATGACACTGCCTTTTGGACCAAATCTCCCTCTTCCTCTTCTTCCTGAGCTAACAGACTCTATTCACTTCTTCATGGTCATCATCAGCTGCACTTTGACGTCTTCAGAAATGCCTCCTTCAGACTGTTATAATATGTTATATTATGTTACATTACATTTCTCTCCATGACCTGCTCCTCCACAGTGTTTACATATAGCCACTGATACTGCACAACACACCCTGAAATCATCTCAGCTAATATATCTATCAAAACGGAACCTCTTCACTCTTTTAGCAAGAATCAATAATCCTTAATCAAAATGGGAAGCAAAGCTGTGTGACGGTTCAGTAGAGAAGCACAAGTACTTTCTCATACATGTATATGTGGAACAGCGGATCATTTCTCTCTCCGCTGTCTTTCAATGATTTTGTTTTCTGTTTTTTTTCAGTTGCATCCGAACTTTCAAACTCAAGTTTTCTCTATTCCTTGTAACATCACAGTGAGCAAATCTGACAGTTTAACTTCATGTTTACATTTTCATGCACAAGTAAAATGGGGAGAATGTTTTGTGTGATTCAAATTTGCCTAAATTTGACCATCTCGCATTATAACCTTTAGACTAGATTATTGCAAATTGCAATTTTGCATTCTTACTGAAGTGCAAACCCTCCATCTGCAGTATTTATTAGAAGGTACTTGTAGTTTATTTTAGTCGTCGTGCTGCTGTGAATTTATCTGTGATGACAGTTTTAGAGTTGCCTAAAAACTACAATAACTCCTCGTACAAAAACTACAAAACAAACTGTCTTTATTTATTCACTTTTAAGAAACTCCATTCAGCTGTATGTAATCCCCAGTATAGCACTCGATAGTGAAAAGTAAGAAATGAAGATAATGAAAAAATCAGCAGCTCACACAGAAAAACGGTCATCAGAATGTATTTACTGATGTTAGATTCAAAGAGAAATCCTGCATTAGTTACCATTGAATGTCAAACTGACCATGTGCCTGCTATCACTGCTCTGCACTAAATACCAGACTTTGAGGAGTGAGAGAGTGAGAGAGAGAGAGAGAGAGAAGCTCTGTGACATCTCACACTGTACATGGCCTCGTCTCATCTTCCTTAATGTGCAATGTAACTGTATGTGTGTAGCTTTGTTCCTGTTTTATCTGGTTTTTATATGTAGTCCTTTTACATTTTCCTGCAGTGCATTAACACAGAGGGGTATGTTTCTCTACTTTGTGTAGTGGATTGTGTTTACATACTTGTTGTTGGATGAGGCTTCCAGGCACAAAGAAATGCTCTTTCCATCAAAATGTTTATGTATTTTTAAGTTGTAATTCTTTTATTTATTAAAAAAAAGAAGTAATATTGGATTTTCTAAATCCTACTTTCACCTCCCCCTCCGGTCTCTTCACTGTTAAACATTTTGTAACGTGGTTTAGAAAAGTGCCATGTTATGAAAATATTGATCATTTGTTATTAAAACTGTGATTCAGCTCTGTTGCATTATAAAAATCAACTTCAGTCACTGAAGACAACACAACTGAACACAAAAAACTACATAAGAGAGGGACACTTTGAATCAAATCTATGGTGTTTTATTTTACAGGTGTCAGTATGAGTCCTCTAATCCAGTGGTTCCCAACCTTTTTGGTGTATGACCCCTTAAAATGAATATCTCCTCATGAACCCCTGATTACACGTTACGGATTAAGTGAGCATATTAATTGTTCAACCAAAAAGTGACTTTTTTCCTTTTCAGATTTTTTCAATTAAAGGATCCTTACAAGCCTCAGAGAGGATTAGATACTTAGTTTACAAGAAAAAGAGATACAGTGAAAAAATTATTTGATAAAACACAAAATAAATGTAAGTTTGTGTCCCTTGATAGTTATAATGCCAGTTCCAAAAAAATGGGAAATGATCTGAAACAGAATAAACATTTATTCAAAGAAATCAATTAAGTTTAAGAAGTTAAACATTAAATATACTGTCTTTATACTGTCAAAAAGGGTAAACAAACTATCACATTTTGTTTCATTTATGTGTAATGCAGCGACCCAACTTTTTTGGAATCCTATTTATATTGGGACCATTTCTCTACACTATACATGTACTTTGTGATGATGCCAGCATTGATTGCATTGATCTTTTATACCTTGTTCAGCACTGAAACCAAACACGAGAACCTGACCAATGAACATATTACATGATGTGATCAACCTGTTAGCTGTCACACAGCAGAACAGTCTTTTTTCAAGGAAAACGTCTGCCTGACACGTGTCTGTGTGCGCGCACATGTGAGCGCACCTGCACTGTGTAAGCTGTTAACACCCAAACTCTGCAGTCAGCAGATCTGTGAGAACCCTCATCATCATTATCATCCTATTAGCAGCGGTTGACAATTACAAATACAACAGACTGTACATGAATAGATTTTTAGGCAGCTTTATGATAGAATAGTTTTGGCTCTGTTTATCTTAATTAAAAATAAAATCACCTCTAAATCTTGAGCTCATCAAATACTCTTGAGACCAAACAAACATTTGGAATGAGAGTTTATTTAGAAATAGTTTGTCGTGACATTATAATAACATGTTCTACAGCGTGTCTTTAATCCCAAATCTTGTCTGTTCCCTCAGATATTCACAAAATGATACTTGTATGAAGGGAGGAGAGGAGGAGACGGACTAATGTTAAGTTTGTTAGCACGCATCAGGCTTCATAACAATAAATACATGTATAGATTTGATTATTTCTTTGTTATGGTTAAACCTGAAATGTGGGAGACAAAGAACTTCATGAATCACTCAGCTAAGCGTGACAAGATAATCCTAATAAAAGAACCACACAGCACAGAGATTCGCAACCTGGCCTGTACTGTTGGGTTAAGTTGAACACGAGTTGTTTAAAGGCTGTTAGATAATCATCATTGTTGATCTGCAGATGATCATGACAGGCGAGTTGGGATATCTGAGGACCTCCTTCCTGTTCAGTTCCTCATTTCACTGCTTTGAGGTAGAAGACGACTTTCCCCTCGTAGGGGTCGTGGATGTTTTGGTAGCTGATCTTGGCGGAGACCACTCTGCACTGGATCTTGGCGGACATTTCTCCCACCAGGCTGAACCGAACAGCCACCAGCGGGTTGACGTAGGTAGGCTGGGGAAAAAAAGGGAGAAAGAAGGCAATGCAGACTGTTGGTTACTAGACTTTTGTTAAAAATCTTAAAGGAATAGTTTGTCATTTTGGGAAGTAAACGTGTATGCTTTTATGCCAAGAGTTAGATGAGAGTTTTAGATATGTAGCTAGAGCTAGCAGGTGATTTAATTAGCTTGGCAAAAAGGATGTAAACAGGGGGAAACAGCTAGCCTGACTCTGCCCTGTGGCAACAAAATCCTCCTAGTAGCACCTTTATATTTGGTTTAATCAATGCAAAAACATACCATTCACATCAAGTTTACAATGTTTGTAATCGTGACACCACTGGATAGTTTTGAGGAGATCTCGGGACATGTCCAGACATGTCTCTTGTGACAAAACCCGGTTTCTTTAATGAAACGTCTATACAATGCCAGCCGTGCTTGTGGTCACAAAAACAGCTAACTTGAACTTTTCCCAAGTGTAACACAATAGTTTTTGTGCCTAAACATAACCAGAGCATAAGCACAGCATTGTCGCAACATAAAAATACTAAAGAAATGTGAAGTTGCAACATAAACAAATGTAAGTGTATGTTTCAATATATCCGTGGTCTGCAGAAAATGTACATTGCCAACATTTATTTTGGCGATAAGGTTGGATAGGCAGATTCTGTTTCCTTCAGACAGGCAGGCAAGTTTTTTCCCCTTGATTCCAGTCTTTGTGCTAAACTGAGCTAATCTCCTGCTGGTTGCAAATACATATTTACCATATACAGACACCAGATAGGTATCGATCTTTATCACCTCACTCTAAGGAGGAGAGAAAATTCATGTATTTTCCCCAAAAACGTATTTAGGGATATGCACCCCATGACAACCATTGAAAATGTACTTATTTGTGCTGCAGCTCCACTTTCACAGAGCACATTTTAATGATCATGTCATTTTTCAGTGCTTGTGTGACTTTCTTGCTCACCTGTGCCAGTCTTCCGTAGTAAGGGAAGTAAGACAGATCCAACACTCCTCTGCTGGGGAAATACTCGATTTTGTCCACATTGGCTTGTCCGCTCTAAACACAAACATACACGGACTCAGAATTTCATCATATTTAAAGGCACATTCCACCATTTTCACTCTGAGGATCAGATTTCTCATCACAATTACTGTTCAGCCTGAGAAAACAGTTGTAATGTCTCATGTTAGCCTGGAGGAGCATTGTTAAACATGAGAAAACAAACCTTTGTCTGTTTTACACACTGGTGTCTGGTTGAGTTTGAAAGACATGGATGTTTAACAGGAAAGGAGGGCCTAATAAGAAGAGTTGCATTATGGGAAATGTAGGATCCAGAGTCAAAAACACAGTGGTTCTTAGTTTCAGGTGATTACACACTGATGAAAACATAAATCCGAATATATTGTTTCCATTTCTGCCCTTTAACCCGCCTAAATCCTGCACTCTGGACCTTTAATACATGCTGCTAAAATCAACCAGTGCTCACCAGTACAGTGCAGTTGACGTATGGGGGAAGGTCAGTGTTATTCGTAGGCAAGAAGCTGATGATCTGCAGAGACAAAACAGCATATTGATCACTGACAGTAATGTGATTTATTGTTTTTATGTGCTGCAATATTTAAGATATTATGAGTTAAACGTACTCTGTTCATCTTAATGATGACACAAGGCATGGAGCAGTTGTAGCCAAAGGTCGGGTCCTGGAGTCCAGAGCAAGCTCCCAGCATGCTTTGCGTGAAGGGACAGGCCCACTTGGTGTGGTTGGGGGCGGAGAAGCTGTTCTGGATGAAGTACTTCCCCTTGGTGCAGTTGTAGTTGTTACATTCAAGCTGCTTGGTGTCATTGTAGGCTGAAGGAGAGAGACAGGACACAAGTTTGAGATGTTTTGAAGTCTGTTAAATATTATATAAAATGGTGATGTAAATACTCACGCTCCAGGAACTCATGGAGGATGTTGGACATCTTCATCCAGCTGGCCTTGTCTGATGAGTTGTAGTTGATTTCAATATCTTCCTCTCCGTAAGTGTCCGGCCACACCATTACCCCTGAGTAGACAACAAACAGACAGCGGGTTACAAGCCGCTGAGGTTTCATTTAAATTATCAGTGTCCTTGTTGTTGTTGGTGATGCATTACCCGGCGATTGTAACCGGTCTTGATAGTCGGGGGCGTATGGATCCAAAGTGTACATGAGGGTCCAGATGGCCAGAGAGAAGAGGGCCGTCATCACCACGTAGAAGGCCACATAGTACAGACTGATGTACACTGCGAAGGAGAGAGATCAGCACAGGCTTTTATTGATACACACAGACAGAGATGTGATGTTTACGGCTCCATCACCTGTCTGTGCCCCATCTGAGGTTGTAAAAACAGTTTTTGATAGTTTTCAGTGATACAGAGGACAGTTTGGAGAGCGTGCGTCTACACTGGCAGAGGTCAAGGTGTCCTCTTGTTGATATGAGCTTAATCTGATTGTAAGACCAAACACAAGGAAGAAAAAAAAACAAAGCTTTTCTCAGCAGCAGGCTTATCTCACTCTGTGCACATGCTGCAAACACACACCTCACTGTGTGATAACGAAAGGGCAGAAAAAGTCACGCACAAATGTACACAGTTGCGTGTGGTATATCACCTAGTCACGCAGGAGATTTACTACATTTATTTCCAGTTATAGATACCTTATAGATTGTAGATACCTTTGCAGGTTTATATTTCTCACAAGTCTTCACATCTGACTCAATGTGTTACACAAACACACAACTTTCAAATGTATTATCTTTGCACATAGCGTTTTTTTGTTTTGTTTTTTTTTTTTACTTTAGATGATGAATCTGTACATTCTTTTGTCACTATTTTGCCAAGTTAATCCTAATCATAATTTTGTGCATATTAACTTCCACCACAGAGGTTCTACTTTTTTGGTACTTATTGTGATGCACCAAAATGCAAACTCCTTGTAATGTATGTGTAAACCTACACAGCAATAACCCAGATTCTCTGATTTAAGAAGATCTTACAAAACATAAACCACTGTTATAAATTAAACTACCAGTGTGTAAAATAGTTCAAAACAATGAGCACAAAGGAATTTTTCTTACTGAATAGACTTAGTAAATAGCTATTGGTTTGAATAATTAAGCCGGTTGTGATCCATGACTCCTCCATTGTGCCTCTTTGAGACATCTTTTGTTCGAATACTGCATACAGATTGGATAATTTGAAGGTCATTATCAGTTGTTCAAGATGGACAAAATAATATCAACCATATCGGCAAAGTTCACGATATTTGATTTTGGGGACATGAATTGATCTAAAAGGTTCCTCTTGTCTTTAAAGTGGTCATTAAGCAAAAGTGCTTTTCTCAGTCATTGCTGTTGAGATAGCCATTTCCCAAATAGATTGTTCACTAGCAATGCAAAAAAGATGTTATATGGCTAAATAGAAAAGTCTCAAAAAGCATCATAACACTACAGGTACAGTTTTCAGACTCTCAACAGTAGTGAATGAATGACACTCATCAGGTTATTTCCTTAGCAGTGCTGTAACTACAGTGTCATCAATGACTGACAAATCATTTTCTGATAAATCTTTTATTTTTTGTATTTATTTCATTCCTACCCCATTTCTCTGGTGTCCTCCCCATTAAAGTCCCTTGGTCCGAGTTCCAGACAAAACGGCCAAAGTCTTCACATCGCTGCCCACAGGTCCTCTTCTCCTTCAAGGCGGCCATGATGACGCTCTGTGCTGACCAGGATCCACAGCAGACCTTCTCTTTCTTTAACTTCTCTTCTTCTCCCCAACTCAAAGTACAAACTGTAATATGTGTTTCTCCTCTCTCCTGTCCCTCCCCGAAGATTTAGAGGCACTTTCTGGTTTGTGCTAATGTCTCGTCCCCTGTTTCATTCTCTGTTACAATAAAAGCTAAAAGTCACTCCCTGGACGTCGCTCCAGAGTGTGATGAATGTGTTATCTCATATTCACTATTTATAAGGCCAAGATAAGGTGGGCAAGCCGAAGGTGGGGAAGCTGAGGTGGGCCAACGTAGAAACGGGTAGGAGGTGACGTCCTTTCACTCCTTGGAGGAACCTCAGGATCACCTTGAACAATCAGGCCGGTTGGTTGCTAATGACAACAATCAAGCTGAAAGACTGGACATGATTTACTGTGATTTACCTGCCAAAGAGCCAATTTGGTGCTTGAAACATTTTACTTTCCCTAATATTAAAGAGGAAATTTAAAAAGGAAGTCGATACTGTAAAGATGTGATCATAGAATAGTTGAACATCAATGACTGAACCTATGAAAAAAAGATTCAGAGCCAAGGGTTAAATCTACAAATTGGTTGTTTGAAAAACCAAAATATATTCAATTTAATTCCCATCAGCCACCAGCTGGGAACAGATGGTCAGTCTGTGGGGCCTTGGCTTGAAAAAAAGGAGGTTGTCCTGTTCAAGTGCCGACTCGTAGCTGCCAGTTGAGCAAGGCGCTGACCCCCCAACTTCTGTGGGCGCCTGATATGTGGCAGACCATGAATGCAGGTGTACTGGTTGGTGTTTGTGCATGTTGTGCGAACTCCCCGTTTTAAAGGGAATGATCGGAGGAAAACGGAAGCAAGATTCTGTAGCCACATTTGTTTTGAGACGGAATACGTTTGATTGTAGAGAGAGCTAATGTTTAAAGTTGGCAAAACAAGACCCAACATCATGCTGAACTGTGAACACTTGTGTGTTACCCTCGTTCCTCTCAGTGACAGAGGCTGTTGTGCCGCACTCTCTCTCCTCTCTGCATTCCTGTCATTACCAGCCCACTACATATCCAACCACGTGTGTCCCTCCTTCCCCTCTCTACGTCTGATCTCCATGTTCTGTCTCTCTCCTCTTTTTCGTGTCTCCTGAGTCTTTTGTTGTCCGTGCCCCTCTCCTCTTCTGCAGCGTGCACATGGGTTAGCGCGGGATAAAGCCTCACAGAGTGGATAAATCCATTTGGAGGAAGGTGATGAGTCAGGTGGATCTGCATGTGTGTCTTTGTGTGTGTGTGTGAGGGGAAGAGAAGGGAGCCTGTGGCTGTCTGCAGCGAGCAGACGCACAGGTGCACTATCATCTCCGCTTCTGAAGCTCTGGAGGAAGAAGACATCACATCTCGTTCTTATCTGGGAATTAGATGTAAATCGTCTGCTCCTTCCTGCTATCTGTTCTTCCCTGCTGTCTGTTCTCGAGGTTCACCTTCTCTTTGTAACTTGTACTAAATCTCACACATTTCTCCGTCCCTCCTCCTCCTCCTCCTCCTCACTTTTTGACTGCCACCATGGATATCGGTGGCCTGACGACAGTGGTGGCCAACTCTGCCTACATCTCGGCCCGCGGGAGCCTCGATGGCACTGCTAACCCTGCATCCAACCGAGACAAGAAGTACCACTCCCGCCTCAAGCTGCCTCACATCACGGTGTGTGAAGGCCTGCGGGAGACCTTAGACCTGGGCTTTCAGACGGTCTGCGTGGAGCAGCCCATCGGCAAACGTCTCTTCCAGGAGTTCCTCGACTCCAACAATGAGTACAAAGGCCCCTGCCGCCTGTGGAGGGATATCGAGGAGTACAACATGGCTGAGGATGGAGATCGAGTCAAGAAAGCGTGCAAGATCTTATCCCGGTACATGGAGCCTGGCGCCAAGTATTTCTGCCCCTTCCTCCCAGAAAACGGCATCACAAAGGTCAAGGAGAAACACCAAGAGCCCGGGGACGATCTTTTCAACGAGACCATGGACAGTGTGATGGACTTTCTCAAAGAAGTGCCTTACACTTTCTTCCTGGAGAGTATGTATCTGAAAAGGTTTCTGCAGTGGAAGTGGTTGGAGATGCAGCCCATGGGAGAGGACTGGTTTCTGGATTTTCGTGTGTTGGGGAAAGGGGGTTTCGGGGAAGTGTCGGCCTGTCAGATGAAGGCCACGGGGAAACTGTACGCCTGCAAAAAGCTCAACAAGAAGAGGCTGAAGAAGAGAAAAGGCTACGAGGTAAGGGATCCGATCATATCGCCGTTTCTTATCTGAGAGGGAGAATTCTGTAGACAGGTGAGCAGTGGATGAAGCTTGGAAACACAAGTTGTGGTCTAGTTTGTGTCTACTTAATCCTCTCCCATAAACAACAGTCGGTAACTAGATGGAGTCTGGCAGACGCCGTTGGGCACCTTGGGCTTATATGATTAGTGCCCTCGGCATTAGAACATTTTGATCTCCTTATATAGCGCCGATCCCGCCCTGTTTATAAATGCGGCAGCTCTGAAGTGGATTTCTTAATCTTCTGCTCGGCCGCCCAAAACAAAAACAATAACACGAGTCTAACTTTACTTTCTATTCCTCTCAAAATATTACTAAAATTACACAGTTTTCATTTATTTATTGTGAGCAAAAGGTTTAAAATATGCTCTGTGTGTGATTCTGATAATCAGACTATGATATTATAATAGTAGTGTTTATTAGCTCTGTATAGGCTTTACTGTTGGCTGTGGGAGAAACAAGCTTTGTTGAGATGCAGTGTTATATCTCACATGGGAATAGATTTGACACACAAGATGTTTTTCTTAAGATTTTCCCTTATCTTTTTAAAAATGTAATTGATGGGGTGCCTCAGTTTGTAGAGCGTGTGTCTGAGATATACGTGTCTTCAGTGCAGTGGCAGCAAGGTTCAAGTCCAACCTGTGAAAAAGGCCACAACAAATAAAAAATAACATAAAAAAAAGCTAAATTAATTGAAAGGAAGGGATTACATTTAAATGCAATCAAAGCTGTAAACTGAAATCTGACTTCCTTGAACAAAACTCATGAATGCAAAGTTGTTGTACAACCAATTAGTAAGTGTCAGACTTCCAACCATCATGACGCCTTCAGAGAGCTGAGACTACATACAACACATTGTACCTGTTATAATGCACAAGCCAAAGCCTGAAAATAACCTTCATTGGCAAGGAAATTTAAAGTTAATTACAAGGAAATCCAACTTTTCTTCGAGAACCTGGAGCATTTTGCAGCTGAGCCGCCATCTTTGTACGAGATGACTTCCAGGATATTTAAATTATGGCAGCCCAGGTGAAGCCCAAACAGAGAAACGGTGGCCCTGAGCCATAAAACTACGTACCAGACCCAGAAGATGGGGCCTTTTCAGTCCAATGAGGATTACACATACGCCGAAAAAGTTTCTAGCTTTTGTTTTTAGTTTCTGGTCATGTGGCCCACTCAGAGTGTTTCACCTGCTGGCCCTGACTTTGAGTCTCCGGCAGTTCACTTTTCTTGGCTTGGGGGAAGTTTTAAGATTATAAAACCTCCATGGATCAAAAATTCTTAATTTTAAGAGTCCAAATTGATCTTGTTTGCAGGTCGAGATGTCCTGTCGACAGTTTTACAGATGTCTGTTTTATTATTGTGCTCTATGGGGAATTTTTCACTGCAATACCACAAGTGGTCACTGAGCAAGACTGGCAGCAAGGTTGAGTGCTGCTGCTGTTTCCAGGTCTAAATAAAACATTCATGCCCTTAAGCATGATGGTACACATCTACAATACATCAAAATATAATACACAACATCTCTAATGTTATCCAATCTTTCTGTAGTAACTAGTGTTGTACTCACCTGCTGCCTCTTCCTGTCCTGTAGGGGGCGATAGTGGAGAAGAGGATCCTGGCTCGAGTTCACAGCAGGTTCATCGTGTCCTTGGCGTACGCCTTCCAGACGAAAACAGAGCTGTGTCTGGTCATGACCATCATGAACGGAGGAGACATGAGGTTAGATCTCATTCATGCTGACCACAACATCTCCATATTTCAGTCTCTCCCTTTAAATCCTACATCCCCTATTCCCATCTTCTTTTTCTTAATTGTTAAAAATGCCATTTCATGCCTGAATGTCTTGAACCACCACCAGGTATCACATCTATAACGTGGATGAGAACAACCCGGGGTTCGATGAGCCGCGGGCCTGTTACTACGCTGCTCAGATCATCCAGGGCATGGAGCACCTCCACCAGAAGAGGATCATCTACAGAGACCTCAAACCGGAGAACGTGCTGCTGGATAATCAAGGTCAGAGAGAGGAAGTTGTAGTCATCTCGTGTTTGTAGTAAAGCCTGGAGTAAAATTTTTGGGACTTCAGTTTTCTCAAAGTTTGTAACTCATGTGACTCCCAAACTGGGGTAATGTCACTGTTTCGATGCATCTCGTCAACCATTTAGAGGTAATTAATCAGAGAGACAGTTCAACAGTGACTTTTGGACAACTAGAATGTTTAAAGATGTCATAAGATGTATTAAATAATTGTTAAAATGTCTAAAAACGACTAGACTTTTGTTATATATTTTGGTGATTTGTCCCAAATGTTTCCAACAGTGTTCACACCCAGAGAAATCTGTAAGTTAGCAAAGTGTTTCTTTTAGTTGCTTGCCGCTATAACGTCCGGGAAAACGGATGATAACCTTCGTCAGAGAGTGAGGAAGGAAGTCAGTGAATGTAACTAAACTTAACGTGACTACATGTTGGCCATTCAACAACAGTCTGATATTTTAGGAAATTTGCTTTTTCACTTTCTTGCCAAGAGTGTCGGGGTTAGACTGATGTCATTCTCATGTCTGTCTGTTGAATATGTCTGAGCCAGGGGAAGGCTAGCTAACCTTACCGTTAGCATAAACACTTCAGGCGGGAGAAACAGCTAACGTTAGCTTGTTTGCTCTGTCCACAGGTAACAAAATTTCCTTTTTGCATCTTAAAACCTCACTGATTAACATTATAATCCTGTACAAATTCAAAAAATCAAGGTGTAAAAATGACAAGTTGTGGGTTTACTGAGTGGCTTCATGGAGAACTGAGCAGAGCCAGGCTGGCTGTTTCCACCAGTCTTTAAGCTAATGTATGTTTAGCTTACCGTCTCCCTGCTCCAGCTTCATGTTTAACATAAACATTATTCTCATCTAACAGTCGGTATGAAATGCATAAGAGCATACTCCTCAAAAGTCGAACTACTCCTTTAAAACAACTAAATTTAAACCCCCATCCAATTGTAAACACTAAAATATGCACGTTTGTGCTTTAACTTTATTGAAAATATTGCCCCTCACCTTGACCTTAAAAGTATGTCCCATTCACACTCACACACACACAAACACACACATGCTGGTCTGTACAAACACTGAACAGCCGACACCTACAGCGCACACCGTGTCTTACTTCCAACACAAGGACGTCTTTCAGTTATCGCGCTGCTGCAGGTTAACGAGTCACAGACGCAGTGTGCAGGTCAACATTCATATCTGTGACGTGCACAGCTCTTGACTTTACTCGGTGTTTGCTCTCACAGGTAACGTCCGTATCTCCGACCTTGGTCTGGCTGTGGAGCTGGCTGATGATCAGTTCAAAATCAAGGGCTACGCTGGGACTCCAGGTACGGTCGAGCTACAGCAGGGTCTGTGAACAAAACCCACTGCTCTGCAATATTTATCTTTCTCACTGTATTTCATATTTATTTACCTTGCCCCATGCAATACCACTAACTACAGTGTATACAGACTGTACAGCTGCCCTTACCTCTCCAACCAGTGTTACCAGCATGACAGGACTGAAACCAAGAAGTACTCAGATCTTTTACTTAAGCAAAAAGTGGAAATACCACAGTGTAAAAAATACTCTGTCAAAAGTCATTCATTCAGATCTTTATGAATTATCATTATCCTTATTAACTACCGAACGTAAAATAAGTCGTTATACACAGTGGCCCATTTCATAATGTAAATTATTATATTGAATAATAATTATCTTATATGCATTAATTTGATGTTGAAGGTTTAAAAGGTTAACAGATTGTTAATTATTTTTTGTATTAATAATCTGATCATACAAAGTGACCAGTGAGGTTTTACAGGTATCAAATAAATGTAGTGAAGTAGAAAAGTGCTATATATTGCTTCTGGAAGCCATATAGAGTAGAAAAGGAAATTGAAATACTCTAGTTAAGTACAAGTACCTCGTAATTATACTCACACTTTGTCACTTATTATGCAGAATGCCTCCTCCGAGAGTGTTTAATTATTAATACAATAAAATGTTATTGGAATTTTACCAATGTAGCCAGCAGGGCCATAGCTGCCACTGAGGACAGCGAGGTCGCCTGTAATATTTGGGGTGCTTGATGATAAACACATATTACACAAGTCTTTTAAAGCTGAATCACTCAATGTTGTTAAATCTGACAAAGAAGAATCAACTTTTTTTCAATCACAGAGATTTAGCATCCTTCACCGATCTGACACACCTGGCAGTGTTAAAAATGTGTGACACAACAGTTGGACCATGATGGAGGGAGAGAGAATTTATAGAAGATGTATAGAAATATTGTAAGTTTGGTTGGTGGCTTGTTGGGTGAGGTCGTACTGGAGTGACTGCTGAACTGTTATACGGTATGAGATGGTAGTTTAATGTGTTGTAATCCTTAAATATTTTGTTTTTTAGCAGAGTAACCATTGCAACTATGAATATGTTTCTAGAAGTTAGAACAAGTAAAAAAAAAAAAAAAAACAGTCTGTCAGTGTAAGTCTAAAGTTGCACAGATTAGTTAGGTAACAGCTGCAGTACTTCAGTAAATGTATGTATCAGAAGCAGCAGCTGTACTGGGAGCCACTCCTCCACTGCTGGTGGAGTGAAATCTGATCATTTGACTGTTTCTCCTCTGGATTTTTGTTTTAAGATTAAAACATTTGCACAGATTTACTCACTTAAGGTTATTAGTTAGGTCTTTTCAGCAGTTTGAATTAGAAATAGATCATTTTGTCTTTTCCAAATGACCACTCTCTAACTGAAAGGTCATGACCTTCAGGTTTCATGGCTCCGGAGCTGCTGAAAGGAGAGGAGTACGACTACTCTGTGGATTATTTCACTCTGGGGGTCACTCTGTATGAATTCATGGCGGCCAAAGGACCCTTCAGGAGCCGAGGAGAGAAGGTAAACATACTGCGTGTGACCGTTTTCCTGCTCTTGAATCGATCGTGTGCTAGAAGATGTTTTTGTTTGTTCTTGCGGCTCCATTTTCACGGCCTCTGATGCCACCGATGTGATGTTTAAAGCCCCTTTAACTCACCCTGTGTGATGACAGTGACAGCTTTTTAAGATTTGACGGCTCAACTTTGCCCTCCTGTGGCCTGATGCCGACACTGCTGCTAGATAAGAAACCCTGACCGCTGCTCATATAAGTACTCATATAATGTTTTGGCTCGAGTAAGAGTAGCAGTACTACACTCTTAAAATGCTTTCAGGTAGAAGTCCCACATTCAAGATTTTGCTCCTGTGAAGTACAAAAGTACCATCAGTAAATCTTACTTAAAGTATCAAAAGTAAACGTTTTCTGCTTTGTATACAGCTGGATAGTTAAATGTATAACATTAAGTCATATTTTACAAACTGATCAAATACTTTGTTTGTAAAATCTTAATTTGCAAAGTTACTATATGTACCAAGTAAATTCAGGAAATATAAAATACTATATAGTGAAGGAGAAGTAAAAGTAGCATAAAATCAAAATATGTCAATTTTCTACCTCAAAATACTTCAGATTTGTACTAGATTCAACACCTTTGACCAAAGCACTTAACTTTATTGCGTACTTGTAGTATGCCATGTATGTACATCAACATACTGTACTGTAGATACTTACTTGCATACACTACAGGTGATTTACAGTTATAATGTGCAGCACACAGTATCCAGACAACTGTTCATGTAGATTAACCTGAGCATAGTGCAGATGAATAATAAGTAGTGGCTGTGTCTGATTAGTTATTCACAGACTTTAAACTAGTTTGGACCAATGTGCAGGTTTTTAAATGAGAGGTTAAAATGAATCTCTGCTGTTCTATGTGTCGTTTCCAGGTGGAGAATAAGGTGGTGAAGAAGCGGATCCTGAACGATCCCGTATCGTATCCAGAGAAGTTCAGTGAGAAGGCCCGGTCCATCTGCGAGGGCCTGCTCGTCAAAGAGGTCGACAAAAGACTCGGCTTCAAGAACGGATCGTGTGACGAGCTCAGGGCGCACCCCTTCTTCAGCGAGATCAACTGGAGGAAACTGAACGCAGGTGTGTGTCAGACAGAAACAAAACGTGGAGTGACAGTTTATTCATTGTTACCAGTTTAACAGGTTTTTTTTTTTTTTTTTTTAACTGATATTGAACTCTGTATGAGGATTTGTTTGTCTTAAAGAGATTTTGTAGTTTAAGAGAAGAAAGTTTTAAGCACTTTATAAGCAATTTTGAATATTTACTCAAGTATCACAGGCTCTAAAAACATATGTTCTAAATCAGCTTCTTGCTTTTTTCTGCCAAAGTTTGAACAGTTTGGGCTTTTTCACAAGACATTTCTGTATTGTTTTGTTTGTTTTTTTATTTTACTAACTGGTTTAAAGTTGAAAAAGGTGATGTCACATAAATCGGTGCACCAATCAGGATGTATCAACACTCAGTTGTGACGTTGCCAGAACACACTGTCAGTCAAATTGATGCAAACACATTTACACAGCCGTGATAAAGGGGAATATTGTCAAAAATGGGACGCAAATGTAGAACACCAGATATGTCTGGGTATGAAGTACAGAATAATTTGCAGTCGGTCCGTTTATGTGTCTAATTCTCAGTTGATGACTGATAATAATTCAGCCATCTTGTTGTGTTGTACCACATTTATTCTGTTAACCATCTCGATGAAGGCCCTGTGGTGAAACCTGCTGGCTGAGTAGCAGCAATATGTCTCAAACTCTGTCATAGTTGTTTCTAATCAGAGCAAAACACGCAGCATCGAGAGTTAGAGTGTGTTTGGGGCATCCTGGCGGCTCACACCGGGGCTCTTGACCACCCTCGTGTGTCTCGTCGTGATCCAAACAAACAAACAAATTGTAAAATGAGAACACGCCGCTTGACGTCTGCATCTCTCCTGCGTCGTCTCTCCTCAGGGATCCTTCCGCCGCCTTTCGTGCCAGACTCCAAGACAGTTTATGCCAAGAACATTGACGACGTCGGGGCCTTCTCCACAGTGAAGGGCGTGCAGGTGGAACAGGAGGACAGTGAGTTTTTCGACGAGTTCGCCTCGGGGAACATCTCCATCCCCTGGCAGGAGGAGATGATCGAGATGGGGATCTACGGGGAGCTCACCGTCTGGGGAGCTGACGGAGGTTTACCCAACGACCTGCGACGCGAGTCCATCCTGGAGCAGCCGCCCAAGTCCTCCACCTGCACGGTGTCGTGAGCGGCCGGGATGGGTGGAGGATTTTAGATGAACTGTTTTCTTATCAGTCAATTACTCTTTATTTTCTAAGCACTTTTTTCATACAAGAATTCAGCACAGGTTCGTGGTGTGTTTGAAGGGGAATGAGTATTATTGATGATGATGATGATGATAAAGTGTTTTTTCTACCAGCAGCTTTAATAGATAAAGGGATACTTACTGATTTATTTGCATCACAGTTCAGTTATTTAATTTTTCAATGCCTGTCTTTCCTTCTCTTTCTTCTCATGTGTTTACAACTCTCTCAAATACATTTTTATATAACAAATGTATGTGTTAAGGTGACATGACGGACACATACCTGTGCCGCATGTGTTTTGGTTTCCACTTTATGCTTCTCCAATGTGTTTTGCAGCTACAGAAGTGTAAATAGGCTTGTATCCATTGCTGGAGAGATGTTTATGAATTTGAATAAATATTTTTGCCATTAAAATCACCCAGCGTGTTTTGTGCGTGACACATTATCAAGTCCAATGCATCCACGTAGGCCAGCATCAGCTTCATTCTACAGCAGCGACAAAACAGATGTTATATTATTGATTACATCCGAAATAATTCTGAACATATTGAGATATTCTGTTGTCAGTGTGGCAGGTTACACACAGGACTTCTTTTAATAGCTCATAGTCCAACAAAATGTATCACTGAACAAACTATATTGACCATCGTGACTTAAGAACTCTATAAAGTGTGTGATTTACCTTTTAAAAGATATGGAAAAGTTTTGATTTGAACATATAGAGAGCTATTAACAAGAACCTTGTTGGGTTTGGAAAATAATGTTCTTTATTGATCGATCTACAGATGTTTTTTCTCAATGAGTTGCCTGATTGTTTGGTTAAATAAGTCTTATTGCAGTTTTTCTAAAAATCCAATGTGATGTCACATGGCTTGTTTTGTCAGAACAACACTCCCAAACCCCGAACAACTCAGTTTATAATCGTATAATGATAAAAACAACCAACAACTCGCAGCTAGGCTGTAAAAGGAGAATGTTTAGTGTTTCAGCTTGAAAAATGACTTACATTACATTAATACATTCATACATGTGAAATTACAGTTAATTAAACTTTAATTGTTATTTCAATGCTAACAAACAATAAAATGCTATACAAACCATTTATTGATCAATTGTTTATTGTAAAGTTGCAGTTGATGCTTATAATACTTTGTAAATACTGTGTAGCTCATCTATAAACCTTAGTTGGCTGGCTGCTAGAAAGCTGCAACTGATGTTGCTTAATAGATGGTTTAAAAGCTAAGTTATAATATAGTCTATTATTTTAAAAACATCTTTGCATAATGAACACTTATACGCTCAGCTGAGTTTTTTCGTCAGTGCAGTTGTTCACGTGTTGAATTGAAAAACACGTTCAGTTCTCTGTTCTCCTCTTCCAACTGTTTCTTGTCTTGCAATATGTCCTTCAGGAGCAGGCTCAGCTTGGTCTTCTCAGCTGTCAGACTTTGCATCTGAATGAAGAGGATGCTGGTCACAACACAGAGGAGCATCATCAGAACTCCAATCAGAACGGCATGCCATCTGGATCGCAGTCTCTTCATGCAGTTGTTTTGTGTCTCTTCTCTTCCATCGTTTTGTACAGCTTCTGAGGCAGTTCTGTCTTGTTCATCAGGCTGATTTTCATCTGAAACACTATGAGAAAAATAAAGGCTTATACTTAATAGTTTTCCCCCTCACAAACACAAAATGTGCATCTGTTGTTTACAGTTGGAAATAGATTAGATATTAGCCTTAACAGGGTAGTAATACCTGTGTACAATTTTGAAAGGAAACTCTCCCTCCCAGATCTTTACTCGCTAACCTAACTCTACATGACACACTCATGTAGTTGGTCAATATTATCGCCCAAAATTCACATCTGGATTTTTTCTGCCTCCAGCTACATTTTCAGAAACAGAAACAATATCTATGAATTGTATAAACACTCCTGATTACATTACCTCAATTGGACATTTTCTGTGTCAGCCATGTCTTGTCTGTAAAAGAAGAAGAAAGGGGATCAAGAAACGCTACTTTAAATCATACTGTCAGGTAAAAGCCACAGTTCAGTATCAAACTGGTCTATAAATTAAAAAATGATTTAACATGCAATTTTGATTTCCAGAGCCAAAAAAAACAAACAAACAAAAAAAAACATACCAATTTAAAAAAAATACAATAATTTCACCTGACAAAGTTTTAATTTAACTTATAACTCTTGATTAAATACTGATTGCACAGTGTAATGGCTGTAGAAAAAAACATGTTCCAGTTTTTTGCTATAATGCCTGCAGTACTTCACGGTATAGACAAACAAATAATCAGACAATTAAATACAAAATATGTAATAGAAATGGAAAGATAGACAAAGAATAACAACAACAAAAACTTTTGGGGTCTGCTAAACAACTGAAGTAAATATGAAATAGTTTAATACTTGTAGCCAATTTATGATTTATGAGTTTCACGTTTTCAACAGATATTACTTAAAAAATAAATATTAATGGTTTAAACACTCAATATTACATTACCTCATTTGGATATCTCCAGTGTCGCCCATTTCTTGTCTCTTTCACTGGTTTTCTTCAGGATTGTTTGTTTATCAGCAAGTGAGTATAAGTAGTATAAGTTCAACGAACAGATATTCGCATTATGTATTTTTCAAGTATCAATATGATTCACATGAAAACTGATGAGTTGCCACAGCAACCTTGCATGCCTTGGACTCGCGAGATCACGTTGCTCATGTCACGCGATATTTGGGGTTAATCACGTTCATTAAATTATTAAGCTAGCTACAGGTTTGTTTGTTTTTTCGTTTTCAGTTGTAATGAAAGCGAGAAAGTGGAGATATCAACAGGCTGTCTGAAACAATTTCTCACTAATGAGTAAACTGCACTGGCTGGTGCTTGTTTTTCGGGTTGTGAGCCGTGTAGCTCCCTATTAGCCATTAGCCATTAGCAGTGATGTACTCAACATGAGTTGGGATGTTGGGGTATGGGTGCATGCATGCGTGTGCATACGTATATTCGACAAAAGTGACAAATGACAACCGGTACCTTTAGTATATTTTGAAGCCCATACTCTTGTACTTTTCCTTCGATTTTGAATGCAGGACTTTTACTTTTAATTGTACGTAACCTTGTAGTGTGGCTACTGTTACCTAAAGGTGCACTGTGTAGTTTTCTGGAATAATGTTTGATCGATAGGGGAAAGATATTCATCGACGATTTTGTTTATTGTTCAACAAACTGACAATCTCACCTCATACGACAAAACAATTTACTTCTGTTTTACTTTGTTTATATGTGGCGGACCCTGCCACCTTTTCTAGCTTCAAACAGTGTTCTGGGGACCTTGTTTACATCTGAGAACAGCTTGTTTATTCAGTTATGGAAGACATATTTCTGAATTTGTATTATTACCTTATTGATATTGTCAGTATTAATATCCTGAGTTTGAATTTCCTCCTCAAAACTAGGCTACATAGTGCCCCTTTAAGTGAAACATTTGAGAACTTCCACCACTGCAGGAATCTCTCTCATGGAGCTGGGCATGTGGCTCGTTTGTTGAGCATGTGGCCGATGGAGGGCGCTGTAAACTCACATTACAGCCTGTCGTCCACACCGGAGCTGCAGCATCATGACCAGTCCCGGGATGAAAACATGAAAACGCATCACAAACTCACTTTATCCACATTCTTATGACATCACATCGACTTTAACCACACACTCAACGTGTTTTTACCAATCCAAAGTCTAAAATGGATTATGTAAGGTAAGTGATTTAATAATTCATCACTGAGGTGAATACAAGGAGCTGATTGGTCTCTCTCTCTCTCTCTCTCTCTCTCTCTCTCTCTCTCTCTCTCTCTCTCTCTCTCTCTCTCTCTGGTTTCATGTAAAGTTGAACCTGTCTGAGCTCAGAGTCAGCTGTGGTCACATTTATATACAGTCCCTCTCTTACTCAGATTAAAGAAATGTTTGAATTCTAGGGGGAAACAAAGCCTCTCACTCGCAGTTGGAGGATGAGGAGGACTCTGGTTTGAATCAGCAGGAACAGAATAATCAACAAGCGTCGGTCCACCTGCCTGATCTCTATTCATTTTTAACAGATAATTCATCCGGACTGAGACAAAATGCAGCAGCCTGAAACTCAGCAGGCAACTCAGCAGACAGCGACAGAAATCCTGGATCCAGACGGTATGTTTTTGACATCTTGTCATGATTAATGACCAACAGTATGTACTTTATTTCTAAATTCAGTCCAGCGAATGTTTCTGTGTGTGTGAGCGAGAAGTCCTCCTGAGCAAACACACAGAGCTGGTTAAAATCACAAATACAGGTTTTCTTGCATTGAAAGAACTTCAGTTGCTTCTTTCACAGCTCATCTGCAGAAGTATAAAGTACATGTACTCATGTACTGTAATCATATGTTTGATGGAGGCTACTTTACTTTACTTGAGTATTTGCACTTTGATTCTGACAACCTGTGTTATTTTACTGATTCGGATCTTAAAAATGTAGCCTATAATAACTGGTACACAAGAAAACCTTATTGACTGATGCTTCAAAACAATATTTCCTTCAGGCTGTTGATGACCAAACTCACAATAAGTATATAAAACACTAATGGAGCATTTTTACTTTGTCGTACTGATACTTTTACTTAAGTAAATTAATACTTATTCCACCACTGCCCACTGTATGTACACGGAATAAAGTATTTTAGTATGTGCATGTTTGGGTCGGGGGTTTATGAATTGATTTTATGGTCGAAGTTGGTTCAGAATTGCATGTCATTAAGAGGACAGGATTATTATTATTATCATTACTTTTAGGGGATGATTGATTATTGGCCGTGGTCAGCTATTGGGGAGATATTCAGCGTTTTTCTGATTATCGGTGTCAGTGATTCTTCTGTCAGATTGCTGATAAAATAGACTAATTTAAAAATGTCTCTCACACAATGCCCCATCTACAACAATATAAAGTAACTAGTGACTCAATGTACCAAATAAATGTAGTAGAGAGGAAGTATAAAGTAGCAGACAATGGAAATACCTGAATATTTTACTTCAGCACAGAACTTGAGAATATTGTACTTTTGACACAAAGAGTTTCATTTTTACTGCGAATGAATATCGGTCCCAAATATCGGTATCAGTATTGGCCCCTAATAATAGTTATTATTATTATATTATTATTTTAACTTTATTTATATAGCACTTTTCAGACTGCGCTACAAAGACATAAAAACAGGGTGAATTACAGATAAATGATAAACAACAGTACAATCCATATAATAATCCAATAAGAATTTACTCCTGCAAACACATTAAAAACAAATTCAAAAGGAAGAGTAGGCATCTCAGGAGGAAGCCATTCTGACAAAATGTATTTTTAAGAGATTTAAAAAGAGGAAACCGAGCGAGCCTGCCTGACACCAAAGGCTCGGCCTCCCCTGACCTCTGAACTAGCAGTCCTCTGCTGGAGGATCTCAGGCTGCATTCAGGTCCATCCCAAACGTGCTTTAAAAGGGATCTTTAAAAATCAATTCTAAAACTTACAGGTAACCAACGTGGATATGCTAAAATAGATGTTATGTGGACTCCTCCATTGGATTTCATGAGCAGTTTGAGCTATTTGAAGTTTGGTTGAAGTTGAAGTTGGAGGTTGTCCTGTCACCCTGTTTCTTCCTCCCGTTCGTCCTCAGCTCAGTACCTGCGTCGGAGGAAGTCAGCTCTGTGGGTGACCGTGTCTCTGCTGGCTCTGGCTCTAGTGGTTCTGACTATCGGCCTGATCTCTGCCACTCGCACCGACAACGTACCCGTTGCTGGATATTACCCAGGAATCACTGTGAGTCACATCTCCTGTAGTTGACCCCTCAAACACTCCAGGTGTGTTGTATCCTCCTTTAAACCCTGATGGTTTTTTCTTTTCTCCTCCACTTTGATCTTTCTGTGCCACCAGCTGAGTTTTGGAGCATTTCTGGGCATTGTTGGCATCCACCTGGTGGAGAACCGCAGACCCATGGTGAGTCTGCTCCTCGGCAGTATCATTTATTCCAGTTATGTGCACGGTTGCCATTTTGGCAGCTGTAGGTGAATTTTTTTTGCTAAAGAGAAACGAGGGAAAAATTTGGTAAAAGAAAAAAATCCTTTTCACATAATCTTTAAAATGACAGCTGGTAGCTTTTATGGGACAACATTAATATATGCAGGGCAGTAATTTATTAAATGTCTTGTCAGTTGCTAACTTTCTCTGCACGTCAAAAGACCAGTTTTCTGATAAATGAAAGAGATGTTTGTAGCTGTGATCCCCCTCAGCCTTATTCAGTTCACATATAAACCATATTCACACGGCGGCCATTTTTTTATGACGTCGTGCTCAGGCCGGGATGCTGTTGTGCTGCAAAATGTCCAGCTCCCAATATCAAGTCCCTTTAAATGTAGCGGAAAAATGATAAAAAGGCTAAAAAGATGATGGATATTGAAAATCTGGAGGGATATTTGGCCATATTTCAAGTATTTGATAACCTTTATGCTAACGTTAGCATTCAACCACTTCCTGGCTAACATTACTGTTGTCCTTTTTTACAATGACAGCTTGAATTGAGCAACATCACGTGTACGTTTGAGCCTCCTGTTCGTTCTCTCTCAAGGTGACTTCTGTGGGCTTTTAGAGTTTCATAATATCCGTCTTCTTAAAATGAGCCATTGTTCCTGGAAAACAGGACATATATTTATATATATACACCATGAATTAGAGGATTATGTTACAGACTTTCCAAATTCACTAAACTGTTTTTATGGGAAATTGCTCTATCATGAGCAAGAAGCAAATCTGATTACTCGATGGCGGCGTAATGTGTTCCGGGTCCTCGTGCCCGGGTCAGCGTGCACGACTGGAGCTGTGGTCGAGGGAAGTGAATGTGATTGCCTCTGGATTTCAGTGACAAGAGGGGGAATTGAGTTAGTATTGGTCAGTTGATGACAGGGCTCCTTTATTTCAGACAGGGACACGGGTTTAATATCATCACAGTGCCTCTCTGTACAACAGGAGGTTCAAAAATGATCATGTCATGACAAGGCAGATCGAACACATGTCTCGTCAGATTGACTACTCTTAAAATGTAAGTAAAGAGAGTGAAGCCTCTGATCAGAGTTTCTTTAAAAGCTCTCAGTGTTTTAACTTGGTTGTTGTGACCAAAGTAAACAAATTAAAAATGAATAGAATCCCCAATTCTGGAGCTTCAGCCTCCTCTAAAAGACATAAAACAGAATAAAAGAGTAAGTTGCAGACAAATCCCATAGCTCAGGGCGAGTGGCAACCAGAAGCTGAAACTGTTCCTCCGTGTCATTTAAGTAACGCAGCCTCGTCGGTGTCGCGTTCGCAGCACATGAGACCCGGCATGAGATTGACTGTTAAGTCCTTGCGAGGACTGAAGAGGACACCGGTGACACAGAAACTTTAGCAGACTGCCAGTCCCTGCTTTTATGTTTCAGGCTACAGATGTAATTTAGCTATTAACAAGTTAAAGTATCCAGAGTTCCAGCCACATATCTTGTTATTAATTTCAATTTATTGTCACAAAATAATAGTGTAGAGAAGAAACCAAAACATGAATCCAGGAATGACTTTTTTTATATAGTTTATGTGAATTATATTTTCAAAAATTCTATTTACATGAATGACTGTGTTGTTTTTTTTCTATGCCTTCCTCAAACTACCAGGATGTTTTGGTAAAGAAATACAGACGTTTTTCATACTGTTGTTGACCTAAAGAGAGGAGGCGATTTCAGGGGGGATGCCTTCCCCTGTTTTAGGACCAAAATGCATCTTCACTCTCCGAGCAGAGAGAGCGCAGGGGCAGACGGGTTGTTAAACTGGATATGTTAGTGTGACTCGGTGATCCTTCATCTCACGGAGCTTTGTGCAACTGTGGTTCTGAAATATCAGTAGCCCAGTGTTGGTGTGATGGTGCTAAAGTCGCAGAGGGATTTGTAAAATCACCTTTTTAACTAAATTCTTCTGGCAGTTTTGTTTAATCTATAATATTCTCTATAACTAATAACTTCATACTATGGATACGCAACTGTATACTATATTGTAGCGTATATGCTCTATAGAGTGGTGCAGCCAAGGTTAGTATCGCCCCGGTTCCCTCGACCAAAAGCAAATGAGATTTCTGAATTGAATTTTGGATTATCGCTGAAGATAATCTCTGTGACAAAGACAAGTTTATGATACTTACATGTTTTGTTCAGCAAGACAATCTTCACAGATAAACGCCACTTTTGTGATTTTCAATGCGTAAAGTACTCGTAAGTGAAAAGCTAGTGTCAGGCTACAAACAGACCACATCGCAGTCGCATGACTTAAGTCATAGCACTTTAAAATGTAATTGTAGGACATTTAAAAACTACACCGATCTGTGGCACCAAACTAAGGCTGCTCAGCTAAATCAATTCATAACTGAAGCTGAACAAGCTGAAGCTTATTTTTTTCTGAAATTACTTGACCAACATTTCAGAGACTTTTAACAGGTTTGTATCAGTCCAGAGAAATAGAACACATTGTTTCTGGGTGATGGACGCTCCCTCAGCCTGTCACCATGACTCTGCTATCTGTGTGTCTTGTGAATTTTTCATGTGGCATCCAGGGTGTCGTTGTCTTACGTTACGCTACAGTGTAGCGTGTCTAATCCGCTCTACAAGGATACCTTTCACACATGTGAAGACTCTACATGTTTGGATCGCTGACATAGTTCAAAAGAAAGCATCGTTTCACAGAGCTTTGGCTCTCGCTCCGTTGTTTCACTTCTTGTGTAAAAAAAAGACATTTACTAAACGCTGCATCTGTCTGCCTCTCCGGCATCACTCCCAGTCCTGTGCTTCATGGTGTGATCACTGCGTCGTCTCAGGCACATGTGACAATGTTCCCCTCACACAGGTGTCTTCTTCCCCGCTCAGTCCGAGGCTCCTGCTGTAACATGAGAGCCGGCTGGCTGAACAGAGGTCGGTCTAACAACTGCTAACCATACCACAGTGCCACGGACACCTGAGAGCTTGGCTCTGGCGCGTCTCTTACTTCCTGGATGTCGCAGCCCTCAGACCTCATAAAGCAGCGGATGAAGGGTTGGATGGCCTTTTAACTGTAAACAGTCAGAGAACACAGACGTTTCCAGCTTGACTCCTGATCGAAGATATCTAATACCGAAAGAACAACATTTATTAACATCAGTCGAACAACATCATGTTTGCTTCACTGGATTATTCAGTTTCTCTCTCGTCACAGTGCTGTGCTTATGCCCTGGTTAGGTTTATGCACAAAAACGACTCGGTTAGGTTTAGGACAAGATCAAGGTTTGCTGCCATTGTGGAAATTGTCGCCACAATCACGGATGGAGAGTGTGACTTCATGTCAAAAGTAGCCACAGCCGCAGCCTTGATGACTCGGCTGCTAGTCCTACAAAAGGTGATAACCATATTTTTCTAAATTACTACTCATCAGTTTAATCATCAAATATCTACTAAACAGCTGTTATCTTTCACAACAACTTAAAAAGACATAGACAAAGTCTGACAAAAACAACGTGGTTTATAGTCGCAAATGTATGTTATGTATTTAAAATTGAGGTACAGTTTCAGTAGTCATGAAATAAACATTGTAGTTTTTCTTCAAAAGCCAACGTATCATTATGCTAAAACAAAACCATGTCAGGAGAAAACCTGGTGATTTGATCCCCTTTCCATCCGAGAGGAACACAAATCTATGCGCACACATCATTTCATAACTTCAGATTTTGGTTTCTATCACAAATGCTCCCATGAGACCAGCCGTCTTAATGAAACGTGAGGCGTGTTGCAGGTTAAACACACATTTGTGCTCCACTGACTTTTCTTGGATAAAGCTTTTAAAAAAAAAACTTAATGACTCGTATACGGCCACGTTTCATTTCCTCTTATCTTGTCCTCCAAAATGTTTGAAAGGATTGCGGAGCATGAAATTAAAAAAAAAAGAGAAGAACTTCCTATCAGCCCTCACCCTGCTGCTCCTAAAACAGGCTTCACTGCGCTGATGCACTGTAAGATTTCTTTATGACTAAATGCTTCATGTGGCTCATGTTCTCTGCTCCGGCGGCCTCCTCTGTAGTCACTGCCCGCATCTCACAGACCGCCGTCCTTTTGGTCACCTTGCAGCTCAGAGAGCAGAACGGTGAACCTCTTAAAGGGCCGTATTTTACCGAACCCAGTCTTATTACCGGTGTGTCCAGCTGTGGTCATGATTGGTCACTGGGCCACTGAGCAGGGGACGAGACCTTGCAGCAGTCAGCGATCTTCAGTTACATAACCTGATAGGTATCTTTACTGACTCCTATAAAACGTCTCTTTGTGTCTTTATCTCTTGGTGACTGATGTATCTTCCCCTCTAAAACTTTCATTGAGTGTCTTTGTCTTTCTATTGGCATCTGTTTTTCAGTGCTTTAAGTGGCTGTAATGATTATTTTCACAATAACAGCATATCAAATGTGAAAAGGCGAAAGCGAAAGGCGTCGCTTGGCTTTGTAGCGATGAACCTGCGGAGAATTATCGCCTCGTTCTGCAGCCCTCCTCTGCTTTACAGAGCTTTATAGCGACTTTCAGCTCTTTGTGTAGTTGTCCTCCTACTTCTGAAAGTAACTTGTTTCGTCACATGATAGCTGACATTTAATATTAACTTGTGGTGTCACCTACAGAAAAAAATGATTATTGTTAGAGTAGTTTTGCCTTAACAAAAAATGAAAACCCCTTTGCGATTCCTTGCGCACGTTGCTGCTTAGGATGCACGTCTTCTACATTGGGTAGCATATTTAAAGACACATAGTCTAATAACAGCAACAGGAATGACGGATGCAATATCCCCTTGGCTGTTCTTTATTTATGTTTTGTGTTTGATGATAGAATATCGAATGGAGTTGGTACAGTCCAACAAGTTTATTCAACATTTTTTTTCTTTTTTGCATTTCCACTGCACTGGAAATTATTCGAATTAAATGAAAGTTAACAGAAAATGATTATACCCGACACTTGCCTGCTGTGCAGACTTAGCAGAGACAAAGTTTTAGCAGCTGCCTTTTTGAAAACAAGAAAACACGGGCTGATTTTGCCCACAGTACATCATGTTTCAACTTTCAGCTCTGGCTAGCAGAGTTAAGCCTGTGATAAAACACAACTGCACTCACACATCTTAAGGTGGCTGCGTACTGCTTTGGAGAGAAACAGAAACAGTACAACTAAAATCAAAAGGAAGATAACAAAATAGGAGATAACCGAGAAACAAAAGCAAAACTAAGCACAGACAAGAAATAACGCCGAGGAAGCAGGAACCACAAGCCGGGAACACAAAACAGGAAGATGGGACAGGGAGACACAGGAAAAATAAACAGAACAGGTGAACTGACAGAGAGAGGAACACAAAGACTTAAATACACAATGGGTGATTGACTAATTAAACACAGGTGAGGAGTGAAAAGGGCGGGAAAACAGACAAAGGGAGGAAAAGAAAAGGCAAATCTGACACACGAGGAAAGGAACTTCAAAATAAAACAGGAAATAACAAAACTCGAGCCATGACGAACGTGTTACTTTGCAATGCGTCACCTAATCACCGCTGCTGTCATAGCATTTTCTTCAGTGACAAAGATGTAAACACTCTGATGTTACTCGCTCAGCACCAAACTGCAGCTGCAGTGGCATCCAGCTGGTGAACATAGTGGAGCATTCAGCTGCTAAAGTGCCAGATATGTTCCTCAGGAGGTGATGGAGACCAAAACTAGAGCTAAAACAGAGTTAGTATTCATCAGGTAACAAGACGCACGAGTCAAATGAATGCTAATGTTACTAATGTCATTGCTGAATGGGTTTATAAGCAGCTGTTTTCCAACAGGTTCATCACTTTAAGTTGATAATGTGTCAGTGTTGCGGTCACAACTTGTTTCCGCTGTCCCCAAGTGGTCATAAAAAATCAATTATTGTAGGTTTTAAGTCAAAGTGACAAAAGTTTGATGTAGAAATTATACATTAAGAGTAAAAGTGCTTCATTGAAAATGCTACTGTTACAGATGTACTGTGAGCAAAACATAATTAAGAGTATCACGAAATAGCATTTTACTGTTGTAGTTTACTGTTTTATACAGTTTTTAAATATAAAATATGAAAAGTATATAGATAGACATAGCTGTCACATACATTAAATGTGGCGACAAAACAGCCTGATATTTCTCCCTGGACTGTGGTGAAGTAGAAATATAAAGTAGCATAATATAATGATAATAATAGAAAATAGCAGTACTTGAGTAAATGTACATCCTTTCTGTCTTTTTAATATGTCTTTTCTAACCGGACTCCTGAGAGAGAACCATCTACAGTATCCGTGTGTCTTTAATCTTTTTACAGTATTTGGTTTTTCGCTCTGCTTGAGTCGTATCAGGGGAGATTTGGGGGGATTTGGACGACAGAGTGTGCGTTGAGGTGTTTTATGTGCTGGCAGCTGGTGCTAAGGTAATGTGAAGTAATGCAGTTGTCAGGCTCTATTGTCTCCGCTGCTGCTCATCTCCCACTTGCAGCCCATAAAGGCAGAGTCATTTAAACCGCTAATGAAGTGGAGAGTCTGGGCCGGTGGCAGATAAAACCCACCCAGAAAGAGCTTATTTCCTCAAGCTGGCTCTTATTTCACTTTGTTGAGGGAAATTCATCTAATGTCCTCTCGTTTATTCTCACCACTCCTTGTGCTATTCTCACAAGTGCAATCATAGACGTAGTCATGACCACGAGGTTAAATTAAACTACCCTGAGTCAAACTAAATAAGCCTGATCATGTTCCTGTGTTACACATTCATGGCACTATATTGAACAGACATGTTTATTTCTGATTTTCTGAACAAAAACAAATACAGCTTATGACTTAAAGGCTCTTCATACCAGCGGTCCACATAAACGGGTGCTTAAATTCACTACAATTTGTGTGCAGACTGGGCTTGACGGACATTTTGTCACACATTTTTGCCTTTGTTTCACCTGTTAGAGCGACAGAACTTAAACATTTATCATTGGATGCACTTCAAAAAGACTGGAGTACCAAGTGCAGAAAGAGTTTCAGCTGTCCTGAGGCCCCAGAGCCTCTGGGGTGGTTTTATTGTAATTTGGTATGTAAATTGGCAGAGCTCTGCGGTAGAAATGCTCCGTCTGTGCCTATATTGACATTTTTGCTTGCAGTGATGTCATTTCATGGAGTATCTTCATTTGCTTCATATCCCTAAAATCTGTGTAGCCTAAAGTGAAAGGTTATGGAAGTCAACCTGAAAAAACAGTTCTGAAACGTTAACAAAATATTTCCTCTCGCTTTAGTTATTCATTTAAGATTCCTCTGCGTTTTTTTCCCCGGTGCCTACATCCTACTTTTGCTTACTGTGATATAATATTCTAGATTATCTCAGAATGCTTCATATCCCTAAAATCTGTACAACCTAAGCTGAAAGACTGTGTAAGTGAATAAAACACAGTGACTGATAAAATGATTGAAACAGTTTCATTAAATAAAGCGTAGTTGGAAGGATCAGTATTGAGTCCAGCAGCAGATTTTTTCCCCTCGGGGCCAAAAACTGGTCGTAAACAATACAGACTAATATACACATGCTATATTTCAAAGGGCTGAAAGGTGAAGACACTGGACCGTCTCTGGCAACACTCGGATGCTGTAAAACGATTAGTAACAAGTAACGCCGACTACAGCATCTACACTTCTCTGCTGCTCTTTGATTATCAGCCGATGGAGGATTTTTCTTTTTTTAACCTGCTGCCTCAGACTGCGCCTTCTTTCCGTTGAAGCAGGACTCTCCGCTCCTGGCTGCTGCTACAAAACAAGTGTTAAACCAGAATCAAGTCCACCCTATGTCACAGTTTAACTGACAACATCACATAATTTCAGAATAAGACCAGTCAGAATAAGTAAAAACACCTGTGCAGGTGTGCAGAGTCTTTAACAACATTTAAAACATATTATTTTTATGATTACATATGATACGTTCTTTATCCCAATAGAACAAAATAATCAGCCTTTTTTTCACAGCAGACATTTTGACTTACTGGTAAAGCACAGGTGTTAGTAGTAGCATTAGCGATGCAGCTAACTAGTATTCAGGCACCTTCTCTTATAGTTTCTTAGTTTTGGTGTCGTGTAATTTTGGTTCCTTAGTCTCACAAACAAACACTCTTTTTAGGACCAAAGATAGAAAGGAGATGATAAAAAACAGATGATTATGATCTTAAGCAAACTTGGAGAATCTGAGTCTCACAAGCTTTTACTTATTCCTCAAGTCAAATGATCAAACTGAAATAAATTTAGTTAAAATCTCACAGAAAAACTGAAGATCGTACATAAACAGCAGAGATCATAAATAAATAAATATAAAACTCTGCTTTGAATCACATTAGGCTGATGTCAGTGCAGGATCAGTAGACATACTGTAGGCTATACTTTGCTTTCTTTTATTAATTTTTTGGACGGACTGCCACATTTCAGATACCGATACAGTAGATAGAAAAGAAATGTGTTTAATCTGCTGCTTCGGTACAGGAGGTTCAGTCCTCGGGGAGCGATTGGACAGACAGTAAACGACGCTCAGTGATAAAGTTCACGATCAGACATCTGTGATCAGCCAGCTGGGTCTGCTCGGTTGTGTGTGTTTCTGTGTGTGTGATGTCAGAAAAGTACTTTGTCTGAATTAATTGTTGATTGAAAAGTAAAGATTTGAGGGTTTTGATCGGTGATCAGGTGCTTGGGATTAATTTACAGGGTTGTGTGTATGTGTGAGATTCGTTCTGTCCAGGCCTGTGTGAATGTGTGTGTGTGTGTGTGTGTGTGTGTGTATCAGATTGGGAGAATATTAGATCGACCTTGCTGGCACAAAAGGCCATGTACGTTGCCTCTTTGCCCATAAATTACCCACAAAGCACCTCTGCGTTGGCAGAGCAAGAAGCTGTACATTTCCTTTATCGTCCTGTGGTCCAGACACTGCAGACGACCAATCAGGACACACATCAGCAGAAACACCAAGCTTACATACACGCGTGTGTGTGTGTGTGTGAGATAAAATGTTGACTAATATTCTCCATTTTTATGTTGACGCCTGCTATCTGTAAACTATTTTTTATTATTAATTACTCAATAAAACAGAATACAATTCTTGCCATGATTCTTCTTTTAAATAAATAAATAGATTTTTGTTTTTTCAAAATAATTTCCAGCCTCTGTTTCTCATCCTCCACACTCTCGCTCTCTTCAGCTCACGGCAGCGATCATATTCATCAGTATCGGAGTCATCGCGTCGTTCTTCTGTGCCATCGTGGATGGAATCATCGCCTCAGAGTTCATTGTAAGTATCATATGCTATTATACACGAAACTCAAACAAATGAATTCACCCTTTTGTTCTACATTCACGCACCAGATGTAATTACACAGGGGAGAACAGGGGGTTTTAGGCTACAGAATTGCAGGTCAGTTCAGGAAGTTTGTGGATGTAATCAGACAGAACTGTCTGTGCCGTCACGACAGCAGACAGGTAGAGCAGACAAACTAACCTCAGAGTCTGACCTGCAGCGACGGGCAGACATTCAGCGTAACAGAGCTGATTAAATCTGTCCGAACTTTACTTTCTCGAAAGACACTGGAAGCTTTTGTACTGTGATGAAAACAAATACAGATATGAAACAACAAAAGATGGATATAATCCTCCATATTTAAATCCATTTACACTGAGAATTGTTTTTCCAGTTTGATGTAAGGAAGCCCTAAGCAGCCATGGGTCAAATGTATTATTCCCTTAATTTTTCAGTTCAATTTTATTTGTTTTCTTGAGATCACGAGTTACTTAGGTCGTTATCACGAGATAAAAACATCCTTTTTGTCGAGATCTCCCGAGTTTTCCCCTAGATAACGACATAATCAATTGAGATCACTTTGGTTGCGCCGCTGGTAAAGCTGTGGCCTTGTTTAATCGCTTCCTAAATGTGTGTAATTTCCCCAACAGCAAGGTATAAAGCAGTTTCAGCCTGTGTCAGGCCTTGATTGAAGAGAAAAGCGATGCGACAATCAATATGCTCTTGTCCATCTGACATTGCTACACATAATGCAGTGGTACCTGCAGTGATTTGTGTTTTTTTATAGTCTTGGCTACTAAATCTACTTGTTGTCTCGTGATAATGACATTAATAACTTCTGATTTAACTCGTCATCACAGGAAAACTGAAGGAATAATATGTTTGACCAATGGGCGTTTAGTGCTTCTCCTGTACTGTACTAAAGTACATTCTGTTGCATTAATCGATGATGGATACTCAATACTTGATCTGACCTTTTTTTTTTAGCTGATCTCAGTTGCTACACTTCAAGATGCCATGTATGCATGCTGGCATGTTAATCTAATGAACGTAAGATTATAAGTAATAAGAGTGAACAGCCATTTGTTCACTCATGATGACCGATCTTGTTATCTCGGATGACAAAGCTTGTTTTCTTGAGATCTTGAGAAAATGATCTTTTGATCTCAAAGAAACAAATAATATTTAAATATTATAACAGCGAAAAAAAGAGGAAATAATATGTTGGACCCGTGACCGTTTAGGGCTGCCACACTGATGGGATTTAATGCATAGATATTACATTTTGTTCTAAAACATTTCGTATTGAAAGAGAAAGAAGCACATAAAACAAGATCTCCGTCTCTCTCTTGATCTTCGTCCCACTGCAAACATGTTCACTGTTACATAATGTTTGTATTCAATTTAGTTTTGACAGGAAGATTAAAACATTCTCATCGTCAGTCAGAAGACAGTTTCTCCAGAAACTCCCAGAATAAATCAATAAGCATGAAATCCAATTTGTTCAAATACCTGAATTTGTTTATATGGAAATGCAGAGGGGCCAAATAAGGAGGGGATGTTCTGGACACGACCACCTCAGTTCGTCACATCAGCCTAATGAATTTTAACGAGTGACTTAATGAGCGTGGAGCAGAGAGGGGTTTGGACCTCTCAGCACCTGGCACCGGGTCTCTGATATTGATCATCAGTGCTATCAAACGTCTGCAGATATATTCATTTCGTGCTCACGGGACGGTATAAGTCATATTTATTGCACCTTCAAGCTCTGTTAAAATCTCATTATAATTCACATTATTTAAAGTCCGGGGAGGTTTTAGCGCCGGGCGTTTTTGTGGTCTGCCGCAGTGGCCGGTTTGGAGCAGGCACGTGTCGGAGGAGGGTGGACAGAATCACGCACAAAATTCACACACATGTAACTTTACGTGATACAACAGTAGAAAAAGTGTGTAATTTGAAAAAAATGTACTAAAAGAATTAGAAACTGCTGCACGGAGAAGCATTTGGTTTGTCTGTTTCCACATCACTGATGTTTCCAACGCACACAGGACACGAGGCCCCTGCAGGAGGACATGTGTGACTTCTACGCCAGTGGATCGGGCTACATGTACGACAGCTATTATACCGAGGTGACTCTCATACACACATATGTCTTGGCATCACATGCCTTTGTTTGCATTATTTAAACATAAAAATACGAGAATAATAATCTGACCATAACCTGAAGTAAACCAGCAAGGTTTCCCTTCACTTCAAGACCTTTATGTTCGTCCTCCTACACACTGATTTACGTTTGTGTCTCAGCATTTGTCTTTTTAATGATGTAAATGATGCTTAAAATGCATTTTAGGGCAATACAGTAATATATTCTGAGTTCCTGCAGCCCTTGGTGCTTAGTTGAAAAAGTCAGAGTGTGTAGGGACATCTAGTGGCCAAATAATGTTACTGCGCTGACAGCAACAGCAAGTTCAACAAGTTCACTTTTAATCTAAATCAAAACTACAAAGCAAAAAGAAGTTCTGGAAAACTGACATGTTGACATGTAGACAGATTTCTACATGTATTTTGGTGTCTTTCTATTATTACAAGTGATTAAAGCTCAGAGGACCTCTTCTCTCACACTGCAGGTGACGTGCCGTTCCTTCGACAAAGCATGCAAGCTGAAACTGAGAAGCAACACCTGCTACTGCTGCTACCTGTACAACTGTGACGGGTGAGACGCAACTGTGTATCTGATATCACCTCTACCACTGTCTCAGTCATGGTAGCCGAGTGGTTTAAGTGTTGTTGGTTTGTATCCCACTTGACACATTTCATTATACTATTATGTTCAGTTAAGTGTTAAGTTCACTTATTTTTTGCTGTTTCTTTTCAAATCATTTTATGATTTTCATATGCACAAACACAACTTATAAGCCTCGGCTTCAATTTCTGGGGGCATTAGTATAGTTTTCGGTCTCTTCTGTGAACCCGGTCAGCCTACGAACGCCACAAGGACCATATTTGAAAAGTTCAACTTCACTCACGTTTGTGCTGCAGCTGGATATATTTGCTTTCTTGCATGAAAGAGTTTCCTATTCTACAGCCAACTTTTAAACCCAGTATTCTGGAGTTTTCCATGAGCTCTTGAACGCACCAAAATGGAAGAATTTTCCTAAAAAGTCTCTCCCTGCTTTCATCATCTCCACTGCTCAGTTATTAGGAGACACATGGCTGCCTGAAAAGTTTAAAATGAGTAAAAGTGAAGGCCAGTGTGACGGATTCTCTGTTTTCTTCCCTTAACATGAACTACACATGCTTTGTGATTCATAATAATTAAAAAAAAAAACTGAGGTATACCAGCTCACAGCTGTTCTCCTCCTCCAGCATAGAGTACCACACACAGTACTACGAGTTCACCGGGGTCAGCAGCTGCTGGGATGTGATCCACCTGCACCGCCTGCTGTGGGCCTCAGTGGCGCTCAACGTGATCGGCTTGTTCCTGGGAATCATCGCTGCCGCGATCCTTGGAGCATACAAAGATATGGTGAGGAGTCAAAAAAAGAGAAAAAAAAATGGAGTGCCTGTTTATAAGTAAAAACAAAAGTGCTCTTTGGAGTGAAAGACTACAGAAAATTCAAAGACAGAAGATTTGAAGGCAGAGCTGAGGGAAATAAAAAGCTGCAGCACCTTGATGACGGCTTTTTATTACACTCATGACTTTAAAGTAGTTACTGTTTCTTATTACAGGCCAACTACAGGCCACATCAACGTAAAGTCATCTGGAAACATCTGTTTCCTGCCTGTGTGATCTCTAGGGTGTCATCAGAGTACATTATACTGTAGTATGAGCCTTTCTTTTCTGCTCTGCTACTTTACCAGAGCTTTATTTGAAACACAACATTGATTCATGTGTGTGCAGACATCTTCGTTCTACTGCCTCACTTATCAATGACCTACTGCTCACACATGAAAGTGATGAAATCCAGTTCCTCTGGCATGAACGGTAGTCTGGTAATCTTTTTAAGACACAAATTAATGGTTCTGATTTTTACGATTATTGTTCCTGAAGTTAATTTGGCAGCAATCAAACTGGCGCACGCTCGCTCGCATTTGATGACTTCCCAAACTATTTTTACTGTTTTCCTGCAGCAGAAGCCAACTCCACAGATCGCCCCCAGCCCCACGCCGCCACCCCACATCCTGTACAACCCGACTCAACACATGCTCACCTACGCTGGCTTCTGTCCTTCAGGACAGGCTCTGCCCGCCTACCCCAACTATCCAATGCCCATGCAGGTGAGAAAGAACCAATTATAGGCACCTTTTCATTGCACTGCAGGGAAAGTACAGGCGTGGATAACAAAATTAGTGATGGTTGGATGCAGTTTAGCTACTTCGGTTTCAGGGTCTTGGTATGTTGGCTCTGTCACCTGAATAGAAAACGATTATCCACGCCTGTGTTTTTCAACACAAGGCCAATCCTCTGTTCCAGTGATTTAGTTTGGAAACCAGATGAGCAGCACCGGATCAAATGTGGTCTTGCTGCACAGCTGTTTCACCCTAACCTCAAAGCACCTGACCAGAGAGAAGCCTGTGTATCTGCGCTGACACCTCACAGGACTGATGGTGTACACCTTTGCCATAGAATTCGGTTCAAACATTCATTTGTCCCCTCAGGATGAATTTTAATTGCTTTCTTGATCCTTAAACGTCACATTTCTTCAATACTTTGGTGTGACATTTCTGCAAAACACTGTTATGTTCACATATGACGTCACACCAAACGGGTATCTTCAGACAAAACATGATGTTTCCTAACCAAGGGGTTTTTGTGCCTAAACCTAACCAGACAATAAGCTCCGTGTAGTCACAACATGAAAAAGAAAATGTAACCTAAAGACACGTAAAGCTGCAACATGAAGAAATGTAAAGTTTTAACTTACCCGTGGTTTGCAAAAAACCTATATAATCAACATTTATTCTGGCAATTGGGTTGTGTTCATGAGCAATTAACTGCAAAACTAATGACATCCTCATCAGCCGCAGCCATACTTTGTGTTTAGTGTTAATTGGCATGCTGACACACTATGCTAAGATGGTGAACATAATACACAGTATACCTGCTCAACATTTACAGGTTTCCACTGTCATTATGACCAGACATGTTACCAGGTATCTAGCTTTAAACTGCGAACATGGCTGTAGATTTTTTTTTACTGGACATCTTTTTCTAGAAGAATCTTTTTTTTTTGGTGCTCGTCCAAGGACAGGAATGCCTGACGTGATAAATGGATGCCCTGACCTGACCAATTGCCAGAATGAATGCCGGCAATCTACGTTTCTGCAAACCAATAAAAAATTATGAAACTTAAAATCTCTTTATGTTGCAGCTTTGTTTAGTTTCACTTTTCTATTTTAAGTCATGACAGCGCTGCGCTTATGGTTAGAAAAAGATCTTGTTTTGGCCCAAAACAAACAAAATATCCAGTGGTTTCATGCTTACAAATGTTGAAACGCTCCACCATGCCCTCCTCCTCCTCCTCCTCATGACATGAAAGTCAGCTCATGTACACGTAACATGAACATGATATGACATTTACTGCAGTAATGTTGATCTGACATGTGTGAAACATGCAAATTTAATTTATCCGTGTTTTGCAGAAAAGTACAATGCCAACTTTTTATTCTGGAGACTGGGCTGGGCACAGCGTAAACCCTGACGGGAGCTGTAGTTCTTCAACAAGCCAATCACCTCAAATCAGCAGATCCATTGTAATTGAAATTTGTATTATCTCTCAGATTTTCTATTGATGATGGCTGATATTTGCTGATATTTCTGTGGCTGCTGCCAGAGGGCCAACCCACACAATCGATCAAATAAAAAACACACCTCAGAAATAATTTTAGGCATCTTTGGCTCTCCTTGCACATACCGTCTGCAACTCACCACTCCCCGTCTTGTCTCTTCTCCTCTCCAACAGCATAACGGCAGCTATCAGTCTCCTGCCACTCCCCAGCTGATCCCTGAGGGAGGCCCCGTGTCCAGCACCTGTCTGTCTGAGGAGAACCAGAACCAGCAGCCCTCTCAGCAGGCTCCCAGCCAGCCTCAGCCTCAGGGAGGCACCCAGGAACCGGGAGGCTACATGCTGACGCCCAACGCTCCCGTCCTCTACGGATCCTCCTACAGCCCCTTTGAGAAACCTCCGCCGTACGCCTGCTGAGCTCTCAGACGAGGATGAGGCACGCCGGAGGCAAAACATCTTGATTGACGAGAAACACTCAGTGAGCTTCACGACGACTCTGTGCTGATGTAAATGTTTCATGTGGTCGCACTGAAGAGCGGCGCAGATTCGTAGCTATGTAGTGTGATTATATAGACATGATTAAGTTATTTCATGTGTATTCAATAAAGAAAACGATTTGGGAAGTATTTGCTTACTTTCTGAGAGTTAGCAGATGGGGCTGATACCACTCTCACATCTGTTAGGAAATCTGCAGTTACAGCCAGGAGACTGAAAACTGGGGGAAATGTGCTGCGTACTAAAGCAAATCCACCTACCAGCAACTCTCAAGTTCACTAATTAACATTTTATATAATTTTCTTTACAAAAACTGAGGTGTAAAAACTACAAATAGACTCCAGGAGGTGAAGCAAATTTCCCAAACTTTTTGTCCTACATATTACATATGAATACGCGTGTAGCCGTACACCTGACTGTAATCTGATAGCTGTTTCTGTGTCACTATAGTAACTTCTGTACGGGCGAGTAAAAGGGCTTTCTTGAGATGTGAACTGGAGCCTAAATGGCGCTGATGTTGCTGTTATTAATTTTTGTGTGAATCAATTAATGTGCACTTTAAAGTCAGTATCCTCTGTATATATTATTGATGATGCATGTTCACTGCTGTGGGATTGGACTCTGTAGCTGCTGCTATGAAATACATTATGTATTAAAGACAAATACACTCACTGATGTATACAAATCCATGTGGAGTAAGGGCTTCATCAGAATCTCACATTAGTTATGCGAGAAGGTTGATACCACTCCGAGATGTGTGAGTGCTGTCAGTCTTTACATCTCTCTGCATAAACGTAATTAAGTGTGTTTCCTCAAGTGTTCTGAATATCATATTTAAACGTATCACCAGTACGACTTCTTTTCACTGTATAATTCCACCTCAAAGTGAGGCTATATACAGTATTAAAGTCGCTTTTTAACAAATGAGTAGCACATTTTTCCTTTTACAAATATAAAGTTGAATGCATGAGCCATAAACTGCTTTTGGGCAGCTCAATACATGTACTGCTTACTTGGTCTGGTTTAATCAAAAAATGTATGTTGAAAAAAGTATTGAAGTATTGTTGTAAAATGAACAATAATGACTCAGTTCACTCGACCTTACGACTCTTCTCTACTTTTGCTACTGTTACGCTCCAATATAGCACTTACATTTATCCCCTTAGATATTTTTAGGCCATATCATGACACACGATATCAACCTCTATATTTCGAAAAACTTCTCAAAAACACTTCAAAGCCACAAAATCACATTTGAATATTTTTGCCCAAAAAGGGCGCAACTTCAAACTTATTGATATGAACAATATTGTAGGGAGGACTGGTACTTTCACAAAATATTGACACAATGAGATTTCTGATCAATAACCAGCAGTGATGTGGATATGACGACTAAGTGGGTAAAGATGAGTATATCAGTCTGTTTAGATAATGACATTACTTTCTGTAATGCAGCCTTTAACGGTGCGCTACGTAGTTTAGGAGAAGAAATTTTAATCAGAAGAGAAAGATCTTCATGACTGACTTAACAAACTAAAGAAACCAACTGTCTTTGTTTTCATGACTGAAGAAACAAACGGACCTTAAAGGACAACAGAACTTCATACTGTTTTAATTTGTTTATATCTGGCGGACCCTGCCAACAGTGTTCTGGGGACCTTGTTTTCCTCTAAGAAAAGGTTCTTTATTCCATTATTCATTTCTGAGTTTGTATTATTACCTCATTAATATTGTAAATATTAAAATTCTGCCTTGGAATTTCTTTTTTATAACTACATAGTGCCCCTTTAAAACCAGGAAAGGACAACAGTTATGCCAGGTCATATAATTACATCCTAACAAGTCGGTATATAGTCTCCTATCACGATAATAACCATAAATGTGTGTGCATATATTGGCCAGCCCCACCGTGATTGTTAACTTCAGAGCGAGACATTGTCTTTTCACTAAGAGGTGAACGAGACACGGTCGAAAGCTGTATTGGGAAAAGCTAGGAGACTAAATGGGCTCTATGTTACAGTCTGCAGCAATTGACTTTTTTATTGGCCCTATGTGAGCGGTTTGTAACGTGATGTGAAAAATCAGACCTCCCCCGTCTCTTGTAGTTGCCTATACACGCATGTAGATGATTTTTAAAAGATGTTTAATGCTGCTGGACTGTGGATTTCTTTGTGAAGGACGCTGGTCGGATTTTCCACGACAGTCCCCAGGATGTGACAGATTGTATTTGAGCACCTTGTATCAGTGCCTATCTCCACTCCGCTAACAGAGAGCAACAGTAGCTAGTGTTTACAAATGGAGCTGGTTGGCTTCCAGCACAACGAAGACGCTCCACAGAGCCCCTTTAAACCTCGAGTGTAGACCATTAACAACATGTCACACACGGAGCAGGACATGAAAGGTTTATCTTGCACATAACCACACAGCATACAAATGTGTTCTTTGAAAATACAATTTTACTCTATGATGTTCATACAACTGCTTTTATTTTTTGTTTTTTTGTTTTTTAAATAGGATTTTCACTGTTGAGGGAAGTTAAAACTCAAAAGGCAGACTTCTCTCAGCATTGTACACATACTGGCAGTAAAAGTGAAAAATAAAAACTAAAAGTTCAATATACAACACATGGTAAAAATAACAAACAATAACTTGTCAAGCTCTATATTCTGGCATTCATTCATCAGAAAACTAGAAAATGATACATTAGAGAGGGAAGTAAAATACCACTGGAGCCCTTTGGCATTCTCAATCGCAATGCTCCTCTGACATTCTTTGTTTTTTATTGTGTTTTCATTTGCTCAGCACCTATAAAATCAAATTAAAAAACTGAGTCCCTACAGAGTTAGGATACTTTGATCCCTGGCTATTGCTCTCACAGTCTCCCAACTCCCGTTTCATGAAAAGACTCCTGTATCGGTTGTTTGTTTTTTTTTAAGAAGCAGATGACGTTGAGAGACTCAGATCACTGTTGGACTTTGAATCAACTTAAATGTGCAGAAAACCTCAATGAGCATAAGGTAGTGTTCGTTTTCTGTCTTCTACAAAGCATTGTACAGTCACGTTATTTACATATTCAGTATATTACAGCGCACTCTTTTTACTCTCAGTAGCTTGTGTGGTGCGTTCGATGCAGTGCTTGCTCTCTCTCCTTCTTGGAGAGGGCCCCTTCCCGTCTCTCTGTGCTTCTGTGACTCATCTATTGTCCTCAGATTGGTAAATGGCAGGTTTTAACTGTGACTGGGTGTCTCTGAGGGAAAGAAGGGGCCTTTGTGATGAAGACTATCGAGAATCAGGGTGTCAGTCAGTTCTCTGAAAGACTAGAATACTCTGAAATGCACAGGTGGAAATGCATAGTGTATTAACTGCAATGAGTACAACATTTCATTAGGAGAAGCGTTAGCTCTGTTAGTGTGTTACAGTACTGCACCTTTGAAAAATGGTTCACCTGTTTGGAGGGAAGCTGTCGTGAAGTTTGGGTTGGTTGTTCTTTGGAGGCACATGGTTGATTTTTAAGGTTGCAGGCAGACATGGAGTGCTACTTTAGTCGAGAGGAGATCAAGAAAATGGCTTCACACGCAGTCCATTTCCACCTGCAACAATGTGCAAGGTTTTCTACAAAACACAAAGTTGTGCCAAAAAGCGCTCTTCCCTGCTGGAGGGAAGGAGGGGATTCAGCTTATTAGGGGCAAATAAGAATAATTTAGTCCCCAATTCACCCCTCAGTCGTGATGCAGCAAACACTCATGAAGATCTGAGCACCTATTCACACATTTCTCTGAGCAGGGTGGTGATGTAGGACTATTTATCTGGTCCCCCCCCCTTTTTTTTTTATTTCATCGGGTTAGACATTAGCACTTGTTCAAGCGTTGTGAACGTGGGCCGTAGGTGAACTGGATGCAAGCAACATGACCGCAGCTCTATCAGCTGAGAGTCACTCTGCCTACAAAGCACAGGATGCCAGGCGCAGCAGGCTGACCCCAGGCCGACTGTTTGACACTGATCTAGATAAGGCCCTGTGTGTTCTTGTGGGCTTACAAGGCTGTGATACATGGGCAGTTTTTTAGGCAATGTTGTGCAGCATTTATTCCCATATCTTCTGCCTAGTACAGATGTTGCTCATTGTCTGACTGACTACCTTACTGAGTCATTATACTGGGAATGCTGTGAAATTCCCGGCAAATGCCTCTAGGCAGCAGTGTCATCACAGTTAAAAGGACAGGGTGACCCTGGACAAAGGCTTCAAGCGGCACCAGGATACCCGGCCCAGTTGTTTTGTTTGTTTACATTCCAATCTAAAACATCTCCCCACTGGTCAAAGCTTTTATAAATATATTGGAAATCATCCCCATTGCCTGAATGAACTGCGTATGGATCAGTGCTGGCAGACTGAAGCTCTGGTCACTGGAGAGAGTCCAGCAGGGGGCAGGAGTGTGAGCGGATGTCGTTGTGTTTGTGGATGGCCCGGTCCAAGTCCACCAGCCGTCCATTAACACTGACCTCCATACAGCCGCTGTAGGGCGCCGACACCAGCGTGTGCACCAGCGGGACATCTGAGGGGAAGAAATGACAACATGAGATCAAGCAGATGGACTGAGCCTCAACTGTGACCTCACAATGATCAGGCAAAACTATGTTACTCAGTTTTATCCAACAATTAACCAACATTTTATCAAATGAACATGATAGTTCTCATCAAGCTGTTGACATTTTGGTCAAAATGACAAATTCCTTATTATGTTTTCTTTCTAGTTCAGGGAATGTTGGATATCCTGAATTATTTAGTCAGCTACGGTACATGACAACAAAGTGAGCCATTCACAAAAAGAGAGAGATAATTTATTATTGACATATTTGGGATGATTTAGACAGAAGTGGCTGAGACAGATTGAGCAAAAACACCTTCATACATATTTCAGCTCAAGAATTCTGAATGTAGCGAGACTTGGTTTGGCTTTACAATTTAGAAATTTACTTTCCGTTAATGTTCTTGACCGCACATTTTTCTTTACTTAAAAAGGCTCATGAATAACAATAATGTGTGTGTGGTGTGAACAAGCGACTTTTATTTCAATTTTTCAATATGACAATTTATGGTTCCTTATTTTTTCGAATGAAATAATGTCTGGCAACTTTAGATGCCTCGATCATTTTAATAATTATTTTATATATCATTTTAAACGGACTACAAGGAACTTTTAATTGGTTATGAGGCCGTCTCACTTTAACACTGATGCCTCTTTATGACCTACATAAGCAAAGAGACCTCGGCGAGAAGTTTGACTATTTCTGTATAATTATTATAGTTATTTTTAAAGCCAGCCCCCGGGGTCGGATTCTGACTTATCCAGGTCGAAGATTAAATCTATATTTCATGATGAAGTGTTGAATTGGGGGGTCTCACAGCCTGAGTTTAGAAGTTCTCTGTAGTCTGGTGGTATGGCCATTTAACAAGGTTTCACAATCGTCGTTTGTCCACAGGGGGCTCAAAAAAGAAAAATTAAAGTTTCTTGTAGTAGCTTCAACTACAGATCATTTATAAAATTTCTCCTACTTCTAAAAAGGTACCCAGCATCACCATTCTTCCTGCAAAATGTGTAAATAAACCCTTAAATACTGTTTGAATAACATTCTGTAAAATGTGTATGTAAATGTGCTTGTCCTCACCAGGGAGGCCTCCTATAAAGGTGCTGGACTGTGACAGGAGGTCAGTGGGAACATCTGCATCTTCACTACGTCCAGGCTGGCCATCAACCAGCAGCAGGGTTTGGTTACCTGAGATCGTCACCTGGATTTTATGGCTCTCGCCGTCACACAGGGGGGCAGGAGAACTGGCGATGATGACATCACCTACAGATACCAGGACAAACTGAAGACACAAAATGAATCAGTATTGAGATCAGAGATCATCATTTTACAAGTATACACAGATTTAAATACTCACATCTCGCCATTCATCAGTGCCGGGATGATAGTCGGCCAGAGCGATGGAGAGAGGGACTCTGTCCTGGTGAACGAGAGCAAACAGCACTCCGATCGCAGACGTGGGACGCAAGTTCAGCTGGACGCTCAGGTTCTGTGATTCTGAAGTGATGAGAACGGGAAGTGAAAGAACAGCAGGTCATGAACTTTATCGACAAACAGAGGCTTAACAAAATGTTGACATAAGAGTAGGCGAGTAAGTAACATTCACCCAAACATATTAAACATTGATTAACTACGGCAGGAAGACGCAATTGAGCTCAGTTATGTAAACCCCCGCTGTGCTATGCATCACAAACCCCCACATGCACACATTGTACCGTAGCTGATGTTGAAGAGAGCGAAGCCTGTGCCGGGGTAATATGCTCCAGGATCCTCAGCGCTGAAACACTGCATGTTGTCGTTGGACCGAATGGTTTCTTGTATGGACGTATCTTCACCCGTCAGCCACCTCCAGTCCTTCATACAGCCGTCGAGACGGGGGTTCACCTACATCATAATCACAATAGTTGAGAAATATGTAAAGGACATCTCGTTCTTGTACATACTTAAGTAAATACACAAGCACATACAAACAACCACCTGATTGACGAGGCCGTCCTCTCTGAAAGGAACTCCTCCCACAGTGAGGTTGAGCTCATGCATGCCCTTCTTTAGCGTGAACAGATCACCGTTTACTGCAATCTTCATGACGGCCTCCCTGTCGATCTTGATCACTAGACTCCGCCCCTGCTCCTCCACAGAGATCTATGAAAAAGAATCAGGACATTAAGGAGATTTTAATCAGTTAACGAAGATAATGTAGACAACAATGTATTCCTGTTAATGACTGAGAAAACTCCTACCTTTCTCCACTGGCCGTCATTGACGATGGGTCCGCTGCTGGTGACCCTGCTGACTGTGCCGTACTTCAGCTGCAGTTCCAGCTTCCCATGGTGCATTGCCAGCACAATCCATGAGCTGTTTAGGTGACCTCCGGCAAAGAAGATGACCCCTTCAGGGTCGTAGGTGCGGAAGTCAAACTCTGCTGAAAAGCTGGAAAAAAGGAGCCATGAATGAATACGTTGATAAAGATAAATAAGAATACATTCGATAAAAAGGAAAAAGGAGGAAAATAGGACAGTAGTAGAGAAACAATTCCTTTTAGTGATCAAAATATTCAGGGTATGTTTCATCTGTTATCCACTTGGCACTCAAACAAAGCGGGTAGATTTTTTCCCAGCTAATAATAGATTTAATCGTGACTATGTTTGGCCAAAAACACTTTTCCCCTTCAGATTAGGGTTTTTCATTTGCAGGCCTTGAGTTTACACTTTGAACCGTTCTGCCTGCTTTGAGACAAACACGGCCATTAAAAACAAAAAAGCATGAGCAAGAATTAAAACAGGATTAAAGTCTAAAGGTTGAATTATGCCTCGTCATAATACACCAGAAATGTCAACGGCTTTTTAAAAGCTGATTGATAAAAAGCTCCACAGAAAAAGTCTACTGGAGGCTCATTGTAAAAACTGAATCGCTTTATCTTCTGATGCATTCAAAAACATGCAGAAAGTTCAGCAATGTGTTTTGAGTTCAACACAATTCCTCAGGCAGCACTGGGATAGTTTGTTACTTTAGTAATGACTAATACTTCCTTAGACAAGTCTGGCAAAAGATTAAACATTGTTATTGGAAATGGGTCACTTACATCCACTTCTATGTTTAAATGAAACTAAAACTCAGCATTTAATAACTTTTCTATCTATATACCTACTTTACCTCGGGTAAATATATTGAGACAGTTTGATGCTTTTGTTGGGAGACAACTACTGAGGGAGTTGAGCATCTAAAGAAAACTTTCTCACCCAGTTTGAATCCTCCTGCGGAAACGAAGCCTCACCACTGGCACACCGCTGAACATGCGGCCCAGGTAGAGGGAACGAGAGTTCCTCTTCAGAGACGGCATCATACAGGGAGTTAAAGGCTGTGAAAACATAGACAGAAAACAAGCTAAAGATAACACATGCTGCTACTTCAGCAGTTTGATTTGACTCACTAAAAATGGTTTAAGAATGTCATTTATAGTTCTCATTTAACAACAAAAGTGAAAGCTGAACCATGAAATTGCTGTTAAATATTTGCCACAGTTAATGTATTTCACCTTACAGCTCCTGAGGTCCTGGCTCAGTTTTGTGCCCTGACGACCATCACAAAAGCAACGGAAACTCCCCGGAGTGTTCAGACACTCCTCCGCACACACACCTGTCTCACACTCATCCACATCTGAGAGTTGATGGAGCAGGTTGGCGAGATGAAAGAGAAGGAGAGATGACAGCCAGACAGAGAATCAGAGAGTTCAAGAAGTTATCAGAGTCAAGTTGAACTTTCAACATAAACTTTAAAGGATCTAAAATACATAAATTCCACTGGCATGAAAAAAAATGTGTTTCCTGTCAACTTATCAGGGAACGAAAACACTTGAGTCAAGTGGTCTTTGACGTTGTTTGGGTGGAATCTCCCTGCTTCATATACAACCCTACATGGCCATGAGAAGGTTGGCTATAAAAAATTCTCAGAAGAGAGACATTGAGGTTATGAAAAGTCTGGTTCCTACTGCAGAGCCAAACAGGGCACACAAATGATTAATGACTCTGGTTATTAATCTTATTATGTTATCTTATTAAATTCCAAGGCAGCATTTCAGTCCTTGAGTCTAAAAGTGTATGTTGAGCAGTCAGCTAATGCCTCTTGCTACAACTGTAGGACAAAACATGAGATAAAACTTGTATTTCTTACATCTTGTGCTCTTAATTGCATTTATTAAGTTCCACTAAGGCTACTTGAAGATTTGGCTAGATGGTAGTGCTGTGTTTGCACCGATGGTTGTTTTCAAGTGTGATTTGGTGTTCGCAAGATGACTCTGAAAAAAGTGTGTCTTCTGTGTTTGTGAATTCTGACTGCTGCATTTAAGCTAATATATTTTGCTTTTAAGAAATATATGTGTCCTGACTAAATCTGAAACAAAAACAATACTCTGTCAATAACATTATGTACCAGGCAAATGTGAATCACAGGGTCAATCAGCGTATTTAACCCCTGAAATTAACTTCTTCTGAAAGCATGAAGACGGTGACCTGTCACCTACTTATACAGAATTTCTCTGAATGTCTTTGCATTCCTTTCCTGACCCCCATAACACAGCTGCATCGAGACCTGCTGAGGCTGAAACTGCTCCTCTGTCAGTTCTCATGAAACTCTGAGTCTGTTTGTCTCTTACCAACACAGCTCTTGGTTTCATTGTCATAGACGTAGCCGACATCACACAAGCAATCGTAGCTGCCCTCCTTATTCTCACAATGTGCTGTTCCACAGACACCTGGATCCTCACACTCATCCACATCTGAAAAAAAACAAAATGACGTCAGCTGGACAGGAAACAAGAAGAGTACCTAGAAGACTAAAGTAAGACAAAAGTAAACTTCTGAGATGTGATCTGAGGAGGTTATTAGTACCTGTGCTCATTAGTGTCACTAAAAATGTGACCAAAAAAAACACCAAATAATTATTTTAAAGGAGTGGGAAACTGAAACTTACTAATGACCATCTATATAACACTTATGTTTAAATATATGTAAGTGTAAGTGAAGACACTTTTTAGATGCTGCACCATTAAAACAAAAGGAAATTTCAGTATATATGTATCATGAATTTATGAACATTTATCTCATCAATGGAGACCCACAATATTAAAAAAAAAAAACAGAAAACATCTCTGGTAAACAAAGATTGTTTGCTCAACATGGGTTTGTAATGTTGGAGCTGGTTCAGGGTTTGTGAGGTTGAAATGTTTTGCTTTGATGCTCAAAAAACACATCAGTTTTCTCATACTGTCCAGTGCTGCAGCGCTGTATTCTCCCTCTGTCTGAAGCGCTCTGTTTTAGCTCCTGTCTCTTTGAGTCCCTAATACCCAGTCTCCTCTGATTAGTCAGCTCACACAGGCCTGAGCCAGCACCGCCGACCGTGTCTCCAGTTGACTTGTTTTTTTCCATCTTTCAGTTAGTTTCACTTCTACTGTGGATATAGGTATATATTACGCAAATGTGTGAAATGTTGATGTAGTGTGATGTCAAAAAGTCAGGGAATTAAAGGCAGGAATACTGACGAGGCATTTCAGAAACTTCAGGAGCTTTTCTGTGAGAGAGAGAGGAGCTTCCATTCGCATGACACTTTGGGCTTTTTAACCTTCAAGACTTTTTACATGCACAAGAATCTACATGATACACTGCAGGAAGGAAAAAACTAAAAAGCAGAAAAGGTCTCCTGTAACTAAACAATTTATTCTTCATGAAAGTTGAAGATAATTATGTTGTAAGACAGAATAACACTGCCATTAGAATTACTTTAGGGACCACAATCACAGAAACTCTTCATATTCCAAATTCAAATATGTATACAACATTAACTGCAGTGATTTCATAATTGTTTAAATGCAGACTGTGTCAAACAGTGTTTTTGTGTAATATTGACATGTTTCCAGTTGTCCATCTATAATTTGTGGCTTACCATTACACATGTGGCGTCCTACCAGCATGTAGCCTTCGTGACACGAGCAGCGGTAACTGCCCATAGTGTTGTTGCACTCGTGGTCACACCCTCCGTTTCTCTTGCTGCACTCGTCGACATCTGCAAATAGGATGCAGGAAAAACATCATCATGGGCTATGTGCAACATCGGGCTGTTTGGCTGGTGTAAAGATTTCCCACAGTAAATCAGGATAAGTGTGTATTTAGCGTAATTTTTTTTCAAAGACACGGGAAGTTTGATGCAGTTTGAAAATATCACTTTAATATCTTATACATTTGTTAGACGCCTCACAAATAACTGACAAACTACATCACTGTAGCGGAGTGTTGCAGCTGAGTGTTTAGGAGGAGCGCGGTCGTCAAGTGGAAAAGCCTCAGACCGAGTCAAACTGAATCTGTTTTGGTTTCCTCTCGCAGTAAGGTGGCAGGATGAGTCACAGTGGAAATGTGCGGAATGGTGGCTGTGCCATAAATCAGAGAAACATGTTCCCCTCTCGCTCACAGTGAGCCTTTATAAATTATCTGTGCTTTCCAGCTCCTCTTTATACTCTTAATATTTGTCACGTTTCCCTTCTAAAAGTAGAATCGTTGGTGTTCCTTTCACTCTATTCAGAGGAGATGCAAGCCTCCGATCGCATCTATACACTGTGCCTAGCTTTGACCTCTAAATGGACATGCAGTCCCGTTGGGGTTTCCAGTACATGCAGTGCATATTGACCAGAATGACACAAACATCATTAATAACAGCAGCAGCAGCAACAACAGTTGGACATTAAAGAGACATGTCAACAATAACAGTTGCAATTGTAAGATAGAAGTGAAACACTAGAAGAACATAATTCAAATTAACAAATTGAGAAACAAAATATTACAAAGCTCTGGCTTCCCATCGTTGTCATGTGCCATTTACTGTATGAGTTTGTCTATCAGTGGACAGGACAGGAGTTGTCTATCAGAACCAAGGTCAAAGTGACCATCACGTGTACCCGCAGACGCTGAATATGGCACTGAATGACGGTGCAGAAAGTTCAACCTCTGCTGAGTAGCAGCACACAGTGTCCCACTATATATCCTCTCTCACTTTCCACAATGATGACAGTACCTTTCTCACATGTGGCTCCAGCCCAGCCCGTGAAACAGTGACAGAGGTATTCGCCCTTTTTGTCCTCGCAGCGCACCGTACCTCTGGCATTACAGGGAGACGGGGAGCACTGGTCTGGAATATCTATAAGTGTAAGAAAACAAAGACAGACAGACAGAGATAGAAGTGTTATTATTGCTTTAAAATCGAGTCTCTACAAGCAGGATGTAACAATGTGTGTAACTCTATACTCACACCAGACAGAGGAAGGGCATCTCTTATGTTCTGCATATCAGGAGTTCAATATATAAATAGCCTAATGCTGGCTAAGCTCTCAACCGGAGATGCCCTAATTCTATCCTTCCCAGCATACCTGTCCTCACAAAAGATCAAATGGAAATTCATCCATCTGCTCTTTTTTGTTTGCCTTATTTTTCTATCAAATAATTTCACTTGAGCCCTCTCTTTCACTCTAAGCTTGTGTAAGCGGGTACATGTGCAGATATTTTCTCTCCCCTCTCAGTTTCCTTTTCCGAGCAGTGGAGTTCAAACTCCAGCTAACATGCCTGGACTTGTCAGGCAGTTGGAAAGAGAAAAAGGACAGTGTCTGAAGAAAGTGAGGGAAGCATGAGAGAGATAAGCTCACATGTGAAACACAACTTTCAATCAGGCCATTTTTATTGACTGATGAACAAACTGGACTTATAAATACCTAGCTTATATTAACATAATCTTTCAGAGCTTTAACATGTGCCAGACTCAGCATGACAATGAAAATAAAACACACTACATGAGCGGCTTCCAAAGTGGTGATCCCAGCTTTTCATCAATTCATCAACGGAATCTTACAAAATGTTACCCGTAATATTAAGACAACTGGGTTCTGTGAGCTACTACAAACCTAAAAATGAATTTTAGGTGCATTACCAGGTTAAATATTCTCTGACATACATAACATAAAAGCCAGTTTTGTGTTAGAGGCAGTATTGCCTTAGAATGCCATCAAGAATACTAAAAATTAAGCCTGTAGTACCACATTGAGATATGTGTAATGCATTTTATTTATTTTAGCTAATAGTTTGTTAATTGTGTCAGTTATTATCAAATCAGGAATTTAAGTCAATTAATTTTCTGTAAATTTGTCCAAATGCCTGACATAATTAAGTTAAGCAGATTTTCTGAGAAAATCTGTATCAGTATCAGAACATAATTCTTTACACTGCAAACCCACAGTTAAAATGTAGTCCTTAAATGAAACAGTGCAAATTGAACAAAGCTCCCGATTAGAAATACATTGGGGTCTATGAGTGAGCAGGAGTAACTGCAGGAGCATCACTGGTTGACTCTGCTTAACATTTTAGAGGTCCCTTAACACCACATCAACTCTAATCTCATTTAATAAAGCACACACTGTGGGGACACCACAATGATGATTTGGGCAGGCCTGCAAAAGTTTACAGAGCAGCAGCAACCCATGTCACATGCAGTACATGCTACAGTGGGAAAATGTGTTTTTAATGACTCCGTTTTCTGCAGAGCAATTCACAAAGATTCTGTAGAAACATGCAGGAGTGGGAGAATAAACAGTAGCTCTGTTTGCATGTATGCAAGTACTCCACCAATTATCAGAATAACATTCCACATGTAGCCACCTCAATCTGAAGGGACACAACCAATACGGCCCGATTGGAATTAATTTTCAATCGAACTGAGAGAGAGGTGTAAACCATCAATAAACGTTTAACAGCCACCTTATAACCATGTATACTCATCCACGATCCAATTGTTTCTCTCTGGTTGGAATAAATATATTCTTTCTGCACATGTTCTCCACACATGGGGGTAACATTAGGTGGTGTGCTTATAGACAAAACAGAATGGTCGATAAATCTTTTTTGGTAGCGATCCTAGAGGTTGTAAGGCTCAAACAACAAGTAGTTTGAAAAGAGCAACGAAGGTTGTTCCCAAGACAGTGTGGGTCCATCTCGACAACTATGAAACAGGCGGGGTGAATGAAGGAATTAATACGATTTTCTCAATAAATGTTTTTTTTAATTCCATCTGATTAGATGCTTCACAGTGGGCTTAGTTATATTCTGTTTAAATGCTGTGGGGCATGTAAACCCACATCATATCAGACCACTTTATTAAGCGTCCACACAAACAGTTCAGTTAGAATCTCCAATCAGAATGATTTCAACCACACTAAAGAAATATTGTCCATGCAACCACAGCTACTGTCTTTTGTGCTTACAATGAAATCAATCAGCTATTGGTATATGTAAATATAAAGTTCAAATTATATCATTCTTATTTGTGACACTGCATGTCTGTATTATATCATCAATAAATCAGTGGAATGTCATTATCTTCTGTGATACTGGAAAACCACCCACCTCTAGTCTGTACTGAGACAGATGGGCAGAGATTTGCCAGAGAGAGAGAAGTGGCGAGGGAGATAGGTGGTGTGCTGACAGATAGATAAAAAGAGGAAAAAAGAGCTGCTGTGCCACAATGCTGCAGCTGAGTCATGGAACCCCCCCCCCCCTCTAGGTTCCTCAGCCAATAGCAGCGAAGCCGGGTTGCTCCCTGTATCCTGATGCAGCAGAAATCCTGTGCTCCACTCGCGTCAGACGTTTTTTTACACGTCACTCCTCCGCGGAGCCAGCTCACGAAGAGGCTGGTGCAGTCAGCCAGAGGGAGAGTGAGTGAGTATATGACGACTGAAGGGGTGTGTTGCTCATTCACCAATGTGCGGCATCACTGTGGCAAAGTGCTGCAAGGTTACTCATAGATGCATCGGCTCACGCACATATAGCACAGCCAATGTCACAGAATCTGTTAGGTGTGTCACGATGCAAAAACCTGGACTTGCCCAAGATATTCAGCACCTTTCATCATCTTTCTTTTGCTACTAGGAGAGAGTGCATGTCTGGGAGTGATGCAGAGCTGTGTTACTGCAGTGCAGCCCAACCCAACAGTAAAACTACTCTCTGGTTGTAATAGTACTTACACAGTGAAAAGAAACAGCGGGATAAAAGGGCATAAGACTTACTGTGGACACATGTAACCAGATCATCTTTCTTCTTCGCAGCATCTCCAAACTTATCCAAACAGGCTAGACAGAAACAAAAATGAGATTATAAACCTATAATCAGACAAGCTGGCAATTATAAGTAGAGATGAAGAGTTGTAGTCAGAATGATCACTTACCTAAATACTTGGGATAGAAGTAGTCCTAAATCAGGGAGCAGAGATGGAAAGAGAGAGGGATAAAGTTACTTAAGAATATACACAAATCTAAACAGAACAAGATAATCTAAATAAAAGATTACAATCAGTAGCAGGGATTCTTGTTAATACATAATCTAAGTTTCATTTGGTTTCATTTCTGAGCGCTGTGCTCATACTCATGGGAGTATAAACCGACCATTAAAGACAACACTGACGTGTGTGTGTGTGTGTTTAGTTAGTATTCAGATGAAGATTACAATACAATTACACTTTGATCTCCGTGTGCGTGTGCATGTGTGTGTGCTCTCTCTCTCTCTCTCTCTCTCTCTCTCTCTCTCTCTATCTATCTAATGGGTGCGGCCCCTTTGCCAAAGGCTGCCTGAGAATTCTCTGCATTCCTGGTTATAGTAGCATCCCTTCCGCCTCCCAGCTGCAGCACTATTCGACATGTAGGTCAAAATTTGGGAAGATCCATCTACAAATGGAAAGACTGGAGCTTCTGCTACAGTAGGAGCCAGATGCAGCAGGATGAGGCAAAAAAAGTGTCTTGAGCAAACATCTGCTAAAGCTAGGAGTATATTACACCATCAAATCTCATTATACCCCTGATTAGATGCGATGACAGATTTGCACAGGTCAGTCCATTTGGTTAAGATGTGTTGTGGCCCAATAACTAGTTTGGGACTATACATAAATAAATTTAAAAAATGTATCAGCTTTCTGTCCCTTCTGAAAGGGGTCGACTAACTCTTGGTGTGATAGCATGTGTTGCAAAGGATAATCATCCAAGTAGGACCCAACTCTTTAGCTCTGCAGAAAGCTGCAGCAGAAGGAAATGCAGTGTCAGAGACAGGCAGAATGAATAATGCAGCTATGAATGAGACTGCAGCTTTGTGGCACGACTTTGTAGAAAACTACAGGCACGCAATGGCTGTTCTACTGGGGATGTGCGTCCCCAACTCAACCAGAGGGGACGTCACCTGGCCTCACCCCTTTCCTCTGAACCCGGCTCAACTTCACTTTAATCCTCCCTCCGTCAGCTTGCATGTCTCTCCACTTGGCTAATCTTACGTGTAATCTCTGAGTCATTGATTGCCTCATTCACTCCATCCCCGCTACAACTCACAAGAGCAAGAGCGACCACGGCACGCATTGGCGCAATGCTAACAGTTACATCAAGAATGTCTGACTTAAAAACAGACAAAGTCCCTTTCATCGGCGACCCTGCTAATACTGCCAATCATGCCTCCTACAAAAAGTCAATCATACAAAAACAGTCAACAACGTCAGGATATACTTGTTGCTGATATTTCCTGACAGCTAACATTTTAAAGGTCATGAGTCTGGATTAGAAATGAGAAACATTCACACACTCTGGCACATGCAACACACAGGTGTCTGTTTAAAGACTTAAAAGTCTAGACTTTCAGCCGGTGAATGAATACATCCCACTGGCCACGTTTTCTGACACATCTCTGGAGCTATAGCACATGTTCAGTAGGCTTATGTATTCACAGGGACGGAAAGGCTGATCTGTGCATTCATGAAACCAGAATAGAAAGTAATCTGCAGTAAATATTCCTGATCACACACACACACAGCGTGATGGATTTGTTTGTTGGTAAACATTGTATAAAAAAAAAGAGGGTGGGAGCATGTACACAGATTAGTGAGGTAATGTGCACTACTGTGCTGAATGAAACATTCTTGTTCTCTGACAGAAAACAGCTAATCAGCTCCCAAAGTGACTGATCAGAATCAGGGGAGTTGGTTTGCATTACTCACATGAATTTGTGTTTATATGCAAAAGTAGGCGTGTGTAATCACACAGTGTTACAGACAGATAGATGGAATAAAGATATCCAGGCGTTTCCCATATTTGACAGGGGCCTACGCCAAGCAGATCTCCAATAGACAGGGCCAAAATATCAGCAAATTAAATATATTTAAGCGAAAAAGGAGACACATGAGTGGTGGTGTGTGTTCATGTGTGCACACAGATATGAAGGGGGGTGGAGGGATGGCAGTGTCTTCGCTGAAACGGTATTTCATAAACTAAAGCTTAGTCACGCTGACTCAATGTCTGTCACAGAAACAAACAAGAGAAGAAAGAAAACAAGCCTTTGTATTTGACATGGGAATATTGTGTACACTGACAGCTATCAGCAGCTCTGGACTTATTGGAGCATGAACACCAGCAGCCCAGACAATGAATCATTAGTCTAGTGTTACATTACCGTCATCAATTCGCAGTCAATACGAACATGATGTAAATAACCGACCTTGCAGATATATGTCTGCGCTGGTCATGGTGTTCTGATTAGTTAACAGACTTCACTGAGTTTTGAGTGCTGCAGTACCTCAGTGGCGAACAAGCCAGAAGTAGGTGTGGTGATGTGGTTGTGTTTTGGAGAGGAAACCTGCACGCAAAACCCACAACTTTTACTGGTGGCTCGGTGCCACTAACGCACGACATACTCACCGTCTCCGGGTCGTTTTCGAACACTTCTCTGGCCTCTTCCTTGGTGCACCTCTCCTCCACGCACTCCCTCTCCAAGTGTCCTTGCTTCGTCTCCTCGAAAACTTGATTCGCTCTCCTGTGTCTGCTCAGAAACTGGTTCGCCTCTTGTGGGGACAGCGAAACTACAGAAAGACACCCCGAAAATACATTAATTAACCCAAGGGAACAAGAGAAGGTCAGGCAACTCTGGAGTGAAGCAATATTTTGGCTCCGAAAAACGAAAACATTCAGGAATGGGTTGCGAAACATGTCCGGTTAAAGCACCGTTAATGACGTTAATAACTGCATGTATCATCACCAGCCACAATACAAATGTCAAAGGGGACTTAGCGAGCTAGCTAGCCACCTAGCATGTAACTGTTTACTTACTGCTGTGGGACCAGCGGGCAACCAGCAGTATTAGCAGGGTCGCCGATGAAAGGGACTTTGTCGGGGTCCGCCGCATTGTTTAACCGCTTGTGTCTGCGCCTCGCTACAGAAACTTTCTCCTGCCCGGTCCTGTAGTGTCTCTATCCCCCTCTCTATCTCTCAATCTCCCCGCGTCTCTCAATGTCAGCGCACCGATCCGAGGCTAACGTTAGTGCGAAACACTGCAGGTATTCAGGTACTTCCGACCGTTGACGTTTTTTTTAATGTTTAATCACCGCTGCGAGCTAAACTGTCGTGTGTTTCCCCCGCATAGCGTTCATCACACGTCAAAAAAAAAAAAAAAAATCCTCTTTCTCTCTCTCGCTGCGGTTTAGCGCGTCCCCATTGCGGTCTGTACTTTAATTTTTTGACCCTCCTCTCTCGTGTCGAGCCCTGTCCCTCTCTGGCCGGACCGAGTCCCCTCCACTCTGCGGAGAAACACTGCACGGCTGTGCTGCTGCTGCTGCTGCTGCTGCTTCTGCTTCAAGAGGGGGAGTTGCTCTGAGAAGTGCAGGCAGGAGTTTGAAACGATGCAGACAGACACCTCTCCCCCATCCGCCTCCCCCCTGCAGTGTGTGTGTGTGTGTGTGTGTGTGTGTGTGTGTGTGGCAGTGTTGTTAAAAGTACCTCAAAACACTCATAATTGGGTAAAACTGAAGATATCGTTGTAAAACATGATGTTCATGGTAAAAGTACAGCCTAGTATAAGTTGTACTTGAGTAAAAGTATCTAATATGTTCTTAAAGGTGCAATATGTAAGAATTGGCCACCCTCATACTCTAAACTAATGGGAGGAGGCATATCACCAAATTAACATCAGGATGCACAATATCAGTGATGATTGAGCCTATGGCCCACTGATGAAAGCCCTTGTATTTGCTGTAATACCGAAGATGTACACAGGATGTCCGTGGTGACTTTCCCCGGAAAATATCACAAGCTGCGCACGGTTAGTGATGCGCTCACCCAGCAGTCATTGGTCGGCCAGAGAGAGTCGGTTGTTCGCATGCGACACCACCATTTTGTTTGTCCTGGTCTATGCTAGCGTCGGAGTAAACGGTTAATGGTAATGTTAACTGTCACAGCCGAACAAACAAAGAAAAGACAGATAACCACGGACGATGAAACTTTAAAAAAAAAAGGTGCAAATCACTTTCATGTGGTGTTGTTATGGAGGCATGGCGAAACTGACAACTGACTGATGTCACACAGGTGACACTGGATCTCTGGGAAGCAGTGCAATTGCCGCCTCCGGAAATCTTTTTCCACACACAGGGGTGCATAAACTACAGACTATTAACTTATTTTTAAACTACAAAAATATGAAATTATTATTGGGTATAAGCATCAACTGTGAGAAGCAGTTAGTTATCGGTTATCCGTATTGGCTGGAAAAATCCATATTGTGCATCCCTAGTAACTGCAGTTAGCTGGTAAGCTCAGCTAGCAGTGTAGCAAGTGGTCGGAAGCACTGGTGTAGTGCTGGTGTTGTTAAGGGTACATTCAGATCAAACCAGGCTTGTGTGGTGGTGTGGGAATGTGTCACTCCATGGTCTGTGTGTGACATGTTGGGAACCCCCACTGATCAGTTTGCCAAAAGGCGAAGCTGCTTTGTTGTTGTGCTACTAGCATGCTGGACCTACGAGTGAAATTTGTCTGCATCAACAGATTAAAAATAACAGTAAACAACCAGGATGCGAGATGTGAAATCATTACTGTGTGTTTTAATAAGGCACAAAACCAAACTGAGTGATCACAAGTGAGTCCGTTCTGTCCCCTCTGTAGCATGTAGCCATGCTAAATAACGTGCCCAGCTACTGACCCGTTCTGCTCTGCCTCTGATCTCCTGTCATGCCTCTTATTGTCAGCATCCATGGATGTGTTTCAAACTGGTGCACAATGCCAAACTGAGTGAATACAAATGACACATTATGTTACACTCCACTGTGGTTTTAGTAATTCATGTCTGATCACCAGCTTATGTAACTGGCCACCACAACATGACGTCGAGCTGCGTTTCTCCAAACAGCCGAAATGGACTGCTCTCATTAAAATGAATGGAAAGACCTGCGTTTTCGCCGCACCAGCTGATTTGATCTGAATCCAGCCTTACACTGTTAGCACAGGAGCCTTGGACTGGAAATGTAGTGGTGTAAATGCACAATTAAGCACAAGTACCTGAAAATAAGAAGTGCAGTATTTAATTACATTCCATCATTAAAGCTCATTTATACTGATGCTTTAAGCATCTTGGCTGCAGTGCTTCCAGCCAAGTAGGCTGCTGTACTTGACAGTGATGGAATGTAACTCAGCACATTTGTAACTCAGCACAGTACTGTACAACTTTGACGTACTTTCCACTACATTAGACAAAAGGGCTTGAGTGAAAGTCTTAAAATATCTGATATTAAATGTACTTAAGAACCGAAAGTACAAGTTATATTTAATTGTATGCATATACTCAATAATGTGGGTCGATCGATTATCTGCCAAGTCAATTATCAGATTTGATATTCAGCATTTTTCAGATTATTGGAATCAGTTTTTTTTTTTTATTCTGATTGATAAAATAAGTTCATTTAAACCTGCACTCATTTGGCTCTGATGTAACATGTAATCTGAAAAGAGAGTTACTGAAGTTATAAAATGAATGCAATGCAATCATATTTGCCTCCAAAACGTGGTGGAGTTGATGTATAAAGTAGCAGAAAAATTTAAATACTCAAGTTCAAGTACAAATTGTATTGTTTTCTTCACTGTATATAGCCTATATATAGGCGTATGTATGATTTACTTTTACTTGTGCATTTGATACTTAAGTACATTTAATATCTGATACTTTAAGACTTCATTCAAGTTCTTTTCTTGTGGGTGACTTTCACTTTTACCAAAGTAATATTTCAAAAACGTTGTGGTACTTCTAATTGACTTTAGTATTTCCATTTTATGCTACTTTTATTCCACCATATCTGAGTGGCAAATATTGTACATTATTATCCATTGCTAGTTACTTTTTAGATGACATTTTTATCATACCACCCAAGTGAAAACCATGGATCTCCAAATTCTGTTATTTAAACTATATTTCTTTCTCATAAACTAAATGATACGAAATTACCACTGCAGGTCAAAGCATTGCATTTTAAGTCCTCTTTAAGTTAAAGTACAGAGGTACTGTTACCAAAATGGACTTAAAGTATCTGAAGTTAAACTTATGCATCAGTTGGTCTTATGTTGTTTTTATTACTGATTTAATGTTATGTAATGTAAACAGTATTTTATTGTAGCAGACAGTCGAGGGAGAGTTCATTTGACCTCTTTATAGCCTGCTGGGTGCTTTAGTCTACAATAATGCATATTTTATGAGATATTTGTATGTTTTGTATTTTAACTCTTAACCATGTCAGTCTTAATCTGTAAAGTCAATCTGAAAGACTCTTGTTCCTCTTTAGTGGTGGAATCAGATCATACATCACACAGCTTACAAGAAACTGTCAACGCAGTTTATTCTCAACTCTTACCTACTTTTTCCAAGTAATTTTCCTTTCTGTTTTGTTTCCCCTGAAACATGAGTTACCACATGTCCTTTCCTGTTTTTATTATCTAATTCCTTTTCTGTTCAGCCCACACCAGTCTTTTTGGCGTTTTCGTACTCACTGTATTCCCATTTCTGTATCTAGGACATCAGGCCACAGTGAGTCACATGGTGAACCATTCTGTTGTCTCGTACAATAAAATGGCACTTCTACACATTCTATCGCTCTGTCATGCAGAATGTAGCACAATGGTGCAGGTACCTAGCTTCCACCCCCTCCTACAGAAACCTCTAAATGATGGCGAAATTACTTGACGTTAAAGTAAATCACAGTTAAGACTGTGTTTTGGAAATAACTGATGTGAGTTTGTTGTGTCACCAATGGCTCAAGACACGAGTCCTGAAAGAATCAGAAGGTCAGCTCAAAAACTACCAGAAATTCATTTTGGATAAATCCAATATGTTTCCTGTTAAATACAAGTACTGACATTGAATCGTCTCAGGTTGCTTTGACCAATTTTATTAAACCAAACATAAACCAAACAAAACTGAACAACTACATTTAAGTTATATATTAAACATGGCTTGTTTTATATACAAGAAGAATTCTGAACACAGGAGACCTGAAGACAAAGACAGAAATAGAAGCACACTAAGTTGTAGTTTTGCAAGAGCAACCACACATCTAGTGACAACTATGGATGGTTCTGGGAACAGTAAAAATGATAAACCATGTTTCTAAATGTTACTGAACCAATGCAAACACCTCAGAAAGAGAGCTCCAATACTGGATGTTGATTTAAACAAGACAATACAACAGAACTGGATCGAAAGCTCAGAGACTCAGCTTTCTCCTCTGTGGTTTTCACCTTCACAACCAACAACCACAATTTCAGCTGCATGTCTCCAGTTGTCTGCCTGCATGAAGAGTATTTAGACATAATACCATGACTGAACAACAGGGACAAAGATGCAGTAGGTCTCAAAGCCTGGTCAACAGTGACCATTTGTTTATTCTTCGACACAAACATAACCATCTTTTGCTCCAAACATGACATGCGTGGTGCAGAGCTCAGCTCTTTTCAAATGTTTCTTGGAAAGCATTTAATTCATTGCAACAAACTGCTACAACTACTTTATCCAGACATCCAGCTTCCGACCTGCTCAATGGCAAGCAAGCTTTCGTTGTGCCTCACTAAAAAAAACAAATACCCCAGAAAACAAGATGATCCCTGGACAGAAACAATAATACTGTATGGATGAAAAGCGTAAGACAAAGCTTAAGATTAACCCATCAGAGAAAGTCGACAAAAATGACTATAACCGACAACCTCTATCTCCTCTTCTTGCCACTTCTTTCTCATCCTCTTCCTCCCTCCCATCTCCTCTCCTATACACCTTGTTCCAAAATATCCAAAGAAGTGCTCGCTGTGTGATGCTGACTAATGTGGTGGCTGCTTAACGTGATCCGGTTGTTAATTAAGGTTATTCTCTGTGCGGATGTGGTGCATCAGGGTGACTGTCAGGGGCAGACACAGGAGGACATGAATGGGACTTAATGCTGTTATGTTTGCTAAGAGCCTCATCAAAGTCCAGCTGCTGGTCGTTGATAGAGATTTCCATGCAGCCGTGGTAGAAGGCCGTCACAGGGGTGGCAGGTAGTGGTACGTCGTCTGAGAGAGAGAGAGAGGGACAGTCAGTGAGTAAGACAGTAATGAGAGACGATAATGGAAATAAGTCACACTGTATAAACCCTGACCTTGATTCATTATTTTATCTCGTCATACAACAACAAATCTGCCAGTGTTGTTTGTTCAGAAAAAGGAAAAGTAACTATGACAAAGGTTTTAGTCATGCTAATGGGGGATTGCATCTCAGTCTGTCAGCTCACTACAGGATCACTTGACATAAACTCAATTGAAAACAGTACAAAGACAGCTTCATTTATTTTTATTATTCGCCTATTCTGAATTTGATGCCGGCAACATGCTGAGAGAGGGCCAACAAAAGACTGGGGAATGTTCCAAACAGGTGTTTGGAACATTCCCCAGGCAAACAGGTCAAATCGTAACAGGTGTTAGTATCATGACTGGGTATGAAAGGGGAATTGTTCACAAGCAAGGATGGGGCGAGGTTCTCCACTTTGCGAAATACATGATTGTATAAACTAAAGGGCATTGCTACCTGTTGTCAGAAAAAATAGTTTGCTTGCTAATAATTGCATTCTGCTTTTGAATTTGCTTTACACAGAGTCCCAACTCTTTTTGGAATGGTTGTACAGACATTCAAAAATGGCATTTGTGATCCCTTGACTGTCCTCTAGCTCCACCATGAGGTTGACATTTGAGTTTTAGTGACATATTGGATGCATTGGCATGAAATCTTGTACAGTCATTCATGTTCCTCTCAGGATTAAGTGTGATCACTTTGGTGACCTCTTGATTTTTAATCTAGCGCCATCATCTGGTCAAACAATCTTAAATCCTTTCGTCCCCAGCTATACTTCTGTGTTTAACAGCACTACAAAAACGAATGAATGAATGAAAAACACTACACCTGTTAAACTTCAGCATATTAGAATTGTCACTGTTAGTATGACAACTTGCTACCTTTAGCATTTAGGGAATTAAGTGCAGCCTCACAGAGCCTCCAGTGAGAGTAGCCATCAGTTCTGCTGTTACAGCAAAATCGAGACGATACTTCTTTTTTGGCATATAGAAATATCTGTAAAGCTTACGTTTAGAAAGATAATGACTGGTTGATACTCATATCTAAATGATTATAGCAGGGAAACACATTGGCTCTTTCATGGTGATCATATGCAGTATATCTAAAAAAAATATGCTTATGTTTAACTTCAAAAGAGTCTTTTAGACTTTTAGTTGCTGCTTTGACTGACCTGGTATCCCACCAACATATGTACTAACGGGGTTCTGCATGGTGGCGTTGAGGCGCTCAAGTGCCTTCTGCAAATCATCAGACTTCATGTAGGTGACAGTGGAGGAGTTGGCTGAGATCTGGATTTCTGAGGGAGTCACATTCAGATGCACTGTCAGCCGGTCGGGGTAACACAACATGAGTGAGTCCAGCGTTGCGACGGAGATGCCATCCAAGAACACTTGCAGATTCTGGAGCATGGAGGACAGAAACATTGAAGTTCAATCATGCGTGTCAGTGTTTGTGCCTGTATATGTGTGGAGACAGGCAAACATATAAATCAAAAGTGTCTGAAAGTTTGACTGAACTCACAGCTTCTTCTTCTCCCTGTGTTACCACAGCAACCGTCAGGGGGACTGTGTCGTTGTATACAAGAGCAAAGATGACACCTGTGCTGCTGGACGGACGTATGTTCATGTGTACGTCCACATTCCAGCTCCCAGAATCACCTAGTTACACACACACACACACACACACACACACACACACACACACACACACACACACACAAACAGGGAAACTTGAGTTTAAGTTCAGTCATGATATGGAATATTTTAGAGCCCAACCAGTATATTGCCTACATATTGGCCTATCAAAGATATGTGAAGAGAAAAGATTATAATGTAGAGAAAGATACTCCGGACAATTTATAATTATTAATTCACAGCAAATGTACTGTTTCAGTGCACTGATGTCATTTTACACAATATTTTTTATCCTTAAGCTGTAAAACTATACTGCCTGTGTTACATATCTTTGTCACAAGTGTCTGATAACCACATTTCAGGGATCATGGCAAAAAATGTGTATGTATCAGCCATTTTATCGATATCCGAATTTTAAATATCAAGGACTTTATTCATGTGTTTCCTTCAGGTGCTTCACGTTCCTCCCACCCCAAGAGCACAACCATCTTTGGTAACACTTATTTACAGCAACAACATGTATCTTCCTGTAGAAAGATTGTTGATTGTCGAGCCTCATCTGATCTCATCAACACTGACACTTTGGGTCGGCGTCCTGCCAACCCAAAGCTTCAGAATTTGACGATGATGTGGGAGTGAGACTCAACAATCAAATATCTTTCTCCAGAAAGTTTTGTTGCTTTTAGCCAAGACACCTTGCTCAAAATTACAATTGATGCTGTAAAACTGTTGCTTTGGCTACTCAAAATATTCAGTATAGATAATCCCAAAGGGATTAATATAGTACAACATAACTTACTCACTGTAGTTAATGTTGAATTGTGCCAGTCCTGCTCCAGTGAAGAAAGATCCTCGCTCCACATACACAAAGCAATGTTTACTCTTCTTCTCCTGGATGACCTCCTTTACCCCAGATGCCCCCTGGTTCATCAAATTCCAGCCACGGATACAGCCGTCAAGTCGAGGGTTTATCTAATGGAGGGATCGATACAGACATTTAGTACAACCGTGTATTGGAACTGGTTCAACGTAATTTCCCATATGAATTAATTTTATGATGTTATTAAAGTGGTTCTCGTACAGTAGTTAGATGTGGTCACAGGGGAAAAAATCCATACTAGCTGGGTGATTCATAGGTATGGGACGAAACATTGTTACGGGAATATACTGTATGACTTCCTATTGTGATATATTATTGATACACTGGTACCAAATATCACCTGCATCATTTAATATAATAATAAAATCATGCTCCTAACAGATGGCCATGCCATTTTTGAGTGGGGGATAGCTGTATCCTTCCTCAAAAACATCTTATCTCCAGAATTGTGTATTTTCTGGCAGTTCAAACTTTTATGGTAATTTTACATGAATATGAAGGCAAACGTAGACATGGACAAGTTGCAATCAGAGTGTGCGTGTGTGTTAAGTAGGTGAATAATTGTGAAGAAATAAATACTTCCTTCTTTTTGCCTTTTTAGGGGTATTTTGTATTCTTCAGTTACCAGACATCTTGATGGATAGAAGATTATTGTCATATGATGTATCAAAATAGCAGAAATGCTGTTTTGTGATACCAAGTATGGTATCGTGAGTTGGTCTGTGATTCCCACCCCTTGCGATTCATTCTGTGTGTATGCTTTCAGATGATCTGCTTACAGGTTTGATGACGTTGTCGGTGCGGTTGGGCAGACCAGCGATGTAGACTTTCGTCTCCAGTTTGCCATTAACCGAAGTAAAGAGACTATCTGGGCTGTTGATGCTCATCACGGCTTCCTTGCTGATCTTCACACTGATGCTGCTCTCCAGTTCATCCACAGAGATCTGTATGTTACACATCATAAGTCTTTCACACAGTTTAGCACCATAGCACACGGTCACCACAACACAATCCACTTGCTTACTGAACTACAGCTCTTTCTTACCACGTGCCACTGTCCATCATTGATGGCCTTCCCTCCACTGGTGACCTTAAACGTGTGCTGGTTTTTGAACTGGACTTCAATGCGACCGCCTCTTAGCCCCAGCATGAACCATGAGTCCTGGGAGGATTCTGCATACAGCACAACTCCCTCTGGGTCAAATGTACGGAAGTCAAACTCAGCTGCAAACCTAACAACCGAAAACAGAGAGAAAGAAAGATTTTCTCCTAGTCACTTAAAATTATGCAAACTTCACATTATTAACATTCACTAACATCCATCTTACAATTTTTGAGTTTGTATGGGTTTTTCCAGGTATTGACAGATTTCAGTATGGTATAAAAATCAACTTCTAGAGGCTTCTAACTTGACTGAGATAGGTGAGACTGAAAAGCATGCTAAAAATACACTCTAATGATCCTTTAAGAAAGTAAGTAAGCAACATTGTGTATTTGTGTTTGTGATGGACCCTCACTTTGTATTTTCCGGCAGGCGGAAGCGCAGATAGATGACAGGAAGGCCTGCAAACTGCTCCCCCAGGTAAAGCATCTCAGCGTGTTTGTGGTCATACAGATCCACACAAACTGGGATTTGTTCACAGTATCGCTTGTCCTCCGCCAAACGGAGACCCTGACGACCATCACAGTGACATGAATAGCTGCCCACTGTGTTTATACAAGTCCTGTCGCACACATTAAACTCACACTCGTCCACATCTGCAACAACAGCAGAAGAAAAATTAACAGGCAGGGATGGCAGATGATGGATTTGTTAATAGAGGTGTAACATCAACAGACAGTACATCATAACCTGAAGTCTCACCATCGCAAGTCCTAGAGGTGAAGTTATATTTGAAACCCTGGGGACACTGGCATTCAAACATGCCTGGCGTGTTGACACATTTCGCTGGTTCTTCACAGAAACTGGGGAACAATATGCATTCATCTTTGTCTGGAAAACAGTAAATCGAAACACAACGGCTATTTCATTTCAGTATTTGCTGCAGTTCTCTGACAAGTATTGTTGTAAAATGAACTTCTCTGGGTTTATCCAACAAAGGGAACAATGAGACATTTTATGGACTAAGAACTGAACGATTTGATTTTATAAAATATAAGCAGATTTATTTGAAACAGTATCAGTATTAGCTCCAACAAGAAACCATTATAATGAAACCATCAGCATGATCCTAAAAATCTCCACAGCCCATAAAAAAAAGGACAAAGCAAATTTACCAAACTGACTCAGTCCATGTTTGTGAAGACTTTGTACTCATCGAGCATTCAGCACACTCGTAGATAAACAGTGAGTGAACTGTCTAGACAAAATAGGACGGATAGAATTAAGCGAAAATGAGACAATGAGCATCTACAAACTATAAGCAGGTTCAGCAGAGCTCACAGATATGAGACCAGTGGTCCATTTTATAGCAGAGGAAGGACCTGCTTTTCAGATTTTAAAAGCTTTTCACATTATATTGCATAAGAGGTCACCTCAGGGCAGCTTCAGAAATAACAAATGGTCAGGCCCCGAGGACAACAGCTGGACTACAGAGTTATTGTTATGAAGTGTGCAGGGTTCCACCGTCCATATGAACAAATAAAAAGGAAGTTCTCACACAAGACAATATGCCACGTAGAAACTTGTGTGTTTGCTCAGCTGCTTAGTGGCTCTATATGTTCCTCCCCTAAAGGGACGGTAAAACAGCTGGATGTCTTCATAAATGAGCCATTAATACACACACGCGCATGCACGCATGCACACACACACATAAAGTACATAAAACTGTAACTTTCTGTCCTTCAAATGATTTCAAACATTACTGTAGTTCGGCTAAACGTCAAACTGCGACTGAAATGAATTAATTCTTACCCACACAGTTGATTTCGTTTCTGATGAAGTAGCCCTCTTCACACTGGCACCTGAAGCTACCGGGGAAGTTCAGACACTTTTGGTCACATCCTGCTTGATGTTCAGGATCTGTACACTCATCGATGTCTGCCGAGTCAAAACATCACACACAACATTTAACAGGAGCGAGTTCAATCACTGTAAAATGGTTAAATGTATTAGTTGAATGAAGTGAGGATATTAGATGTAAGGCATTAAGTGTACATGTGTGCTTATTTAAAAGCTGCATTAAAACAATTAAAATGTAATGATGTATTAGAACTCACCGTCCTCACAACGTGGCCCCTTCCAGCCGGGTTTACACACACACGTGAAGGAAGCCTGACCATCCACACAGTTTTCTGAACCCTCCTTGTAGCATGGATAAGGCGTACACTGGTTACTGATCTCTGCATCAAATAGTTTTTGGACATGGAAACAGGATATTTGAGGAGGATGAAAGCCTTGATAAAAAAATTTTCACAAGTCTGATTAACAGACATCCCCAAAATTTTCTTTACCTGTCACACACGTGCGAAGGTCCGATGGGATGCCAGAATTGGAGTTCTGGTTGTTGATACCGACACGGTGTGAGCCCAAACACACTGCAACAAGGAGAGCTCTTTATCAGAATAGGCTTTTAAAGGAAACTGATATCACATCACAAGATAATAAATTCTGCAAACGTACCAACATATTTGGGGTAGAAGTATTCCTGCAAAACACACAAGAGGCAAGAGATTTACCAAGTTTTATTACATGTACATTTGACAATAAGGAAAGGTAGACAAAGAGAGGAGAGAGTGTGAAGCAAGCGAGACTGCAGCCAGCTGTGCTATGTGTCTGAAACAGTATGACATCTGGATAAATCAGCTTAACAAATTTATTCTTTCCAAAGACATTTTTTTTTCAAAGATATAGGTGCCAATCTATAGCTGAAAAGTTGGTAAATGTATATTGATGTTAATTGTTATGCTTTAGCAAAACTGCCAAAAAGCGTTGTTATTTTGTGGCTTTCTAAGTCCTCTATGATAGGAAACTGAATCTGATGTCAGCATGGGCTCTGGGAAACTGAGTCTCATTTTAGCCACCATTGCAAATTGATTTTAAAAAGTATGAGATATTGAACTTAGAGAATTTTATAGATCTCTCATTCAATATCATTTTTAAGTGTGTGAATGGCCTTGTCCTAGAATTAGTCAGTGAAATTATTCTAAAAGGAGGCAAAGTAGCCATTATGAGGGGTGCAGTTATCAGAGACTGCAAACCAGCGAAGACAACATTTGATCAATCCTCTTTCACAATTAGAGGCCCACAGATATAAATTACCCTACTACCAGATATAAAAACATTCACTGATCTTAACATATCTGACATTTTTCTTATTCTTTCCTTTTTTTCTGTTCTAATTATTTTTTTTCAGTTAACGACGTTGTTCTCATTCTGTTTATAGTGCCTGCTTGTCTATGACTGTTTTATTGATATATGTTTTTATGCCTGTATTAGAAAGGCGTATCGTTTTTTATTCCACAAAAGCCTAACCAGGGACAAGGACAGCAAATTAGCCACGGCTGGAAGTCCTATATATGATGCTTGCATATACCATCTCTGTCAAAAATATGATAAATAAACACATTTTTCAAAAAATTATAATCGACTAATCATGAAAATAATCAGCAGATCCACCAATAATGCCTCTAGTCTGATCTACTGCATCTTTTCCACTTTAACTGCTTAATCCATCTCTGAATTTTCTCCTTTTTTCTTCACCGTCCTTGGCCTGATAATCAGATTGTCATTCAGTATCACTTCATTCATTTAGTGCGTTAGACGACGTTGCCCTCAGGTGAGACCACCGGTGAGATCACGGGGCTGCTGCTCTTCTTACCGTCTCCGGTTGGTTCTCAAAGATCTCTCTGGCCTCCTCTTTGTTGCACAGCTCCTCGATGCACTCCCTCTCCAGGTTGCCCTTCTTGTGCTCTTCAAACAGAGAGTTGGCTCTCTTGTGCCTGCTCAGGAACTGGGACGCTGTGGTCTGGCTCAGGACTATAGGGAGACACATAGACACACAGCCACACACTCATTGGAATATACCTGTTAAAGTTAGCTCTTCTTTGTCAGGGTCTGCTACAACAATCAGATGTGAACAAGCCCATGGAACCTCTTACATCTGTGATTAATACAAGCAGGCATATGCAGCTACATTATAATAACACATGACTGATCCCAGCAGGAATTTAAGTCCTGTGTTTCCTCATGACAGATGGCTGATGTGGCCGGTGCCTGTATGGACAAAGTGGACAACGTAATTACTCTTCTGTGAATTGGCCTGGAAAAAAAGGTCATTGCGAAACCGTTATTTCCCAGAAATGACCCCTAGTTGTTCTAACAAGCAGCTCATGCGGACCAAGCATTGTTTCACGGTGCAGAAAGGAGTCATGACCCCTCACACTTTCTGTTCTCTTTCTGCTGCTCTCATGTTCAAAGTAATTCTTTTCTCTATAAAAAAAAAGCCTCCTGAAACGGTTCCCATCTGGTCACATCCAAGCCTGAAATCTGCTTTCAATCTGAGGCACTAAATAGGCTGCATCAGGCTGTTCCGTGAATTACTTCACTACGCAGGGTTCAACACGTTAACCGCAAAAACCAAACGCGTCCATACTTACATCGATAAGCATCGACGAGGGTCACGAGAAATACGAGACAAGCCAAGGACTCCCCAAGTGCCCGTTTCTTTCTCCACATAGTCGAGCCGTTCTTCCTGCTAGGCCACGGTTTGGCTCTGAGTAAGGACTGGCTTAGTACAGGTCCGTGAGGGGAAAAAAAACTTTATTCTTCCCGAAAGTGTTTTCGTTGAAAGAGGAGGAGTGGCGGGGGCCGCCAGGAGTGCAGCCACAGAGGGGTGAGAGCGGCAGGCAGCTAGGGAGCGCTGCTGCTAAAACCCCTCGGGCACACTGCCATTGTTTACTTACATGCCAACATGTCACTGCTGGTCGGGTGAACTCATGCAGAAAGTAGGTTTATAAAGCTTGTTACACTCACTGTGTCAGTCAAGTTGTGTAGCAACATGTCTAAACTCACCAAACTACGTACAAGGGCTGAAACAGTAATGTCGCGTGTTAAACTACGGACACGTAGAGCTGACGTTAAGGCAACCGTTATATTTCAAACGTTCTAAAGTCAGGGAACGTACCGTTGCCAGGGACGATACGGCCGTTGTCTAGCAACAACGTTCAACAACGGTTCCTCTTGTCTTGTCAAATGTTAACGTAACACGTATTTCAAGTCGTAGCAACATACACACTGACGTGAAGTGTAACTAAATACATTTACTCAAGTTGACATCTTTGAGGTACTTGTACTTTACCTAAGTATTTCCATTTTTCTTTTAATTTATATATCTTGTACACTAAACAACTACTCAGAATTGGCTAGAGATGTTTTAGTGTTTCACTTGATTGTTTATTCTGTGACACATCAGAATTTTTATTTTGTGTCTTGTGAGTATTTTTGGTCCCCGGAAATAATGCGACACATTTCATTTTACTTTTATTGCAAAACCGTGCACATGCACCAATATCCCTGACTTATTTTGAGTAGTGTACTTAATTTTGGAAAACAATATTGTTGGCTACTTTTTACTCCATTACAGTACTTTGCTAACTTAGTAACTTTGCAGACTGCATGATGCATAAGAGCTAAATCTCCAATTAATTTTATTGGCAAAAGAAAAAAAGATTCTGCTAAAAAAATAAAAATGCTCAATACCCGATCTAATAATCATCCAGGCTGATAATCGCTCGACCCGTAGTACACAGTATATACCTTCATGGGGGTATCTATGTATAAGTTACTTTTACTTGTATAATTTATACTTGGGTCATCAGCAACACACCTGCCAAGTATGAATTAGATCAGATGATGAGATATCCTTGCTTTATAGTTAGATTTAACTATTCAACTGTGTATTGTTCTTTTTTCCCGTGCAATATCATGTGTAACTTATAGCATTTGTGTACCATTTATTTATACTGTTTATACTGTTAACTTCCAAATACTTAAGTTCACCAGGATTGTTTCAATTTGATTGCACATTTGATACATAAGTGCATTTATTGCAAGAAAATTACACTGGATAGCTTTGGTACTTTTACTTAATTACTATTCGTATGGCTGACATTCATTTAAACCAAAGTAGTTTTTAACACAATATCTTTACGTTTACTCAAGAATGACCTTTGGGTACTTTTTACAACACTGCACACACACATATATTTAAATGTTCTGCCACTTAACATTCTCTACTCTACTACAATTGAAATGTAACTTCTCTACATTTATTTGACCACTTAAAGTATAAAAACTTTCATCAACAAATTAATTATGTTGTTACTATATCAATAAGTTACAAAGTAAGTGTGTGTAAATAGGCCTATATAATGATTTAAATAGAGGTTCATTTTCAGTGGGTTCAGTGCCAGTAAAAGGCACAGTGAATCATCTAATTTGTTATTAATATCAAAAATATTGTCCTTGTCACAAAAACCTGGCTTCATGTAATGGTTTGCTCAAATGTTATTGCAATTCAAAACACATATGTCACATCAGAGATGTAGACAAATAAGAACAACGACAGACCAAATTGGCAAAAAACTTTGACTGGAACTGTCGACTGGAAGCTTTTACAGCTCAACACACAAACATCTCCCCAAGTCCATCATGTGACCGATTCAAACAAAATGTCTTTGCTAATTCAAACGAAATGAAGGTTTTGATGTGTGTACAGTGCAGTTTAGAAGCAGACTGATCCGTTCAAAGAGTGACACACACACACATTTGCATTAATATTGGTTTCATTTAGTTATTGAGGAAAAAAACACATCACATTTTTCACCATTCATTCAACTGTTTTATGTACACATATAACAGGCTTATTTTAATACTTTTAAAATATTTGTACAAAATACACTGCTCTCCCTTTATAATATGTGTTTATCTGCAGAGGCATTTTACTGCAAAAGGTCAACAGATGTGCGTTGTTAATTTGTGATCATTTTGATGAGGGGTTGTTAATATTATTGCATGCTGAAACACCATTATTGCATAAGTCATTCCTTTGTGGGCTTTGGGGTGGAGGAGTTGCCGTCACTGTAACTGCCATTACACTACCAACTAAGCCGATGTTTCTGGGAAGGTTTTGCTGAAAAAGATAATAAATATGATAACCAAGTTAGAGATGAGAGACACAGCTGTTTGGTGGTTTATAAATCAGTCCGAGTCTCCTCGGTTATGGCAAAAGAACAACAACAACAAAAAAAAAGAGTTTCGTAAACCTGAGGAGAGTTAGTAACTGGTGGAAACAAACACTCGCCGAAGTTCAGAGGTTAAAGCAATGCCGCTCTCTTGATGTTTCAATCAATGTTATTAAGGTGTTGCATACATAAAATGTTTGGGGAGAATATATTGGCAAAGGTTCCTTGAAATGGAACAGTGGTTCTATACAAGAGGAAAGAGGAGATACACTCAATCAGATAATTACAGGCAGTGATTTTCTCTTTTTTTAACAAGTGGGACTCTGCCTTTCCTGACCTGTAACACTTGGTTAATTCAATTGGCAATACAACCCGTCATGTCAGTCACTCATGCACACACTGACAAAATGCACACTCAAAAATACATACGCACGAAACACATACACCTCAGTCATTCAGTTCAGATACACAGCCAGTTTCTGTATGACAAGACAAAGATAGAAAACAGTCAAACCGTTGAGACCCTCCTTATAGTTCTTAGATCAACATATTCGACAAAGAAAAAGATGTCATCAGAGTAATCGTCTGTTTTTTAAAACAATAGAGGTTTTTGAGATATAAAAAACATATCTAAACAATGATTTTTTTTTTGCTTGTTTTTCAAAAAGAGAATTTTATAAAAGTGATGACTGGCACTGTTCGGGATCCTGTGGTCACGGGAACTACCCATGAGGCTACATAACTAAGTTTTGGAAAATACAAAAATCTTGCCGCGGTTTGTCGTCACCAAGTCGCACAGGAGCGACTGTGGATGCTACCATCGCTGTGACTACAACTACACTTCACATGCACTGGTTTGGCGAGAGTGAGCGCTGATGGAAATGAATGCTAATGAGATTGGTTGCCTTTGGGAAGCGTAGAACAACACAACTGGTTCACAACAATAAGTCCTGTACCTTCAACAGATTGGGGGGTGCTGACGGGTAAGATTCACAGCAGGCAGTTTCTCAAAGGAATGCACATAAATAAACTACAAGGCGCAGCTTCGCCCAAAGTAAGACAGAGTTAACCTCACAAAAGAGAAGAACTACATTATTAGGCAGCCAACAGGGCAACACAACCAGTAACACACTATCCATTTCACAATCATAACTTGAGACAAGACAGGTTAAAATGTTAGTATATTGATTAATTAGAAGTTAAGCTAAAAACCATCCTTGTTAATGAGCTGTGCTAACACATAAGTTCTGCTTTGTGATAGTTGAAGGGATAGTTTGGCTACTTTTTTTTTAAATTACACGCAAAGTAAAACTGTGTCTGCATGCAGCTTGATTGTATGTTGAATTAGCTCAACTGAATCAAGTACTGGACTTTGAGATTAAGTATCAGCACCTCTTAAAAGCAGCAAAACACACTGTTTCCTATGATATGAACCTGCAACAGTTACATTATGATTAAAGCTACTTTAATAGGAATTGCTAATGATTATTCACCATAAATATGTGTGCATGTCAACCATGGTTGCAAAAATGAGTAAGTACCCAAGAACCCGATTCCTACATTTGCCAGTTAGATTGTGGTTAGTGAAAAGTGCACTGTGTAAGAACTGACCACCTTTGGACTCGTATGCCAAACAAATGCGGCGCAGCATATCACCAGAGCAACTGCTAACTACTGCTAAATGTAGGTGCTACTGTAGAAAGTTAGCTCAGTTAGCTGTGCAGCTAGCGATCCAGACTGGCGGGAGCCCAGAGTGGTATTATGACAAAGGACGGGCTGGAGCTAGCTGGTTAGCAAGCTAATTTAAGTTGATATCTCTGCTACACAGTTGATACTGACACCAAATCTCTTATTTCTTCAAATTCTTGAATTTTTATAAACATTTTTTAAAACGCTTTTCAAAATATGCGATTTTAGGTGGTGTGGTGGGAATAAATTGCATAATGGCTCATCAAAATTCATTTCTTGTTATTTTTTGTGAGTCAACATTTTTTGGTACAAGGTATGTTTAGGACATTTTAACAAAAACATGACACCCTGGAAGGTGGAATCTACAGCAGAACTACTGTATAAAAGTGCAATAAATTATACAGGTGTAGCTAATAAAGTGGCCACTGACTGCACATAGTAAGCATATTAATATTTCGGTTAAAATCGTGGTTACAAAATGCTTTTTCTGAATATCTGCTTATTGTGGGAGTCAACATGGGCCCCTTAACAGAACCTGGTTATTAAGTCTGACATAATCTAATTTCTTTGCTCGTATTTTGAGATCAAGATGTACTTCAACTAATCATCCAGTGTGTTTTGTCTTACTGAAAAGAGATGCTGCCACTTGACATCCATAAACTCAGTGATGCCAAGCAAACTGTTCAACATACATTCAAACAGAATACAGAGAAACAAAAAAAAAGGCATCAGTTGAGTTTGTCTGACTCTGTGTAAGCAGAAAAAAGAAAAAAACTCTTCGGAAACAAGCTATTCCCTTGACCCAGGTAGAGGTTACACAGGGGCAAGATATCCAACAACAGAACAAGGCTTCGGATGAAAACTTGATCCTCTTTATCTGTCAGCACACTGATGATAGGGATAAAAATGAGGGATAAAACTGTCCGTGGAGTGATTTTTCTTTTTTTTTATAGCTAACATCAAGCTGCTCTTGGCTGTGCTTGGTCCCGACAATCCCTTCTTGTGTGCCCTCGAGCTTCACAGCCTTCCTGAGGTGGTTGGGGGACAAAATTAGAACAAAAATAGATACAAAAAAAAAAAAGAAAAAGAACAGGTACATGGGAGCAACACCACCCAAAGAGGGCAAAATTACAGTCTTTGCTTCCTTCCTTACGGAGTGAAATACAACGGATCAATTCAACAACCATTAAAATAACCAGATACAAATCAAACAGATAAAATAAGCTTTTTGAAAGTGTGCTGCGAGGCTTGTTCATCCATAGATTTGGAGGCGATTAAAGTGCGTGTTGGTCACTGTCAAAACTGTCCAGTGAAAACGTTTTTTGTTTGTTTGTTGTCTCGTCTCATCACAGAACGGAGACCCAAACAGATGCATGGTATGATTATCTCTTCATTTGTATCCCTCCTTTCCTCCACAATTGTTCCTCTTTTTTTTCTTGCACATCTGAGGTCTGTTCTCCCAAAATTTGGAGCGATGCACCTTGAGACGCTGCAAAAAAACGTCCACCCACACGGCTCGTTTAGTCTGGTACTGACTCTTAAAACACTTAGTCTTTCTAAAACTGAAGCCAGTGAGATGAAACTCCAGCTGCAGTGGAAACAAGTGGCATTATCTCAACTCAATCAAGTAAAAACAGAGATTTAAAAGCCAATACCAGACACAGAGTGTTGTTAAGATGGATTTCTTCGCAGTAAAGAAAAAAATATGCTGGTTTCTGGGCATCTTAGAAACAGTACACAGGGCCATGGCTAGATGGAGTAGGTGGAGCTCTCAGACTGCTGGCGGATGTAGCACTGAAAACTCTTGTCTCCAATCGGGTGCTCCCTGAGGAAACAAAGAGAGGGACGGTATTTAATTGTTGGCCGAAGGTTGCAGAGGAAGAAACATTTTCTGTCAAGATCATTAGTTGTGAGCAGAGCTATCCACCATGAGCTCATGTCACTGGGCCGAGGGGAAAATCCACGAAAACAGCTAAGAATACATGTTGAAGTGATGATGTTAGAGTTATCTGAAACGTTGAAAGTGCCACATTTCGTCTCTAACTGCACCACCTTCTGGCCTCAGAAGGAAGTTGCTCAGCATTGAACTACAATTTTACAGTACAGCAGTTTTTCAGAAGTTCTTTGCAGAGGTGGGAGGTAACAATGTACAATTACTTTATTAGTGTGCTTAAGTAGAAAGAGCTTTTTTCTTTTACTCCCCACATTTTAAAAACAAATATCTGTATTTTCTACTCCTTACATTTTCAAAACAGGTTCTTTACTTCACTTTTAATGCATTTGAGGGGATTGCATTTGCATCATTGCATGTCGCCTTCTCAACATCACGACATCATCAGCGACCATCACACACAGCAGACATAACAAGATGGAAACAGACAGAGAGAGACTCGAATTGGGAGAAAAGCTGTGTTAGTGTCTCGTATCTGCAGAGACCCTGCTGCCGTCTGTCTCCATGTTCTTATTTTCTCAGCTCGTTGCTGCTCAGGACGCTTTACCAACACAAAATGTCGCTATTAGACATCCTGGGAATGAGACTCAACGATCGACTATCTTTCTGGTGTGTTTAGGAACAGCTGGGACAAATTCAAACAGTCTTTGGATTGTGTAAATATGACATGAGGTTCAGTTAGCTTTGCACAGAAATGGCCGGTAGAAATGTCCTCAGAGGGATAATTTTTACTTCTATACTTGAAGTTCATTTCGGAGTCTGTACTTTCTTACTGTTACTCGAGTAAAGAAGTTGAATCAGTACTTCTGCTTTTACCAGAATCTGTTTTTTACACAAGTAGCTGTACTTATACTCAGCCTCCATTGCATTATGTATACAGTACATGCAATAACTGGAGTTTAAAACAAGACATAATCTGAGCTACATGCACAAAAAAAACAAGAAAACCACATACTGGCTGCCTATCTTTGTCTTCTTGAACTTGTCACGCTTGTACTTGGTGTGCTGCTGCTCCAAGGTCTGCACGGCTGAGACAATCAGCTTCAGGGTTTTGTAGGTCTCCTGGGGGTCATCGATGACAAAGCTGGAGTACTCCTCCTGTTCGGGCCCGTCATACACAGACTTACTGCCACAGGCCTCTGCAGGGGAAGACACAGGACAGCAGGGGACAAGACGGTAAACACAAGGAGAACCTGCAGTTGTACACATGTACGCTCACAAAAACTCTTGCCAGTGTCTGACCTTGCATCTTGATCAGTTTGGTCATGTATGTGCTGAACAGGGAGTAAATCCTCTCAGTCTCTCTGTCTCCGTCGACGTCCAGCTGGATGTTCGCAGGGAGACCGCTGAAAACAGAAGCAAGCAGGAGGAGGATGAGTGAGCGGAAGCAAAGGACAGGAACCTGATTCTGGACGCATTCTGGCGAACTTGACGTACCCGGTGCACGGCGTACACCCGGAGGCTGTGTCGGCCGAGAGCTTGCAGCAGAGCCAGTGGCCGTTGAGGTAGGCGGAGGGATGGTAGGTGCTTAAGCGTTTGCGGTTGCACTGGCTGACTTTGGTCAAGATGTCGATCCAGTCGCGGGCCTCGACACAGTTGTTGGCCTGGATGTAGAGTGCGCGCTCTGGTTGAATGACCTGGAACATCTGACCGTGGAAAAAGGGACAGGAAGTGAGGGAAGAATCAAAAGACTTTGATTTGAGCAGGATGCCTGAAAGCTCCAAAGATTTCACAGAAGGCTGCTGTGTGGGGTCCTTACGTTTTTCATCTTGAAAGACTCCTCCTCGAGCCTCTCTACAGCCAGGATGTTCTCTATGGGAATGCTGCACAGAGCTCCCTCACCTGGCGGTAAAAGGAAGCACATCAGACATGAGACATCACAAAAAAAAATCCCAGAAATCTCACATATCATATCTTTAAGCTTTAACATCTGCGAACACTTCCTCTCGCATTGCACTGCGGGACGACACTGTCCATCTGGGATCGAGAAACAGCTTGTGCGTATGTTTGGGCCTGAACTTGTTTGCATGCAGCATAAAAAAATGCATTTCCTGCTCAGCAACTTAATCTCCGCCACATGTGTTGGATGCACATCGTGTTCAGACTGGATGTGCGCTCAGCAGATTCTCTCCCTCCCTCTCGTCACAGCAGCACACACAATGACATAAACAGACGGGGAAACAACGCGGCCGTAAGGAGATCCTGAGAAAAACCTTCGAGCTCACCTTTGGTTTTGTGGTAGGTGAACTCGTGGTTGGTGAGGCGAAACCATCGCTTCTTGAAGTTCTTCATTCCAAAGCGGTTTCTCCCCTGTGCTCTCTTTATCATGAATCTGAGGATGAACAAAACATTCACGGATGAGCTCATGTTTCACAGAGAATGTGGATGTCTACAGTGCTAAAATAATGCAGAAAACAAATGTAAAGAGTTCAAATCAATTACTTTTTTCTGGTTAAATGAATCCTGTGCAGTCAATAGTCTACATTATCATTCCATTGACATGCTTGCCTTGTATTCATCGCCGCTGTACGTGTAAAAACTTCAGTACAGCACTCATAGATTGAGCAGTCTATGAGTCCAGAGGGAGATGGGCCAGCGGATCAAAGGTACCAGTGTTTTTGCACGTTTTACAAATAAACTGTGTACAAGTCTTTACTGACCTTTTGCCAAATCATAGCACAAGATTTTAGACTGACTTACTCTCAGCCACTGGTTCCAATTTCTTAACCTGACACTTGAGGTAGCTAATCCACGACACTGAAAGATTAATGTTATCCACGTCATGTGATAATGCAGCCTGAGACGCTGAGCGTTTTGTAAAGGCTTCTTGTTGCTGTTTGAAAAGTCCCTGAACCTCAGAGCCTGAGCTGCGAAACTGCAAGAAATCAGAGCTAAAACAAGACAATTAAAGGGTAACTCCACCAACTTTACACATTAAAGTGTATTTACATGGAGTACTAACGCATACGTCGGAAAAAAAGTAGTGTAAATCCTTTTGGGGCTCTGATCAATTTCTTCCAGTGATGTCACTCAGTGGCTAAATTGCATTGTGGGTAATGTAGGCACCAGATTTTGCAAAAAAGATGAATGTTTGGAATAAAAATAGCAATGATTAGAGTTAGCCTTGAATCATTGTATTGCTCCACAGAAAGAAAAAGAAGTTCTATTCAGTCGATGCAGTCATTTCTGATATTGGTTTTTCTGCTTTTGCTTTTCTGTGTTTTAAAATGTAACTGTGTGTTTCGCTGGTTTTTGGATTGTTTGTCGCGTCAGAACAATACTTTTGAAGGCGTTACATGGGACTTTAGGAAAACTCAAATGGACACGTGTCACCATTCACTAGCATTTATATATCAAACAATTAACTGATTAATTAAGAAATAACAATCAGCAGGTGAATTAATAAGGGAAACTGTGAGATGCAGCCCCACAAGAAACAAACATTAAACTTCCATTAGCCCACTGATTTTCTGACGACATCCAAAAGCAGCTCCGCTCCGCCTGCAACCTGTTTACCAATAAATAAATAAGTGCATGCATTAAGTCCACTATGACGGATTAGCTACCTCGAGGACTTTTCCAGTCTCTTGATTTATTTTCAAACTGTAATAAAACAAATGGAACCAGCGGGTGCCTGTCTGTTGAAATCAATCTAAAATATGATGGTATGCTTTGGAAAATGTTTTGACAGCATTATTAACGAGCTAAAACGTGTGAAAACACCGGTATGGTCCTTTAAGGGAGAGTTAACACCAGGATGTCTTTGTTTTAGAGTCTGAGGACCACAGGATACATGGAATATGAAGCACCGGGGGTTATACACACCAGAATTACTGCTCTCCTAAAGGGTACAAGACTTTTTCACACTACTGAGCCAAAACAACGTGCTGGTTTCACATCTGCCTGCGCTGGAAAACTCTCCTGCGTGTGGTAGTGATATGGTCCCAGTCTTGAGGAGGGATATAGAGGGTCAGGGTGCGGGCAGTTATGAGATCCCAGAAATGTTTGTAGAGTAACCAACCCCTGCTGTCACTGTCACACCAAGCATGTCTGGCACGGCGAGGGCTACCAGCACTATCCTAACGACACCTACGTAAGCAGGCTTAAAGGTTAACACTTTACTTTATACCGCGACAGTGCCGCGTCGGCAGCAGCCAGCTTGATAGGTTGCTTATAAATCAGCTGAATATAAAGTAAAGTGCAGCAGCATCTACAGTAGCGCATGATGTTGGCAGGAGAGAAGATGGCCGGCTTGGTTTTTGGGGGGGGGTTTACAGTGCACACACAGGGGGTCACAAGGGCAAAGCCTTTACATAGAGAAGCTCTTACCTGCCCTTCGTGCCTTTTGACCCCTTCCCATCAACCCTCTTTATAGTGAGTTTTACACTCCTACGCCCGGTAGCAGAAACAAAAGAGGGTGGGGATGTTGATGAGTGAGGCGCTGGCACAGCTACTATCAACTGGAAACTCTTCTGACCTTTACAACCTCATTAGAAGTATCATCAACACAACGGCCCATGTGTTCTTAGAAAGTGCTCAGCTTACAGTCTGAGGTGGATCTTTACTGTTCACTCTGGAAATGACCGTGAGGGGTCAAAAAAAGTAATGGTAAGTTCCGGCTTCACCTTAGCGACGACATAAAGGACTAGTTTAACAGTCAGTAGTTTTATGACAGATTGTGACTTACTCAAATCGAAGATCTGACTTTTAAAATCACAAACATCAACTGTATTATTCATGAAACGGGATTAAACAATTATTTGTCTCTCTTGCTCTTCACTACGATGGCTTCACCTTTCTATTTGGGAAGGGTACTCAGTCGCTTCCTGGCTGAGAGTTGGAGGAGAAGATGAATACTGTCCTGTCTGTATGATAAATGGTAAAGCTAGCAGCCGGTTCATTTAGCTTAGCATAAAGACCAGAAAACGGCAAGCAAAATCTGACAGAAAGTAAATCTGGCTACCTCTAAAGCTCACTCATTAACGTGTTTGAATTTTTGCTTTTACGCTTCAGTTTCTGTACAAATTACTGTTTTATAAAGGGTTTTAGCGTAGAATTACCATTTTCACATATCAGGTTCTGAATATAGGAAACAAACAATGAATAACATATTTATTAGTGAGCTTGAGAGCTGCTGGAAGTCAGATTATGTTCCCCTTTGCAAAAACTCTTTTCCAATCTTGACTGACACTAGAAACCAGGTCCAAGACAACCTTCATAAGGAGGTAAAACGACAACACTGAAGCTGCATAATTAGCAGTGAAAAGTTGACTGACGTTATGATAACAGCCTCAGTACAGAAGACACGTTTACTATGATTACAAAAGCTAAAATTACCATTTAATAAATTCCCCTATTTAAGCTAAACACACATATGTGCAACTTCATAGCGGGGGTAGGGAAAGGGCTGTTTATAGGCATTTGCTTTGCTTTGATTTAGGGTGTTTCCTTCCTTGAATATCAGTTGAACAAAAATGTTCCTCCTCACCCCTCCTTGAGCATGATCGGTGTTTCAATACTCTTCTGATCCCATTTCCCAGAGGTGGAGATCAGGTCCAGGAACTGTGGAGGGAAGCACAATTCTTTAAAAAAAATGTCTCCACTATTAATCAAAAACACATTTCTTTACTCGTTCATCGGAGTTTATCTGCATCTGATGTACAAGACGAAAATACTATTTGATCGCGTGTCAACAAAGATGGCTGAGATGTATCATGTGTCATAAGGAAAAACAGGGGACACTCACATTCTTCACAGCGTCCGCATATTTCTGCTCATTGAAGTAGTCATAAAATGCAGCCATGTAAGACTCTTTGAAATTGGCCTGGACAGGAATAAAAGAATGGAAAACAAAGAGAGAAAGATCAGCAAGTTGTGATGGAATTCCACTTTGTAGACTCAAATACGAATGAAGTCTAGTTTAGTCACGGGAATGAAGATAGAAAAAAATCCACTCACAGATTTAGACTTGGCGAGACTTCCCAGAGTCTGGATCGTCTTGGAAATGAGGGTGAGGGTTCGAGAGGTGGCCGGATCCTGGCGAGACAGGACAGACACGGAATTAAATGATTAGAAATCAGCCGTCCCACGAGACATCTTTAACATGAAAAAAATGAAATGTGAACATAAAAATACTCAAGAAAAGTATTCAAACTCTAAGGGACACTGAGGAAATCTGCGATGGAGAATCGAGTTATAGAATCAAAACATTTTCTACTTGTCGGTGTGGCTGTTTTTAAAAGTCAGACTCACTGGATGGTGCGGCCGTAGGTGGAACAAGTTGGGCGAGAGGATGGCCGGAGCGAAGAAACGCAGAAAAATGAAACTGCTCACCGCTGTGTATCGCACGTCTTGGTCCACTAGAGAGCAAAAAAAAAACCAAATAAACAGCGATTTACAACACACAAACTAAACTTGCTTAAAAAAAGATTTAAACATTGTGTAAACTCATGTGGGATGGCCCAGATGTTTGGTTGGCACAGATATGAAAACAAATATTCCTATCAAGTTTAGCAGCCTGTTCCTCCTGTGACTGCAGTGCCCTGTGGCTGCCAACAGGGGGCAGCAGAGTATATGACACTGGGAGAACATGCTGTAGTCAGCACTCCACAAATAACCATAATAAGTGTGTAGGAGGCTTAATTGTTTTCAGGTTTGACACAAATAGCAGAGCGCAGACTGTGTCCTTGGACATCATGCACATCCTGTTCTTTATTATCCACTTCCTGTTCCTTATTCACAGCCCGCTTTCTTCTCTTCCTCTCTCTCTCTCCCTCTCTGTCTTGTAAGTCACTCAGGAGGCGAGTTACCTTCGAAGCGGATGGCGGCGGACTCTCTCAAAGAGAAGAAGATGTCGCACATGACGGTGGGACAGCGGACGCCGGAGGTGGTGATGACGCTGAAGATGCGGTCGACGTAATGGCGAAGGTTTTCCTGAAGAGGAGACGAGGCGGGGCGGATGTGTCAGATAACACAGTGACCACAAACACACACACACTCAAAAACTAACCCACACACTCGTCCTCTTACCCTGTTCGTCTCCAGGTTCTCCGACTCTTTGAGCTTGACCGGGTCGATTTCACAGGGTTTGTGTTCTGCGCAGATCTGTGAAGATTGAACCGGACATTTGACATGATTTGAATCAAGAAATGAAAACAGTCGGACTTTTAAGTAAACAAAAATACCAGGGGAAAAAAAAACACGAAACCGTGGCAGCGTCATACCTCGTCTATGATGGGTTTGAGTGTGACTTGCAGATAGTGCATTCCTGCCAGCTTCATGGTCTCATCGATGCACTTGGAGGTCAACGAGTTTCCCCGGAAAATGGTGTTAGGATCCCTACACAGAGAGAGGCAGGGTGTGTTTGTTATGTTTGAGTACAAATCAAAACTGCAGCTTAATAGACAACATGATTTCATATGAGTCATTTAATGAATTAAATTAATGTGGCCATCTATAATTTACACACAAAATGCTAAGCTTGTTGATATCCGAATATGACCTCATTTCTTGATTAATCATCTGAATGCGGTGATTCGAGCGTATATGCGCCTGATTCAGGAGTGGAAGTCATAGATTATGAATTGACAATTTGACGAGACACTCACTGTGTGCGGTTGACTTCAGCGTGAGCGATGGCGCTGATAAAAGGCACAATCTTGCCATAGTGAAGAAACAGACGCACGAGGGGGATGGCAGCTTCTTGTTTCTCTCGACACACCTCCCCCAGAATATGAGCTGTGGACGCCGACACGGGCTGAAGAGACGGGAGTAAACCTGTAGTGAGTGACTGAACGAGATGCTGCAGGACACCAGAACACACCTGAGCAGAGCAGGGTTCACGGACAAAACGTACCCCAACATTAGCAGACTGCAGCAGTAGATCTCTGAGGGGCGTGTAGTGTTCGGAGGGGAAGACGTGGTCCTCAGTGTAAACGATGTTCAGACGCAGAGAGCCGAGCTCTTCTACCTTCACTGACTTCCCTCCGTTTTCCCTTGGCTGGAGAAAGTACCTGAAGAAGAAAAAGTACAAAATATGATTAGATCAGACCAATCAGATCTTATCACTGATTGGATTTCGATGGTTTTACAGCCTGCAGCTTTGTATTTCAGGTTCCCTCTCGCTGCTCTCATCGACCCCATTCCCAGCATCTGTTTTCAGTGAGTTTCAGCTAAGAACAGAGGTATTTACTTGGGGCGACCACAAACACGACTCCAAATGAATGCTAATGTTGTTCTGTATCTACTTGATGTGTAAACCAGGGTATCTGTAGGTCTTGAAAAGTCTTAAGAAGCAACAAAGTCAATTCAAAAAGGTGTTTTTTGTATGTATTTCTTCAAGATGTATGTCTTCTTCGTCAATGTGCAAAACAATGAAAGACTGAAGCATCTCTCTATAGAGAAAGTATGATAAAATAGTCACTAAAGGAATAAACAGAGAGCAAAAAATGAATTGACACCAAATGCTTTTAAAGGATTGTCCACTCTTCAAAATAAATTTATATAAAATGTATTGGGAATGTTTCAGTAGGAGACTTTTAACATGTATAAACAATAAATGTGACAGTAGATTGTGCTGAAGGAGGCTGCTCAATCCGTCTTTGTGGCGTTTCAGACTGTACAATCAGACCTGTAGCAAACACTGTCACCAGTGCCGGCCACAGTAGCTAAGGAACTTAAAAGAAGAAGGAAGAAGGAAGGGTTATTACGTCTTCGGGGCCAGACTGTGGTGACAGCTGTATCGAAATCAATCGGAGATGCAAGGAGAAACAGACTCAAATCCGAAATAACCACACTGTGTGGTTACTGATGAAGAAGCGCCTCAGAGAGTAGGTCAACAACTGATAGTAGGTTAACAGCAAAACTCAGTTACGTAATGACGCTTCCTTCTTTTTTAAGTTCCTTGCTTGTGGCTAGGAAGCTCATCTGCTCATTACACAGTACATTTTAAAAGTTGACTTTACTTTAAAAAAAAGTCAGGAAACCACTTACCTCAGAATTACCAAGTAAAGTAGACTATTACATTTAAGTTGTACTGGCTAAAACGTTTTAACAAGTTAAAATGATGAGCCTGCTTTACTTGGTAATTTTGAGGTTTCATCGTTTTTTTTTAAATTAATTCACTTTGTCAGATTTTACAGTGTCAATTTGAGCAAAAACTTTAATTAAGTTCTTGCCACCATTTTTTTCTAAGAAATCAATTAATGAAGGTATATTTGTGTTGCGTTACTGATGTTTTCTCATTCAACGCAGGGAATAATGAGTACGCTCTGAATTGGCCTGCACTTAATGTTCATTCTTTTTCAGATGTCCGTAGCAGTGCACCCGCCATTCATGGGGGCAAAGTGTTGAGTTTTCCAGAAGCAACATGTAGTGGGAAGAAAAATACAGCAACAGGCTCTGTAGGGTCAGAAACGCCGGAAAAGAGCGTTCATGCTCAGCGAAATCTCCCCCTGCAACTTTAAACGAGCTCTGTTGTCAGTGTTGATACGTGTTGCCATGGTTACACATAGTCTGAATGTCAACGATAATGAATTCAAACCCACCCAGCCTCGGCAGGGGGAAAAAAAACACGGACCCTAATGACTGACGGGTCAGGAGTCGAGTGTGAAAGGACACGATGTGACGTGTGAGCGAGTGATGTTCCTCTCACCATGCATCGTGGATCCCCGCTTGACCCAACGCCCGGAGAGGCACACGCACGCCTCCCAGGAACTCGTCCCCAAACTTCAGGTTGCTGGCGTTCCACAGATCCACTCTGAACAAAAAGAAACGCAGGGTTCAAACACGGGAGACGCTTCAGACGACACCACGCTCGAGGCCGAGACTGACAGCCAACTGACTCACCTCAGTGCCAGCTTGTCGACATCCTCTTCTTCGACATCAAACTGCCGCTTTGTGTAGCTTAACGGCCGTGTCACCTGGAAACGGAAAAGGAGCAAGGATTAATTATTATTATCAAGAAAATCATCAGCAAATAATGAATAAAAAAATATTGAGAGATCAGATGCTACGCTAATACGTTCCATTGCATATTCTACCCTTTTTTAGTGTGGAAAACCTTTTTTTTTGTGCACATTTTAGTCAGAATTATTCGTCGTTTTGCTTTTAACTAGGCCAAAATGAGCTTCGACCCAAATCAATCTTGATCCACAAACCAGATCAGAGCAGAAAAGACAGTAAAAAAGGACAACTCCATGACACAAACATGATAGATGGGCTTGTTTGCGTGTGGATGTGGACATCTGTGTGTGACTCGGAGGGGGGCTGCAGGCAGAAATCACCACAGGGTATGCAGGGTCCCGCTCATGTGGTGGCCGGGAACAAATGAGACAGTCTTGTCAGATTGAAATCAATGGGCAAGATTGTTTGGTGGTTTGTCTGAATCAATCATACTCTTGTCCTGCTGTCTCCTAGTGCTGCAGCGGGAAGGCCGCAGGGAGGGGCGACACAAAAATGTCAGAGCAGTGCTGCTGCTGGTGATCGAGGGTTAACGGGGGCAGCGTAAAAGGGAGCTTGAGAGTGAATGAAAAATAACTCTAAATATAAACTCATGAATATAAATGAATGCAAACTGTTTCAGTTGTTTCAGAGACATTCAGGACAGAAAAAAAACTGCAAATATTTATGTTGATGAAGGTTCTCAGTCGTCCAGCTCATGGTAATTCTAAGTGCTGTATCGTAGGCAAATGGACTAACTGGAGGGGAGTTTGCGGGCTTTTAAACTCTGTGTGGGAGTGTCCTTACAGAGTCGTTAAGGACACGTGTGAGCTCTGAGTGTCAGAGCCGCTCGTGGGTCGTTGACCCAACCGGCCTTCATGTGGCTTGTCAGGGTTGCAAATATTTATACGTTTCCAGTCGCTTTTGCTCATTTTCCTGAAATCCAAACAGTTACAGTAGTAATGGTATGTGAAGGATTTGGGATTTTGTTTTGAGAGCAAATCCCTGCAGCCAGGTACCAAAATTCGAGGTGTATAGATTATTTTAACAGCGTATAGACGCCCATGGTTTTGTGAAGAGGATATCAACGATTACATGTGGTTGTTCTGTTCAATTGTCCACATACTTTTGACCATGTAGTGTATAAATGAGCAATCACTATCCCTCTGGCTTTGGCTGATACCCAACATGTGAACATATCTTTACTTTGGCAAACAAGGTAATGATTAATCACACATACCTCAAAATAGAAAACCTCCTCAAACTGTGGATTGTTGGTTTTCCGCTTCACCTTGGTCTTCTTGGCTTCCGACCTGAGAGAAGCAGAGACCACATTTGAATCTAAAGTTAATCAATAAACAGCGATAAACACGGCAGTGTGTGTTATTGTTGAAATCATGTCATAATGTGTGAGAGATCTGACCTTGAAGGTCCTAGTAAGGAGACAGCAGCGTAGGGATCACATTGGCCGTTGACGATTGGGAGACCTTGGCACTCCAGCACTCTGGAAACACACACAAACCAAGAATTGATAAGCATACTGCTGTACCAGCATTAACTCACATGAACCTACGATTAGCATAATTAGATTGATGCAAATTTGAATGCACCATCTATCTATGATCTAATTCAACATCATTCATAAAAACTGGAATGGTGCAAAGACATTTTAAAGAAAGAAGCATTCTTGTTATTGACCAAAACACCATATCCAGTCGACCGCCCCCTTCTCACCGACATGAAACATCTGGTCCATTCATACTCCCACGCTGGGAGTCCTCGCTAGTAACTGTTGGACCAGGTTAAGAGTTCTCGGAGAGTTTTCTCAGCATGTGAAAATGGCCCCTGGTGTCAGTGTAAGGTGTGTCTGCATGTATGAAGGGTAGAGAACGGCAGAGATGAAAAGAGATAGAGGAAAGTAATTCCATTTGAGCTGCTGGCGCAGAGTTGTGCCAATTTTAAATCCTGTGTGATCCAGCAACTACACACAGCAAAAAGACCACTTGGGAGAAGCCAGAGAAAATAAAGTGAAAAGCAGAAGAGAGAATATCTTGAGGAAAACGTACAGACTTCTGACCGTATGCTAGAGAGATCAGGATATAAGGGAGCTATAGAAAGCAAAGCTCCCTTAGGATTTAATCGTCAAATGGGGGTCCAGAGTAGGATTCAAGTTTCTCACATCACCAAAGAAAGAAGAGCTTTTGTCTTTCCAGTTCTGCAGATGTTCTTTTGTACACGTCCAATTGTATACATTCATGAATGTGAAGTTCTATACAGTCATATAGTAAAAAATATTAGAAAAAACATAGGTAAGAGATGGTAAATTACTTTAAAGGTTTTGTTTCTTTAAAGACCATTTTATAAATGTGGTGTTTTAATATTTAGGGTTATTTTTCTCTTTTTTAAGTTACACCACCTTATTCATGATGTTACACTTATAGGAGACCTGTTGTGATTGTTATTTATTTCCTTTCCTTCAGTGTTTTATATCGGTTCTCCCACAGAAAACACTCATGAAACACCTCGTGACATCACACTGTATCACCGTGTCACACATTTGTAAAAATGAATGCCTTGCGTCTTGTTTGTAAGAACTGATTTGGCACAGTTTTATTTTTTGTTGTTCTTCTGTTTGTTGTAACGCACTTAACGCTTAAGTGCGATACAAGGAAACTCAATAAAAATGAAAGAATAAAACATACAAATTGTATACTTTGCATCAATTCCATTTAAGTATGATTACAGTTGCATGGGAAACATTGTTGTCATTTTAAGAAAGTGCAAAAAAAGGAAAAGTTATGTACTGGTTCATCATGTGCGAGGTTCTTTTCGGCGTCCGCTGTTTCACACATTGTAAACCCAGACTACAATCAGACAGATGCCTAACAGATGTTTGTTTCACCAGATTATGACACTTCAATACAGATTTCCTACTTAATTATTGGCATTGGACCTTGACTTTATTATATATATCTTATTATGCTTTTAATTTTAATTCTCTCTCTCTCTCTATTTCTCCCTCTCTCTCTCTCTCTCTCTCTCTCTCTCTCTCTCCCTTCCTCTCCGATGACATCATGCTGTAAGGGGATTAGCACCCAAACAGGACAGGACACCCAGAGGGACGAATCACTTCCTGTGTGTCACGGTGACGCACCACTACTCACACCACATGACGAATTACACAGCAGAGCGCTGCGCTGCCCACAACTGAACTGACACACATGCAACAGCTTGCACCATCCTACTGACACACACACACACACACACACACACACACACACACACACACACACACACACACACACACACACACAGGTTCCTAATAAGGAATAAGGAGTGGGCTGGGTTAAGCATCACTAATGCCAGAGCACTTCCTGTCCAATAAGCTTGTTTATGTAACCCCTGCTTGCCCTAGTATCCAACCCTCTCTCTCTCTCTCTCTCTCTCTCTCTCTCTCTCTCTCTCTCTCTCTCTCTCTCCTCTCTCTCTCTCTCCCTCTCTCTCTCATCACTGCTGTGAGCTCTGACGTGCCAGACAGTGGTGGCGAGGCAGACTTATTTGTTTTAGTCCACATTACTCACATTAGGTTAATGTGCTTCTTTTCTGCTCCCACGTATCCTGTCAAAAACAATTTCACTCAAATAAGAGGGAAACCAATTACATCATAGCACCAAAAAACCGCACACGAAAAGCGGATGTGATTATGAGTCAGTGTCACTGACGGGTGAACCGTTCCAAGTAAGTTAAAATGAAATATTGCGCAGTGAGCATTCCCAAAAGCATTCGGTCATGCTTCTTTTTTCTCGGATGTCATTCATGGCCTTTCACAACCAACTATATTTCTGTCTGTCAGCGTTTTCCAGCGGTGGGAGAACTATTTAGATATTTTTAGACACCTTTATGTGTTCAGGTCGGCTTAGAGAGATGACAGGAAATGGGGGAGAGACCGAGGGGATGACAACAACATTTTCTATTAAAATGTCTAAAAACCGACTTGACCTTTATTGTTTGATTTGTTGAGTTGTGTACTTACATTAACCCAAATGTTTCAAACAATCGCACAGATATTCATAATTTCATTCAAGGTAAAGGTCAGCTGTCGCTATAACTTCCGGGAGAGAGTCAGACAGTGAAGAAGAAAGTTTGTCTGCCACCAGGCACGCGGTCACCTGGGAGAAAGAAGGTTAACTGGCCATTGATTTCTATCATAGACTAAATGACTGAATGAACTAATGTTTTGTCCTGTGCTGTTGTTATTTGCGACTCTGAGGTAAACAGAAATTATCTTTCCTGATAACAGAACGTTATCTTTGCAACAGCGCCACCAACAACAACGTCACTTGGAAACGCCAGGGGAGGAAAAGTTGTCCGTTCCCACTTTAAATTCACACAACTACAGGACAATCCAGGTCAGTGTCGAGGCTGCTTTAGGCTCTTGGGCAGTTCTACAGAATGCTTGTAAAATAGATGTATAAAGCCTGCGAAATCTGATAAATTGCCCCAAGTGATGTCACTTGCGTCAGCGTCAGTTGGAGCCGAAAAATGAAAATAATCCGAGGGTGTGGAGTCGGAGTGAGTTGTACGTCACTCTGCATTTCTACCTGAGGCTCGAGGCAACATTACCACTATTATACACCTGAATCTCTGACCAAACAGTCTGCGCCCGAGTTGCACTGTGGGTCATGTAGTCCAACAGCGTTAAGAGAGTGGAATACTAAATCAGTGAGGTACTCTTTTATATTTATTTAATTTACATTTTAAGTATTCGCAAAAAAATGTACTTAAGTACTGAAAGTAAAAGTACTTGTTATGTAAAGACTGACCACAAGAGTGATATATCATTATACATTATAAAATTGTCTAAGCAGCATTTAGCATTGTAGTTGTTGGAAGCAATTTTGATTTTAGCTTTATAAACTGTTATAATCTACAGCAATGCATCATATTTTATAAGATGATTGGTTTGCTATTGTAAAATCGTAATCGTTTAACTAAGTGTTAACTGAAGCTATCAAATAAATTCAGAAGAGTAAAAAACTTGCGAATATAAAGTAGCGTCAAATAGACACAGGTGGTTACTTTCATCAGCTTGCTTTTGATTGGTCAGTTTGGTCTGTAAAGCTGAATGGACGCTGCTCTCTCTGTCCGTCTCCCTCATACACGTGTCTTCCTAGAGAAATCTGACTAGATGACCTTCGGCTCTAAGCTCCTTACCCACAGTGTGCTCTGGGAACGGAGCCACGCTGGCTCATCAGCACACTGCTGCATGTCACAGAGGAAGAAATGGAGAGCAAGCAAGTGCACACACACACACACACATACAATAATCCATCCATAAGCATATCATTGATCCCCTGCAATCACTAAAGTTCACACACCACATGCGTGTATCATCACTTTTTTTACACACACGCGGCAACGCGAAGGAGTTCACGAGCCCATGACTTCCGCATTCACGACGCATTGATTCACACATTCTGAAGCAGATTTATTATTAAAGAAAAGATCACCTCACTGCTGGTGTTGCTGGGCAACAAGCCATGCACCTTGTAACCACGACTGCACTGGGTAAATTTTATCCAATATATAGCGCTCTCAAACTCCCCACTTCCTGCTAACAATCACACATTTTATAGTATATATATTATATACAATAATTACAGCTACGCGACTCAACAGCTGTCAGTAATGACAGAAAATGGGGATGTGATAGTAGATACTCTGTATTGAGGCTGTACTAAGGCACTGCTGAGAATGAAAGTATTTATTTTCCTTCAAAACATTATTATGATTGATAACTTATAACTTTACAATGTTTGTCTTGTTCAAAATGATGTTTTGTTTATCTCTGTGTAACAATTTTGAGACTGAGCTCAGCTTCTAACAAGGTCTGTGAGCCAATTTCGTCAGCATCAGTAAGTCTTGGTAGTTGCCAGTTTGTGGGGGAAAAAAGTAAAAAATGGAGTGCGACAGTATGCACCCAGCATACTGTACTGCTTTAGTGACTCTAACTTTAGCTTTAACACTAGCAACGCCATTATATTGTGCATTGTGATATATAGCCTAAAAATATTGTATTATTCATTTAAGGCCATATCGCCCAGCCCAAGTATCTGGTCATAAAGCAAGTGAAATTCTGACCTGCTGGTGATGCTGGAGGAAAAAGTCAGGGGATATCGACAGGATGTGACAGTGAGCCCTCGAATGGATTTTTAATAATAATATCATAATGGTAATTCTTAATGTTTAAATAAAGGCAATAAAGTAAAAAAGAAAAGAAAAAAGACGCATCATTTGGTGTAGAACAACATATAGAGCGTGTGTGTGTGTGTGTGTGTGTGTGTGCAGTCTCACCGCGTGGCTAGTTTATGGCTGATGACTCCGCTGTCTGTGATGACTTCACTCAGACGCAGCTCCAGGTGCACTTTTCCCTGCAGAACACACAAAGACAACAGTCTGCACACGCTTTTAAATCCAAATGCTCAAAAATCTCAGGAACTCCTCAGCGTCTGGACAACACCACACAGCCAGGTGCTCAGAGACAGGTGGGACGGTCGCTGTCAAGATTCAGAGATGATACATACAGTATGTTTAAAGGAAACAGTAAAAAAAAAAAAAGCCTATTACCATTTAACCTTTAATCTGTAATGTATGTGCTCATGTTTATGTATAAATGTCAACATGCTCAAATAAAAAACACTTGACAACACTCATGTGAGGGTGAAAGAGTTGTCTTATGAGGCACGGCACATTTCCGCTGAATCTGACAACAATCCTAATCCAATTTTAATATGTCAGCTTTTCAAACCAGTTTCAGGGCATGGTACCAGTCCATCCCTCACCATGAATAATCCAACGGGTTCAACAAAAGGTCTCAACTCATAGAAACATGTAATCCTTCACATATAGAGTATTATCAAGCAAACGTGGGGATACATACATGGTTTTTCCTGAGACGGTTTAGAGTTCAGCCAGATTATGAACTCTCAAAGTACTGCCAAAAATAAAAAAGTAACTCATATGAATATTCATACATGATATATATCATGTATCTAATAAACTGTATGTCCGCCGTTTTTTTCGAGAAAAGAATATTGATTTTAAAGTAATAAAAAAATGCTGTTCGTGCTGATTTATTTTTCAGAGGTAAAAATGCTCTTTGAATACGTTGGATGCCTGCTTATATTCTTTTTCATAATCTGGTGCGTATAGTTACACATTGCACAGGAATATACAGGGTCAGGAAGACCCTCTAACCGGACCAGTCGGACCACCTCAGGTTAGGAGAGGAGAGAGATCCGGGATGGCAATCGTGCTAATCCACCTCGGACTTGAGGCTGCCCCTGGCTAATGCCCAGTTGCAGGAAAATGACTTGGACAAAATGAACTGAGGTTGACCAAAACACCATGAAATCAGAGAGTTTTGTGCCCACACCTTTACAGAGACCTGTTTCCACCACAACATCCCGGCTGAGGAGGAGGAGAGGTGGACCACATCATAGATGCCTGCTGCTCACAAGCGCTTCACACAGTGTTCCCAGATCAGCTTTGATATAAAGACGCTGACCATATTAGCAACGGAAGATAAGTCACATGCAAATCCCATGCAAATGTAAACAAAGCCGAAACAGCACAAACACCAGACCAGCTGACAGACACCACACTGACAGATGAAAGCACATTTAAGTGCTACCACTACGTTCTTTGTACTCCAAATTTTTTTGTGCTAAGGAGCAAGAGGGTCAAAGCTCAACGGGCGCTGCCATGATGAAGTAGTATGTCCCAATTGTACTTTGTAAGGGCAGCTGCAACACACCCCAAGTTACGCTCAGAGCACCCTGCGGTATGTGAAAGTTCAGGAACTGCTGTCGAAGTCGAGGTATCGGTACTGGTATCTAAATTTTTTTTTTTTTTAAGATACCCAGTTCTATGCTTGTGTATATATGTATAGAAATAACTGTATATTTGGTCTATATTTGAGGAGCATGGAGCATAGCAAGGACTTTACAAACTTTCATTTCATTATGCAACACTGTGTTGTAAAATTACAAATAAAATCACCTTGAACCTTGAAGTCAATCAATAAGGGAAAGTGGGATAAGATAAGATGTGTATCACAATAACACTTTACAAGACGTCATTGCTTTTGGCCCGCGGCCCACCTTTTAGTCTCGGTTTGGCGCTCGAGGGGAAAAATTGGGGGCAGCCCCGGTAAAAAAAAAAAAAAAATGAACCTGCTCGCACTCACTCATCTCGGATAGATTACTGTGCAAAACAATAACACACAAACATGAAACAAGTGGCATTCCTCCACCAACAGAGACACTGTTAGAGAATAGCTGCGAGCCCGAACGTCATGCTGAAGTTATTTTCCCTCTCGAGTGATTGGATTAATGACATAATGACAGTGTAGTGCTGCAGCTGTCTAGAAAAGCTCCATTAATTAACGGCATCAGTATGCAAACTCACAGGCGTTTCTCTTTCTGGCTGATTCAAGCAGAGGGAACAAACACACGCACTTACACATGTGCGCACACAAGGCCAAACAATGTGTCCTCTATTGAAAAGAGAAGAGAGACACTCTATCTTCCTACTTCATTTGATCCATCTCCCTCGCTTTCTCTCTTTTCTCCCATTCTCTCACACATCCTTCCTCTCCCCGGCTCCGCGGATGAATGTGTCTCTGTTTCTGATCCCTGCTCCAGGGCTACACACACCCATCTGTCTGCAGATGTTACTGTTCTCTGTGTATCTGACTGTCTCACTGTGTGTGTGTGTGTGTGTGGTACTATGTGCTGGGTGTGTGCGTTCCTGTCTGTCTGTGCATGTGTGTGTGTGTGTGTGTGTGTGACCATGCGTGTGGGTGAGTGAGACTGCTGCATACTGAATAGTAGAAAATGCTGCACATGTATTAGATCAGCATGTAGGGCAACAGCTCCAAATGTGATTACTGGATAATTTCAGAAATCAAATATGATATTTGGCAGCAAAAAAGTCACAAAACAGAACAAGTTTTATTTGTCTTGAGGGTCATTTCTTAAACTTAGGCTGAAATTTGTGTATGTGAGCACAATAACACTTTTCAGCTTGTTTGTGACTACATGCTGCATGGCTGATAAAACATGTGCCATTCGGGAAATGCTAGTAAATTTCACGTTGAAATGATCCCGGCGTTTGGACTTAAGTCTGGTGCCATCTTGTTTGTTTCTCCGTGTGTTTTAGGTACATGAGCCATGTGAAAAACTGTGAACCTTTGACCTCGCACTGACCAAGACGTAGTGACAGGTGTGCGCTTCCAACGAAAACAGTCACACCATTTACAAAAACTCAAGACTCATGATGTTATCTTGAAAAAAAGAAGCAACGTTGAGATTAAAAGTGAACAACTGTCTCTGAATATTCCCCCAAAACAACTGTGAGCGATGAGCTTTGACCTTCAAGACGTTATTTCTGTATCATTCAGTGATATCCTGTTGGAAAACCTTGTGAATTTGATAGAAGCTGTGTTCACAGCTCTCATGGAGGTGACTCCTGTGAACCGTTGACGGCCAGGTGAGTCTGACCCTGCAGGAACATGGATGTTTCATGTGCACACATGCTGTGTTTGTTTGGGTTCTGCCCTGCATTAACATTAACATGCAGACACACTATCGCCCATACTGTCAGCAGGCTATCTGTCTCAGGGCTGGGCATTGTTTGAAATGTTTTGAGATGAGTCAGTTTACAATACATGAATTTCGATACCAAAACAATATTTTTTGATACGTTTATCTACAAACATGTTTTTCTTAAAAAAAAACGTTCTTACTTTTAACAAAAGACGCCAAACTTCTCTCGTGAAAGCGACTTTATGTAACTTTTTGCTCTTCAGGAACAGCATCCTGTGGTCCCGAGTGACAATTACAAGATAAAGGTAAATATATAATAATACTGAAATGTGGTTTTACTGTAAACTAAAGCTCATGGAGTTCACACTCTGCCGCTTGGAAACCGCCAACAAAAAGCTCCACATCAGAGGCAGATCGGCACGCTCCCGTGACCGACGATCAGCATGCGCGAACTGTTCAAAGATGCGATCCAGGAGCTCGGGGGCAGCTCGCCGACGTGTTGCTGACAGCCGCTGGATGTCTAGCGGTGCTAAATATCTGTTTGAGCGGCAGACGGGTTGGGAAACCAGAAACAATCGACCACCAAAGAGAGCTGCTCCTCTCCTTTCTCCCGCTCTCTTCTGCTGTCATGCGCCATAGCCGTCTGATCACAGTCTCAGTAACATTGCACTCTGTTTAAACAACATCCATTTTCAAGATTACTCACATTAGATTAGTTAAACCACAAGCTAGTAAGGTTATATTAGCAAAACCCATGACTGTAGACACTTAGATCAGTGTAATGTACATTTCCACAACAACATAGTCATGTTAAAGCATTCCACTGCGCTCAGTTTCTCTTTTTTCAACAGAAATGATATTTTAATTCATTCATACTTGTTTCTTCTATGCCGTAATCCTGATCAATGTTAAGTTACCGCCGACAAAACTCTTCCTGATGTTGTTTTTCACCTTTAAAGCCTACGTATGAATGGAAGGCTGCCAGACTCTTAATGTTAATATTCTGGAAGAAATGTTGAGTTTAACGTCAGTCTGTCGAAGTTTTTATTCTGTATTATTTAGATAAAAAGTCCCGTCTCCAAACATAGCCTGTCCTGGCGCTCTCCACTGGGAACTATTTAGATTTCACAGCAGTCCTGCTTTAAATGTCATCCAAACACAAGCAGCTGTATGAAGAATTCGATGCCAGCTTTCCCTATCAACATGGCAACTATGATTATTTCTTATGCTGCGTAATCTGCTGATTATTTTCATGATCAATCATCGTTTATTCTAGAAGTCTAGTCTAAAAATTGCTCATCCCAACTTCCTGAGGCCCAAAGTGACGTCTTAATGTCAAAGGAATGGTGGAAAATCCTTCTATAAAGGCATTCTTTAAGGTGGAAGCAACGAACGTTTGACATCTTTGCTTGAAAATCAAACGTATCGATTCTCGCTCGCGTATCACTCAGACACAATTTGGTTGATACCCAAAAAGCATCCAGTTTATAGGTGCCGTGTGATTTCTGTGGAAGTGCTGAGTAAAGGAGAAGAGATCAAGAGAGAGTGCTTCGTGATTTTTGTGAAAGTGTGTGTGTGCGTGCGTGTGTGTGTTCCCCTCTGTACTGACCTGCACCTCTGAGTCAGCGCTGACAGGTTGTAGCTGAAACCAGGTGTCTTTGCCGTGATATTTCTGCAGGTCCTCTTTCTTCACCGCAACCTTGCCTGCGCACACATCAACACACGAAATGACAAATGAGCTCAAAACACAACAACAACTGACAACACCCAACTCGCGCCCGCTCAAATACCGCCAGTTCACACGCCCCGTCTCCGCTGATGTTCACGTACGCAGGAGCAGGTGCAGAGACGCTCGCAAAGTGCGACGTAAGTGGCCCGGAAATGACCCCGTCATCTCAACACTGAAAGTAACAGTTAACTTTCTGTTTACAACACCCACAGACACACCAACACCGCGCACACACACACACACGAACAAGAGCAGCAATCATGCTGAAGATGAATCACACCCTGACAGAGGCCTTTCAGTTTGTGGTCGGTGGTCACACGCACACACACGAATACAAACCAACCAATACACACAGACACACCCAATAACACTGATAAAAACATCCGCCCGCACAAACAGACACACCTTTCTGATGCAAAACCTGTAGCTGCTGTAACATCAGACTGTACCAGACTCCATTGAAAAATGTGCCACTTTAAGACTAGATCAATGCAAACTTTTGCCTACAGCTCATTGAAATAATTAACTGTTTAAACATTTTTAGCTATAAAGAATTTATACTGTTTTAAAATGTAAGATATAAATGTAACATTAAATATAGATGTGGAATTGTTTTTATAGTCAACAGTGTTGTTTCTTAGCACACACATTGTACACACTGCTGTTTTTTCCAAGCAACAGATTAAAGTGAACAGATGATTCAATGTTATTAAAAAAAACAGTGATATCTAACCATTTGTTTTTCATTGTTAGGAGGCTCAAGTCGAAACTTTTAATTAATTTGTTTCGTTATATCATACATGTTATATTTAAAATATAGCTGAGGATGTGAGCTCACCGATACTGGAGTCCCTCCTGAAGACGTCCCTGTCGAAGATGTAGAAGGAGAGGTGTCTGAAGCTACGCGGGATCTCACAGTAGAAGTCCTCGCCGTAGAACGGACTGGAGGGAGAGGAGACGCACGTGAGAGACGCTTCTTGTGCGATAGAGCATGTTTTACCATGAGAACACACGTTGATTATGTGAGAGAAAAAGTTAAGAAAACTAAATCGCCTTCAGAAAATAATTGTTTAAAATTAAATAAAAAGGTCACATCCCTGCAACATGTTCTATACAAACAGTATGCAGATTGCATCCACCAAAGAAAAAAATAACTAGAACCCTTATCTCGACTCATGACTTTTGTATCCTGATTGGATCCTGATCCTTTGTATCATAATTACGAAACTGTCTCTTAAGATTGTTCTCTTGTAATAATGAGATTTGGATCGAACTATCTCATAATTATAAAACCATAAGCCAACATTATCTGACACAGATTTTTCCTTCCCTACAAATTAAGAGGCCTTTACAGTCTTTTAGGAATCACGCCCTTATAGACTGAGGTTGAATTTAAATCACTGATGAGCACTGAGCGTCGCCGCGTTTACAAAAAGGCAGTGATGGAACCAAATGGCGATGAAGTCACTCTTCCAAATTTCTTAACAATGAATCCAAATGTCAAGTAACTGAATGCGACGAGAGCTGAAAGAATTCTGTTAAATCGTGAAAAAAATCACGAAAAAAGAGAAAATGAATGACTGTTTTTCACCACATATCAGACCGTCTGCTTCTTTGCGCCATCTTTTAATGACCTTTCTCCAAATTGATTGATTTGGACAGATACTAAATAAAGACTTCATGTATTTACACCTCGCCGTGAATCACGAGGAGTCTACAGCTCGTTTGCCGACAACAATCGGCCTGTTTGTGACAACCGGCTGGAAGATACATCAACCCTAAATAATGACCATAGAAATCACAGCAATGAGATTCTCGTGAGCTGCGCCCTCAGGACCGCCGCTTACAATTACATATTTCCTCTGTGAGTTAGCAGACATAAAGACAGAATGACTTCTAAACAATCCTGCTAATACACGATCTTTCAAAGCATTTCATTCAGTTTTGTCGGTTGTGAAAAATGTGAAATGTTTAGGATGCGAGTGAAAAAAGGTGATATATTTAGTATGTGTCGGTTGTGATGCATCTGCAGTACATCCTAGAACTGAACATTTCTCTGAAGTTCGGCTCGGCGTATGTGACATTTCCACTGTGGTTGTCATAATGCACCTTGAAACGGAGCTCTTCTGTGGCTAAAACATTCAAGAAATGCGAGTACATCGAGAATGTTTTCAGCGGAAAGAGCAGATAAGACAGAGAACAATGTGCCACTGCCAAGAGAGGTTCGCGCTTGAGCTGCAAACGTCTACGCGTGGCTCGTCCTGAGAATATAAACAATTTTGTCTTTTGTCTCTGTGTGATGCAAATGTAGAAATTCACTGGTTACGTCAAGTCTGGCTATCGTCCACGGGGCATTTCAAATCTCATCATTAGATCATGAATGTAATTAAATAGGTGATATCCTAACCCTAGTTTGAGCGAATCAGTATCTGGCGTTCAGCTCAGTATTATCATTCAAATTCATATCAGGGTAATCCTAAAGATGTGTTGGGATTAAAATTCCTTGTATCATCATATTGTGGGGGACATTTTAGCAAACAGTAAAGACCTGGCAGGAAATAAAAGATGGCAGATTACTTGAACTGGGGACGTCGAGATTATACGATCAGCATACAGGTTGTGGATTTTTTTTTTTTTAAGCAAATACAGATAAGCAATGATTATCTGTTTGTCATGGCCGATAACGATTAGATAGCCGATGAAGAGGGATGATTTATTGTTCCATTGTCTTCTTCTTCTACTGGTAGATCGCAAACCAACTTTTAAAGCGCCAACAGCCACCTACAGTATCAGAGTTTGTGGATGATGTGCTTATTAAGACAACGAAAGCCATTTGTCTTCATATTACTGGCTGTATTTATCAGCTAGGTTTTCATCAATTCATTCATCGACTCATTCAGCGACGTATAATATCAATTTCCAAACAGCGGTTCGATATATATCGTTCATCACTCTGAATAACTAGCTGAGACTCCAAACTATAAAAACAGCTCTGATCTGTTCAAATCTTCTTATCTAGAAATGCAGGAAGCTGCTTAAAAACAAACGTTGCTGCCTTCAGGTGCAGATGTGTTATTAGGAAAAATGACATCTTTAATCTGAGGCAGCGATCGGCGTCTTGAGTTTCGACCAAAAAGAAAGTGTCTGCGATTTTTGACTTTCAGCATACCAGAGTGACTTCTCGATGATCTTGGTCCTGAACACCTCCTCTTGGTCCAGGTTGACGGTGCAGTAACAGTCCCTCATCCTGTTGGGCCCCGGGTACGGAGGGATGTTTTTTGCTTCTCCTGCACAAAGAAAAGGAAGCAGAGAGAGAGAGAGAGAGAGAGCAGTTATTATTTAGGAACGCTGTCGTAAGCAATAGCAGTGACGTGTTTATTCAGGCACACCGCTTTTACCGATTACTTATTTAGGTGAGCACGCAAAGTTTAAAAGGAAACGGCATTATGTAAGTTCACACCTGTGTAAGCCTCGAATAATCCGACAGCACATAAACTGTAATGGGATTAGCTCTGCCGCTGGGATGACTACCATCGCGCTGGACGCGCGAATATTAAGCCATGTTCTCAGAAACAGACAAATAAAAAGCAGTTTAACACCCAAAGTAACACGTGAAAACTGTGTGTGTGTGTGTGTGTCGTCAGATCTGTGAATGAAAGAATCTGCGTGGGACATTTCCTGAGTCCTGCTGAAGCTCAATCTGTTCATCAAACATGTGTGACAGATAGCACTCCCTTTCACAAGAATGTGGTCCAACCACCCACCGAGACACACACACATAAACAACACACAGGTTTGTGTGTGTACGTGTGTGAGTGTATGTGTGTGTGTGAGTCCCTCAGGAGCAATACATCTCCTTTATGAAGCCACGGATCCATGTTAGCGGGTGCTCTGTTGCTCATTGTGTTTCTCTGCGCCCCGGGGACCCACAGGAGTCTGTAGTCTATAGTTACAGGAGTGTTGGCCCAACGCTGTCATTGTTTGCTCCAATAACGCTTCATTATCTGCACGGGAATCTGATGCCGCCATTCAGCCGACGAGCTGAGCTGCGGCAAATCTCTCGCTGTTGTTTCTGGCTTTGAAAAGTGTGACCTCTTCATCGCGACAGCATGAGTCTGAGGCCTCCGCGAGTGCGGCCCCTAACGTTTTTGGCTATTGTTTTAATTTGAACGCTTTATAGAGGAAGCGCCCTGTAGTTCACGAGACAAAGAGCAAAAATCAGATACAATTTAGGAAAAGAAACAATATGACATTCTAAAAATCATCTTGTGCTCCGCTTGAATTTGTCTCGCTCTAGAAAAACTGTAAGAAATGCAGTAAAAATCCAGTATTTGTTTTGCTTTTTTGTCGCGAATTCTAAATAAAATAAAAAATAAACATTCTAAAACAGCTGATTATAATTTCTACAGTCTGTTCAAAGAAAACATTACGTCGCTGCACTATGAAACAGTTCAAATACACGGCAGTAGAAACGTTAAGCTACTTTAAGGCAGAGCAAACAACGCTATCACAGAGGCTGCAGTGTTTCAGCCCTGGAGGGGGAGAGAGCTGACATCTGACACTCGACAACCAACTGTAAAGCAGCGAAACAGATCGCTGCCGCAGATTAAAGATGTCATTTTTCCTAATAATACATCTGCACCTGAATGCAGCGGTCTGCTTAGACTTTTCAACCAGCTCCAATATTTCCGTCTCCGGTCTCGTATTTCTCGCCCCGACCCGACTGAGTCCGAGACAGAAGTAGCTGAACCCGACTCGAGCCCGAGGCGGTGAGTTCGTGTTGCCCCGTCACACAGCCTGTTTGCGCCAATTACAAGACATGCGCTATAATGAATATAACTAATAGCCTCTGGGTTGCGTTTAAAGCGTCAAGTCGATAACAAACCCCAGCACTTAACAGACATCACTTATTAACAGTTATCACTTAATATCATTTATCACCTACTTTTGTACTATATTTATTTATTTTTACACAAATTTTACACATATTTATTTCCTTTTACACTATATCTACCTCTTTTTACAGTATATTCATTTTGTTTTACAGTATATTTATTTATTTATACACTATATTTTCACTAAAAGAACTTGAAAGCTCCACGTCAATTGGCCTGACTGAACTCCGACCCAACGTGGACATCTTTTCTAAATTTTCCTGTGAACCCGACCCAGCCCGTCGGCTCCCGATGGGCTTGGGTTTAGTATCCACGTTCTAGGTGAACCCACCACACTGCATCTGCCCAGCTTCTACAGTTTGTCTTCAGGATCTGCATCTCATCACAGAGACAGGTTTTCACTTGAGACGGAGAAGTCGGTGTCGCAACAGTGAATCGTACCGTCGGCCTTCGCTGGAAGAGGGTGAGTAATCACGTTACTCACGTCGCACTCACTAACATGCAATTACACTGTTTGGATAAAACCTGTGATGTATTTACACACTGGCGGGGCTGCTCTGCTGCCATTCCCAGAGTGCAAACAATTCGCGAAAGTCTGAATTGTCAATATTTAAAGAATCCATGTGGGGATATTCTGTAGTTTTCTTATTGTCAACAAATACCATGAAACGATCAAAACCAGGAGTGAGCTGATGCCGCCACTGAAGTCCAACAATGCGTGACAATCACAAGAAAGTCATAAAGTAAGTTATCTGACCACAATCAAAGCGTGCTCAGAAGGCCGATGCTGGAAGGCTGAGTTAAAAGTCGGCAGCAGTAGAGAGGCTGGAGACATGAAAATTCTTTATACATGGGAACAACTGGGCGAATTTTCAGACAAGTCTCTCCTGGAAGGCATTTGTAGCGTTGCACTCGGCTATTCACGTAATAGTGACACGTGATAGTTGTGTGTAGATGGAAAAAAAGGGAGCGTGAGCGAGATTGTCAGTTTTACAAAGTTACAGAAATGGATGAAGACAGCCCGCCCGGATCCGCCGCTGAGGGAGTGGATGGAGGAGGTTTCCAAAACGGAAGCACTGAAAATGCCAGACTTTTTCTTCTCTGTTTGACGGTTATTAGGAAATCTTCATAATGTCAAAGTGCAACTCCAGTGCCAGTTATAAAGGAGAAGCCACATCTCTTCCTTTGGTCCATAGCTCACCACAGAGCACGGATATAAACCCACACTGAGACAAACGGAGGTGATCTGTGGGTACACAGCGGTTCACGACTGCTTCCCCTGGAGGCTGATTCACACAGAGCGTGGATCATTACACAACAATTCACAATAACAACGTTCATTCACGAGTTCAACAGACACCTGAGCTGTGGAACAGCACACACACACTCCGGCGCTTCAATTTGTTGTTACAGAACTCTGTCTGTGTTTTATGTGCGAGAGCGGAGCGGTGACGTAGGTCTCTCTTATCTCTGTCTTCATCCCTTTACTTCCCACTGGTATTAGATCTCCCTCCCCGTCTCCTCTCCTATCTCGTTTATTCTCCCCCATTTATTTTATCTCCCTCTCGTAATCCTCCTAAGTCACTCTGCTCTCCGGAGTTTCCCTCCAATCCCCGTTCTCCTCCGTCCTCGCTCATGACCTGTGAGCTCCCCTGATGGGATTGCACCATCCGGGTCAACCAAGTACCCAAAACACCGGCTCCATGTGCGTGTCCGATTACTCAACTCGCAACGCGAAAACAAATCTCCGGGCCAAAAGCAGAGCTACTGTCTCTGAGCAGAAAACATTAACAAATAAGGATGTGATCCCGCTCTTCATTCCGTGTTTATGTTCATATTTTAAGGCATCTACGCACGTCACATACCGCTGACCTTTCTCCAACCCGCTCTCAGATTGATGACTGCATTTTTTCCGGCAGCCAACTTTTTTCAGCTCTCTCCCATGTGGCACGAAAATTCGACCTGCAGAGACTTGAAACTTGCTCGAGATAACCGGAACATCAAAACATCCAGTCATCTTCTAATTCACTTTGTTTTTTTTAATTCAATGTGTCATCATCATCATCGTGATTGTGAAAAGTATTCCGCGTGGGTGGGTCCAAGTGCAGACGTCAGGCCGGAGTCGAGCCAAACACCTGAGAGTTACAGACCAGATATAAAGTATAAACTTCACAGATGAGCTGATATTAAAGGCCGGATTAGATCAACTGAGAGATAAGTGTCAAAAAAACTGCAATGTAAGAGTGCCAAAGACATGTTTTCTTTCACAACTTTCACTTTTTTTCATTTTCATTCACATCGTCCTTTAACAAAATCAGGTTTGCTGTCAAAGCTACTTGAAAAATGTTATCGATTATGCATTTACAATGGCTGCTTCATCAGAAGGGCCTTCGTCAACTAGTCGTCCACACCCACACGTCCCATCTTCTGTCGGAGGGACGAACAGTATCGGATTTTTGCAGATATCCACATGTGTCGACATTTTCAAACTCATTTTGGCTGATCGCCGACGCTGATACAGTTACATTCACGTATTTTTCCACCTAAGTCAACGCGTTATTATAACAAAATGCACAATATGGATTTTTTTTAACCAATACTGATAATTACCTGCTTTTAATGGCTGATACTGATGATTTCACATTTTTGTTTTTTAAAAAAAGGCCAATAACTTGTATTTTATGAGACATCTGAACGTAAGAGACACTGAAAATGTGGTGATCGAAGATGGTTGATTTACTGTTCCATGGCTCAGTCACTTCCTAGCTGATGTCACACACGTCTTACTGTAGAATTACCAAAAGTTGCGGTTCTCTTCTTTTGGTGTCGCTAACCACTACCCCCCCAACAACTGCCGCTTCAGCAAGTAAATACGGCCAGGCCTGTCCACTGAATACAGGGAGAATAAACTGATCCTCTAGAAACTCATGAACTCATCTGTAAAGTAATCACGGCAACTTTTTTTTTACTGACCGAAACTCCCCAGAGCCGTTGTTGCTTCAAACAGAAACCACATCTGACGGTCTGAAATGCTTCAGGGTGCTTAGAAAATGATCATCTGATAACAAAATATATGCAATCAGCAGTCACGAGGCTAAGAGATGCAAAGCCACCTGTAGTGTCCCTACAGCACCGTCGGCCCAGTCATCACCCCGGTTACAGATACAAGGGGAGACGGAAGCGATGGGCAGCCGCCGTTCTGGGTGAGGCGGCGAGCGGCGCTTTGAGGGTGGAGTGTACAAGTTTCAGTTTTGTGTGTTTGTGTTCGGCGCAGAGTGAGTTTGTCACAAAGGAAAGGATAAGCCTCTCCAGCACTCTCCTGCCACTCAACACGCTAGATTAAAGACGTTATTATAAAACCAGCAGAGTCTGTAATCCTCTGTTTCAGACTGTCTCTCATTCTCTCTTACTTTCTTTTCCTCTTCTGCTCCATGTGCCGCTGTTTCCTCTTTTTCACCCCCTTTGTTTTGTTTTTTTTTAGCTTTTCATTTTTGTAGGTGTCGTCTCGCACATTCGCTTTCGTTTTCCTTTTTTTTTCTTCTTTCAAAATAAGCTTTAACCCAATTTCGCTTTCCTCTATTTCTGGTTGCTTCCCTTTTTTTCCCCCCTCATCTCTCCCTCTTCCACTTCCTCCAGAGGCGTCCTCGACACACAAAAACGAGAGAGAAAAACGTAAAAAACGCAAAAACAACAACAGCTTTCTCTTTTCATCAAGCGCCGCTGCAGCTGCCCTTGGAGAATATCTCGCCCTAGTATCCGAGCAAAACACACAGCGCAAAGACGCACTCTTGGCACGCGTGTGTGTGTGTGTGTGTGTGTGTGACTGCTGTGTGGTGTGCGCGCAAAAAAACACGGGGGTGTCGAGCAGAACTGGCGCAGCGATAACGATGACAGGGGCACCCCGAAAGAGGGCGAGAGAGCGAAACGGGGAGCGGATCAAAAAAAAAGGTCAACTCTCCGGCCTCACCCGCGCGACGGAGAGCAAAGAAAAGGAGGCGAAAAAGACGGGGAGAAATGAGGAAGCGCGGGGTAATGGATGCAGTGAATGTGTCGCTTTGTTCCTCTTCCTCCTCGGTCGACTCGCCTCGGTCGGCCACGCTCGTGCGTACAGTAACAGCGGCTCCACTCGTTATTCTAATCTCCTCTGACATGAACACATTCGAGGATACACAGGCGTGAACGCTTTCAGCCGCTGCGTGCTCGACTGGCAGGCCTGGGAAACACAGGGTTGAAGGGGAGGAAGGAGGGGGGGGAGTGTTCAGTGAGAAAAATACAAGCAGTGTGTATTCAATCAAGGGTGAGGGAGGGAGAGAGAGAGAGAGAGAGAGAGAGAAGTCAGTCAGATAGAAAACCCGAGAGTGGTTCGCTTTGGAGAAAGCTACAACAGGAAATGAGATGAGGAGAAAGGAATTTCGACTGGATCCAAGACGTAGTTTAAAAAGCAGCGAACAACCCAGTTACCCCTGAGTGTGACTGTGCGTGCGTGTGTGCGTGTGTGCGTGCGTGTGTGTGAGTGAGTGTGTTAGACAGAGCGAGACACACCGTGAGAATGGAAAGAAGAACTGAAACTTGTAAGGACACAATTTATTATCCCACAGTTAATACTCAGATTCTTTGATGCCAAGTCGAGACTCAAATCAAGAACCGACAACGGGGCTGTAAGTCATTAGTGTCTTTTCCGAAAATGACAGAACATAGAAACACTGCACCCACACACACGCACACACACGCACACACACACCAAGTCTCAAAGGGTTTCTCCTGCAATTTTGCAAAGCTTTTTTTTAAAAAAAGTTGGGGCATTCATGAGAGAAGAACCCAAAAAAAATCAACGCACCAGACGAAGGGGCAGCCTGACATTCTGTCCTCGCTGTGGGCCGAACCCTGAATCCTACACTTCCCATAATGCAAGTCAAAAGTGTCTTTCGTTAGGGCCCAGACACACAGAACCGACAAACACTAGCAGCAGTGAAAGGCTACTGCTGCGTCTTTTTACAGCCGTCGACCAGCTCGTCCCTTCAAACCGCTGTTATGATGAGGCGGCGTTTTTCACGCCACTCTCGCTAATAAAAACTTTGTGAAAAAGCAGCAAGTGGCACCGGTGAAGACGCTGAGGCAAAGAATAAGGAGACACCGCACTGGACGGGTGAAATCATGGGTGCTACAGCGACAGACTCAAGGGGCCACCCCTTTCGTTTCCCATTTCTCTCCTTGTGCACTGATTCGCTAAACCAGCCAATCATTGTGATTTCTGTCAAGGGCTTCCTCCGCCTCTGACGCTACTTGCATGACTGACCGGCTGACAAGCCCCAACGGTGCGGGACACACTGCAAAAACCGGGGCCACAAACTCGGACCGACTGGTGTGTCAGAGCCCTTAGGCCTCACTCAGACGTCTTTCAAACTCAGGCCAATGCAATTTGACGTAGTGGCCGCGAATGGAATTGCAGGTCACGTGACACCCAGTTTACCAGAAAGACATTTTCTAAAGGACAAATGGAAAAAAACACTTCAACGTGATTCTTTGCATTGTCAAATCTGAGCTATTAGTTCCATTAAAAGGGTCAGAATCTGCAGAAAGACGTGTAAATTAAGAAAGGTAAATTATTTTCAAGCCATTCGTGTGTGAGGAGGTCCAGCAGCCCTCCCATTCATTTGAATGGAACCAGTGTGTCAGCACAGCAGGGTGCCAACACAAGTCTCAGGCAAATGAGGCAGACCAGGCTCAACTTTCGCTGCAATGTGACGTCATCTTGGCTACTCAGACACATACAAACGCACAGTTCAAGTTGACTACTTTGCAACTTGCACACCACAATTCTACTGTTTGACAAAACCTATAATTGTTGCCGCCGTTATGAGTTTGCAGACGGGTAGAATTCTGTCTGTGAGCATTATAAATCGCTGTACCGTGTTTTAAAGGCATGCTATACGTGGACTGTTGATGACTAAAAAACACCTGAAAAACTATATTCACCATTTATCCATTAAACAACTTTCACTGAACTGAACAGGGCACCATCATGTCACACAACTTTCCAGTAAGATTTTCAAGACCGAACCCAGATCACCCTTAATGACAGCACAGTGGGGGGGGGATATTCCAGGGCCACACAAAGCATTATACAACAGTGAACTGATCTTTATGTGTAGCGTTTTTGGAATGCCCCTTTAAAGTGTCAAAACCACCAAACCATTAGTTCTACGATTACTCGCAAATGGAAGCAAAAGAACAAAAGCAGGGTGAGAGTTCGACAAGAGGCTCCACTGACACACCGTCACCGGCAGGTAGCCACATTCACCACGCTGAACTCTCGCTCATCTTGAAACCACCTATCAACCTCCAAACCTCCAAACCATGAAGGCCGCCCTGTAAATCTTAAAAGCTGACTTTACTCGAAGCTAATCGGATTTCTTCGACACTTTGCCACCATTTTCAAAAATGTATTATGAAGGAGTAATAATCGGTGGTTAAGGCGGCCGACTGTGAATGAAACAAATTAGAATTGGCATCCTTGCTTGCGAAATCTCTTATTCAACAGCTGCTTTCGTCAGTAAGCAGTTATCTTCCTCTAAATGCAATGCTGCTCGTCACAAACTGTCCACCGTGATAAATAAAGCCCCACTGAAGCCAGCTGAGCTGTTCCCCGCTGAAGTTTCCACACGACCACAACGGCTGGGCACGGCTCGTAGAGAAAAAAAAAAGCAGGGAGTTTACAGTTAAAGTCTGGCCGCGCTGCTCGCCGCAGTCTGTGTGATAAACCAGACTTCGGTTACTGATTAAACTGACTCTCTATCTAGAGCTAATGTTCAAACAGATTTTGTTATTCTCAATGGAAAATTTGACTAAAACAAAAAATACACGACCATAAAAAAAAAAAAAAAAAGCACGCAAAAGGGCATGACGCTGTGTCGGGAGTATCAGATTTAAGATCTGCTCACATGTTAGAAACCAGAGTCAGAGAGCTGGTATGTTCATTCAGGATGTGAGTTACAAGAGGAGGACACAGTTTAACCCCGCAACACTCCCCGCAGATTCCTCATCCATTTGCTTAAGAGCAGTTTGTCTTTTCACTTCTTGAATTACACGTAGAATGAGGACACCTCTCCCCCCGGCGCGCACTCACAAAACAGGCTTGGCATTCAACAATGCGCGCGAGGAGATGCGATGTCTTTTGCAAGCACAGGAAACAGAGCTGGTTGGGTGTTAGTCGCTGTATGTGGCAAGCTGACATCGCTGGTGTCGCCAGAGAAGGAGTCGCACTGTTGCAAAACCTGATTCACTGAGCCCGCGAGTGTGTTTGAAGCGCTTTCGCAGCGCGGAAACAATACGGTGACTTGAGTTCGTCTCGTCACGGCCGGGTGTTTTCATGCTAACGTCAATGTCGTTCAGCAGGCAGAGGTCGACTTCTCCCACCGGGCGCCTGAAGGACATCCTGAAGGAGTGGCACTCGCGGTGAGCCCTTTATTTACCCCTGCTGACCCTGCATGCTGGGCCTACGGTGATACTTCCCCACTGTTCCTAGTACTGTGTTTGCGGAGGGCACATTACTGAGCGCTGCCCGGATTATTCCACCAGCCTGAAGCTGCCCGGACCGAAACACAGTCTGCGTCTAAACAGTCAACAAGCATGTTTACAGCAAACGACTTCCCAAAGAGCCGGCCTTCGAGGACAAAATGGAAAAAAACTTCTGATAAGCTTACATTTTGGGACTTGAACCCTTCACCTAAATAAGAGCGGGAGTCCTCCACGCGGCATTTTTCTGAGACCTCCCCACCCTCTCCCCGGCACTGCGTGTCTCCTATTCAGTCTGGACAGGAGGAACTTTGGGAACCTCTGCTGGCCAGCTGTCAAGGGGAAGGAGGCGGTTGGGGGGTTAGGGCTCGCCCAGCTCGAGTCATCCAGCTCGAGCTGCTTCAACGCTTCCTTTACCACCTCAAAGACAATATGTAATCTAGTGTTTCTTTCCACTCGGCGGCGAGCTCTGGTTTCGCTACGTTCAAAATAACACTCGTGTTGTTATAGTGCTGTTAAATAGTAACAAAACGGCGCTGCAGCAACACTGCAGATCCTCAGAAGTGCAGGTCGAGCTCGACTCTCTGTCCAGCACAATAACCTCGAGGATCTGAACCTTTAACTTGGGAATAAACGGCAGGTTGTAAATAAACTGAGCCAACACAACAATCTGGCACAATCTGTTTGCAGATGCACCAAAACGACACGGACAATATTTCTTCATTCTGATTATTATCGTTCGATCAGCTCCCCGTCCTGAAGATGAACATCTATCAGCGTTCATGCCATACAGCCTCCATACAGCTCGTACGGCGTAATTCGGGTATCTGGAAGCCAACTGATTTGAAAAGATGTTATTTACACCCTTTTTTTTTTTAAAGCTGAACTGTAGCTGCGAGGCTCAAAGCGTCTGAAGTTGGTGCACGGGCTCAACAGTGTGTCGGGGGTGTAAATGACGTCTTTTCAAATCAACTCGGTATCTCGGCGCTCCCATCGTAATGACCGCTCTTTCGTTTTTCAAGTGAACTTATCCTTTATAGCTCTAGCGAATGTCCATCGGTTGGAAAGCACGAAACCAACACCAGCATGTGAAAACTGCACGCGGCCTGAGCATCTGAATTGAAGATCTGTGGGTTTGAGCAAAGTTTGGCTGCACAGGATGGGTCTGTGACCACCGGGCCTGCTGTCAGGTGGGTCTAGGACGTTAAAGTCATGCATTTTGAACACACTTCTCTGAAGGGTTATACAGTAATTCCTGCCAAGATTTGGTCTGATGCGTTTTCAAGCCATGTTTTCTGGCATTGACAGAGGAGTCAAACGCGCATATGTTGTCGTTAATTAGCGCAAAGTCTCGACTCCAGCTGTGCCACTGAGCATTCCCTTCTCTCCGAGCGCTCGCGGAGACACGGCCGCTGACAGACGAAGCACAGCCTGCTCCCGTATGTGAGACACCACCTCTGTCCCTCTGTCGCTCCGCGTCTCGCTACATCTGCTTTGCATTAGCCTGTTGCCATGCAGGAAAAAACACAATTCTTTTGTAGTCCTTTCCAGCCAATCAGGAAGTGAATTGGGGGTAGTTTCCTGTTTCCTGTGTTCCCCAGACAGCGCGGGCTCGGGCCCAGTAGCCCCGTTCGGTTTCCGAAACTCCTGCGTTCCTCCAGGAAACCGAGCCGAGTCATCACCATAACAATAATAAGTCGTCCTCTCCCTCGCTCTTCTGCTGGGAGATATTCAGCTCTGAGTCATCAGCCAGCAGCAGCCTCGTGCCAAAGGACGAGACTTTGATGAATACAACGTGATGCAAGGGTTACACAGACATTACCGGGAGAAGAGCTCCGCTGGGATCAGACGGACATGGAGTATGACTGCTGCTAGGTAACAAGACAGTGTAAACTCTACTGTCATCACAGACGAACAAGCTCGGAGGAAAACTCAAGAGTCCAGGCTTGGAAGTGACGACAGCACAAATGTTCTTCATGAATGTCAGTAAATAACAAGTCATGACATCATGTTGCCGGTGGAGGAATGTAACAAAGCGACTCAAGTATTGCATTTAAGTCCAAATTCAGTTACTTGTACTTGTACTTAGCCACTGATGCCACTTGGAAGGAAATACTGCACTTTTTAGAGCTGACAGCTGTAGCTTACATGTTACTGCAGTTTCTACTAATGATTTATTTCTATTGTCCATTTATCTGCGGATTATTTTTAGTTTGCTTGATTACTCAGTTAGTCAGGAAAATGCCTGAAAATAGTGGAAAATGTCTGTCCCAGTGAATCTGAGAGCAGCGTCACGTCTTCAAATGTCTTGTTATGTCCAACCGGATGATCCAAAACCAAAAGATATTCAATTTAAAGCTAAGAAAGGCTGAAAATCTTGATATTTAAGAGGTTGAATACAGCAATTTTGCTTTAAAAAAATGACCTAATCAAGTGTTTGTTTTGTTGCCTGTGTTTGTTGGTTAGTTTGTCAGCAGGATTACACAAAAACTACTGAACGGATTTCCGCGAAACTTGGATCGAGGGTCGGTCTCGGCCCAGAAGAGACTCCATTAACTTTTGGTGTGGATCCGGATGAAGGGACAGACTGTTTTTTGTCTCACTTTCTTTTAAATTGCGAGTTTTCTGACATATTTGTACATATTTTATCTGGTATTGGATTGGGCTTGAACTTCTGCCACTAGGGGGCTTTCTATCAACACAAGACAAAAGACATTCGCTGAGTGTTGCGTGGCGGAGAGTCTATATTAGAGCCAGACCCTCTGGAAAATAAACACTTGGAGTCTCTTTGCATTCTGCTCCGATCTGGAAGCATTTACCGACGGGAGGAGAGCTCAGAGATTCACTTTAACTTCTGGGATTAAAAAATGGTTTTATCCTCACTCCTGTTTATCAACCTGACTGCAGCAGCAAACTATGGTGCACACATTTTCCCAGATGACATCATGCTTTACATTTTTAGTGTTCGCAACGAAACCTAATCAATCACACCATTACTTTGGGTAAACTTGTGGATTTATCTGGGTTTGAACATTGTTGGAAACACTTGGGGTTAATGTAAGTACACAACTTAAAAAGGCACATAACAAAAATCTTGTCTTTTGTAGACATTTTAATGCAGAATTCATTATATTTTCAAAAGAAGTTTGGGGCCTTGACGGAGGTATGCGCTCTATTGAGTGTCATTCTAGTTAAAAAACCATGCTGATTATTTCCTGGACGATTGACGTCTCTCGTAATAGTAGCAACTCTTCTAATTAAAATCCAAAATATGGTTTGACATGCAAAGTAAGTCACAACAGTAAAATGCTGCTTACACATTATTATTATAGTATTTAACTCTCACAGGGACATTTTTCATGGATTGAGATTCACTTTCGATACTTCTAAGAACATTTTATTTATGATACTTCTGTGCTTTTACTTAAGTAACATTAAAAAAACTGGACTTTTTCTTGTGGCAGAGTATTTGAGCGTATCGTGCTGCTCATTTTCCTGACAGGAAGAAAAGGACCCGAGACTTCCTCCACCCCTGCACTGTACTACTGTGATTACTAAGCAGCGGTGTGATTACGAAGCAGCGGTTTGTGTCTAGGAAAGACTTTTGTGCGAGCAAGAGATCGTCCAGTCGCTCAGCTCTCATTCACAGGAAACTCGCCGCTGCTGGATGACTGAACGCTCATTCAGAAAGTGCAGCAATCTAACGCGGCCTTTGTAATCTGACATTACAACTCTCCCGGGAGTTACGGCCAATTTTAACAGCAGGTAAGGAGCTTAAAAATACGGCCTGACTCTGCGCATCGGCTCAGCTGAAGAAAAGGCCCACCGGAGTGCTTTGGCCTAATGCTGGCTGGCATCGTCGCACACGGCCCCACAGCTTGTTGGTGTGTTTGTTGTCATGTTTTTTCCCCCTCTGCTCATCCCTTCTGTCGCATGTTTGTAGTCAAAACAAACCGGACAGCTCAGCCAGGATGAATCAGGGTGCCAGATGTCAGTGAAAACGAGAGGAGACGGTCCCAAACGCCCAGTAGTGACCGGAGATAACAGCTCGAGCACGCAGAGGAAATGATTGTTTGCACTGAATGTTTTGGTGTAACAGCGGAGAGATTATCGGGCATGCCAGCCTGCAGCAGTTTAGACTTCTTCCCCCGACACTGTAATGTTTACTACAACTACTGAAACAACTGGTCCAATGATCAATTAGCCAATTCCAGCTTCTGAAACATGAAGATTTGCAGCTTTTGTTGGTTTTATGTCACTTGAAATTAAAATATTTGGCTTTTTTCACTGATAAAAAAACTATTTTGGGAAAATATTGCTCACATTTTGTACACCAATCTCATCTAGAAAACAACCTTCAGGCTAAATGTTACTTTCGTACATTCAAAAGAACGCTTAATGACTGTAGTTCTTTCCTGCTGGTTTAATATGATCAGTATCTCTCCCCCACAGTAACCTCATCACAATTATTAGTATCGATATTAGTGTAGTTCATTATACACATGTGGTTGGGTCCACTTCCCATCATTCACTCACTACAGGCTTACTCAGGATCAGGGAAATTAACTTCTTGGACGGTGAGACTGCAGCAACACTGTTCCCCCTGCACTAAATCCTCCATTGCAAGCTGTGCCCAGCCTCCTCATGGCTTCATTCACAAGATATGCATGCGCCACATGCCTCCTACAAACCAAGAGTACCCACTGGAGACCAGCTAGATATCTAAATATAGAAATCTGGGCTAACAATCAATAGCTAGACAGTTAAGCATGAAGCTGTTGGGGGGTTTGCTGGGCAGAGGGACAGGAGAGGAAGGGGGGGGGGTCGCAATAACATGACTGTGTGTCTGTAGCTAAGGTGTAATAAAGGTTTTTATCTGAGCTGGAAATGTCCACATAAAGCATCTGGATCCGTGCAGCTGTGGAGGCTTTATGTCGCCTGTTCAGATCAGCTCAGGTCTCCATATGTAGCCCACAGACCCCCAACACTGGGTTTCTCATGCCAGCTGCCAAATTCCCATAATTTCCCACAAGGCTTTGAATCTCTCGGTTTTTATTCCCTCCCCACGTTTAGAAATGTTGAATTTTAGCAGTGTGTGCTGAGAGGAAAGCGTGTGATTTGAATCCCAATAACAGCAGGAACCAGACGGCTCAGTCCCCCTCCAGCCTCCAGCCTCCAGCCTGGCCCGTTAATATGGAGCCATCCATTGAGGCGCTCAGACAGACTGGGGGTAGGGATTTTTCTTCTCTTACCTATTTTTATTTTAACGCTCTGGAAAACCCGGAGACCTTCCTCTTCTACCGCCATGCTCTCCCCGTGGCTCTTTCCCTTCAGACGACTAGATGAAGACAGTCGTCCACGGTGCTCGGTTCTGGCCTCTCCAGCGCGCGGATAATCCAGGGGTTTTGCACATCTATGCTCTCCGGACAGCGATCATACTCCGGCCCGACCACTGCTCTGCTGCTGGCTGGTTGAGAACAAGCGAGCAGATACAGCCTCAGTCCCGCAGCAGCGGCAGCGGCAGCAGCGGCGGTGCCAGTGGGGGTGTGGCCCCGCACGGCCCCGCCCACATAAGGAGGTATGGAGGGTGATCCGTGCCACAAAACAGGAGGACAGGAAGTGCTAAATACACATAGACATTATAATGATGACAATAATAATGCTAATCATTATGAATATTGTTGTTGTTGTTGTTTGGCCCTTCCTGTTTCCTTCATGGGACCTTATTTCAGAAAAAACTTGTATGGTAGTGAATGAAGAGAGATATTCCCATTTCAATTGAGCCCCCAGCTACACATGTGATGTTTGTCAATTTTAAAAGATACATTTTTCAACCTGAGAAAGTCACAGTTGTTGTCATGAAAACGAATGAAATATAAGACTGTGAGAATATGTAATCATAAAGACTACACAGCCAACAGTCACGTTGGTGATGTCGTCTCGTGGAACGCTCACCAAAACCTGTGACTTAGACATTGTAGAGCTGCTCCTGTATATTAGCTCTCTCACAAAACTGACAAACTCTTCTTTCACATAACTGCAGCTGTTATTTTCATCTTTTTTAGTACCATGCTGGTGTTGGTGACGTGTGTTGAGTGAGACGATGTAGTTCACTGAGTGGTTTCACGCACAACTAGATGTTATTTTAAGAAAAAATATGACTTTCTTGACTTGGAAAATTATCTTTTAAATTGACAAACATCATATGTGGAGTTCACAGCACAATTCAAGCGGGATCATTTTTTTTTTCTTTTTTCATTCACTAACATACAAAGTTTTTCTGTCCACCAGAAGGGGCGTGGCTTCGTCTTCCTATAATAATGATAATGATACAAAAAATAAGCTCTGTGGCAAACACAAGCTTGTGATACTTACACGTTAAGTTCAGCAAGATAATCTGAACATCACTTTAATGATTTGTGAAGCCTTTAATGAAATTCGCTAACGTTAAGCGACCTACATATTGGTCGAATGACTTTAGCGTCACCGCCACTAAGCATCTTATATACTATCCTACAGTATACACATTTTACTATAAATTGATCAATACACAAGTTGTAAAGTTAAAGTTGGAATAGTTAGATGGACTAGTGAGCAAACTAGTTTTTGTGTTTGGTGAAATTACATTGACAATGACGCATCAGTGTGCCTGACAACTTCTGTAGCTTCATTTTTCTACTTGTTAGAAACCACATTTAAAAATGAAAAAAGAAAAAAATTATTTTAATGTAAGCTAGTTTCGCACACAAGTTGCAAATAAAAAATCAGTTCATTCAAGTGCTCGAATGAAATGAAATGAAAAAATGTTCCTTTTCATCGTCAACAAACAACAGAAGGCTTTATAAACCATTTATTAAACAATTGTAACTGTTTATAAATGTCAACTACAACTTGCTCACACTTTTTAATGAGTGTAGATGCGAGTGTATGATCAGGCATGGGTGGTCCGCTGCCCGTAATGTAATGGTAGGGAGAAACACTGGATTCATATATTTACACTGATCCACTAGTACAGTGGGTCTTTTACTTTAATGCCTGCTTTGGAAGCAAACTAAATTTGTGCCCCCCAGTTCTGCAATACTGAGTTTAATTTGAATCAAGAAACAAAACAAACATTATCAAGATATAGTGTTTTTTTCAGAGCACGAAGAGGATTTGGGTGTGTTTCTCATGTGTTACTGCAGTGCAAATGAAAAATACTCAATGTGTTACACAAATCCTTTCTGGCTTAGGAGTGAGACATCTCGCCTCTTTCTTACCCCTGCTGAGAGTTGCACATGAGCAGTAATAATCAGGTAGCTGGCGAGGCTCGGGCTGTGACACAGAGATGGATGGAAAAGTACAAACAAGCCAGCATCCTTAACTTAAACAGGCATCATAGCATTTCAAGTGTTGTGTTCTCATCACAGCCAGTCGGAGCTGGAGCCCATAAAAACCTGTGACCACTGCAGAGTCATGAGACGCAGGACTGAATGATTGTACCTTTTCCGACAAAAGACAAAAGCCAGATGTTAGTGGATGTTAGTGGGGTTTTCCAGTGTGAAAGTATTTATTGGCTCTGATCAGCTTCGGTGGAAATGTGACACCACGCTGAATACAATAATTTCCGCCTCTTTTCTGGCAAAAAAACAGAAAGGCAAACTCATGTAATGACAGTGGGAAAGGAGTCAGCAGCCTGTTTTTAGCAGGTTTATCATGCTTAAAAATAATAGTAAACCTGCATATATGCATTAATTTTGGTGTAAAAATGTTATATGTTGACATGTTAAAACACAAGACTCACCAAGACCCCTTAAAAATAGCAGCAATAGTGTTGTGAATGCTGCTCCTCTGTGGCATTAATCACACCTCAGATGGCACTGCGCCCTTTGGTATTAATCACCTCTCATACAGCTTCAGCCATGAGGGCTGCTGGGCTGTGAATTGACAAGATCTGGCTCATAATGTTGAATGACTTAAAAAATATAATTGCAGCCTCTGGCAGAGCTACCTCACCGTGATCCTATACATCAGCATTTTATTGGTACCCTCCCTCTCTGAGAATTGGTGATACATCATTTGTGTCTGTCCACTTTGTGTGTGTTTGTGTGTGTGTCACACTCCCTCTCTATGGGCCCCACATGCAGCAGCAGCAGCAGCAGCAGCAGCATGGGCCTGACTCAACTGATTCTCCACAGATTGTTTGCTACATCACTGCAGATGCAAAAAAGCAGCTTCATACTGTTACTTCTGTGGAGTGTGGCTGTAAATGAGTAAGGACATTCTCAGGACACGATAATATGCTTTAAAATCTGACACAAGTGTCTGAAATCTTTCACCGGAAGAGTGCACAGGCATCAGCTTTGGCCTCTGGAGCCTACAATGAATTGATCTTGATTTTAATGGAGCAAAATGTAAATTTAGGTTGAGTCAGGGGAATTTTTTAAAAGGAAACAAAGTTGCTCATCACTTAAACTTTAACATTGACCAGCCATTAGTGAGTGAATGTTAGTAACTTTAAAAGATGATTTATTTAGTCAAGTGTTATGTTTCAAGCAACCTAAATTTCCTCTATATACATTAAAGGAGACCTATTGTATTTTTTTATTCTTTCCTTCAAAACAACGAAAAAGCATATCATGTCTCCTTTAATGGTTCTTGCGCATGTTAAAGATCTTGAAACTTTTAAAAGGTCAAAGTCCCCACCAGCAGAAGCTCCTCTCTCCCACAGAAAACATCGCTCCTGAAACGCCTCGTCAGAAGTCCCGCCTTTAATTCCGTGACTAGTTTGGCTGGCAAGAATTGATTCAACACGGCTACTTTGTTGTCAGTGGTGCTGGCTCAGGCGTGTATGAGATGACCAATCAGAGGAGACTGGGTATTCAGGATGTTTGGCCTTAAAGAGACAGGAGCTCAAATCGAGTGTTTCAGACAACTGATGTGTTTTTTGAGCACTTTAGCATGTAAACCTATTCTAGTTACATCACCTTCCATTAGTGAGTGACTTTAGTAACTTTAAAAGAGGATTGGTTTGGTTGTGTGTTACCTTTCAAATGTCCTACATAAACAGTGTACATTAACATTACATTAGACTTTTTGCATTCATTGTTTTTGTTAGCTATTCTGATTCTGTTCATGAGGGAACATCGAGGGTGCACAGATTCCCCAAATATAATGAAAAAATGCCATAAATGTACCTGAATCACCACCAGACTATAGTGACAGATGGAGAAAGGGAGCTAATTAAAATATGGAAAGAGTAACCAGGAAACAACAATCAGCCTGGAAAGAATAAGTGGTCCCTGTTTTCCTGTTGACACTGATCTCGGGCCAAATCTAACAGATGGAAGAATAGACAAGGTGCTGGCCTGCTGTACAGAGGGAGGGATGTCTGGACAGGATTTAAGATCCATTCAGGTGAAAGGCACAGGGTCATCATCGGCTTGAGCCTACTGGGACACGCCTCTGAGATCACTATGACCACATTCCTCAAAATAGCCCGACTGGTCTGGAGCGCTCCGCAAACCCAGCTGGCCGGGCCCAACCCAGCAGAGATGTGGGACTGCAGAACAGTCGGACAGTCTCTCGAACAGGAATGACGGTTGGCTGCTTCTGCTGCAGGCCAAAGTGTCAGGATTAGCTGTGACTCCTTTAGCACAGCTCTAAATCTAATTAGGATATATGTCTCATCGCTACAGTTAGCCTGTTAGTTCCACCTCAACAACAACATTACTACATTCCCTTTCAGTTCTTCCATCTCATGCTACTTGTACGTCTACTCCAGTACATTTCAGAGTACAAATGTTCAGATTTTTACTGCACTACATCATTTGACAGCTTCAGTTTCTAGTTAATTAGCAGATTCAGTTCAGTAATGGAAAATTAAAACTACATTTACAAAAGTCCCATACGTAAAGATTAAAACCATGTAAACTTCATTTTTTTTCGCTTCTGACGACAGACAAAAAGCAGTTGAGGCTTTTTGTCACGTTTCAGGTGACCAAAGAGACATTTCCCCTGTAAATTTCACACATGAAGTCAAGGGAAGTCAATTTTTTAGGATGGCCAAAAATCACAAATCACAATGCCTCAGTGGGCTTTACAATCTGTACAATGTAGGACATCCTCTGTCCTTAGATCCTTGATTCAAGTAAGGAAAAAATACAAAACCCTTTGTAGCAGGGGGAAAAAAAACATGGAAGGAACCTCAGGAAGAGCCACAGAGGAGAAGAGTGTAGATCCAGGAGGAAGACTGAGCAGGCCGAGGTTTCGCCAAGGTGTGCCCGGGACGCACGACCTTCTCTCCACTGTGGTGACCTTAAAGAGGACAGGCCACACGAGATAATTACTTAAAAATACAAAAGAATTTCTACAGATTTCGACTTTTAAAAGAGTGATAAATAGTTATTATATAATGATATAAGAAGATTGTAAGACAGAAGTGAGCAATGATCACTAGACACAACACTACCTGCAACACCAACGACATCAACGAAAGGTTAGATTTGAAAATATCTCCCGAAAAAACAGTAAATATGAGAGAAAGTTAAAAAAAAACTAAGATTTGTGCAGCAGAGCTTTGTTTTTACCCCTCTCCACTCCCATTAATCATCTCACATTTATCTAGTTAGCCTGAGGAGGGGCCCTACCTGGACTAAACTACCTAACTGTGTATAAAATACTCAACCAGCTACAGCACTAAAATGTTGACTTATAATATCGTACCTGATAATTCAAGTACATTTCTGTACTTTTACTTACGTGAATTTGAATGCAAGACTTTTACTTTTTACATTGTTGTATCGGTACTTTTACTGAAGTGAAGGAACCGAACACTCTTCCCGCCAGTGCAGACGATAAATTGAAAATCACAGATTAGGAGCCTTCTAATCAGCGAGCTCATCCCATTCCATCGGTGGCACCTGATCCACCTACAAAAAGCCCTTCTTCCACCTTCCACACCCTCTCTCAGCCTGCAGAGTCTGCAGAGGCAGTTAAATGATTAATTTGGTTTATCCAACTTTGCTTTCTTCCTTCATGTGGCTTGCCTTGAGCCAGGGTTGTAATGGGATTACTTGAGAATAAACCACCCCAACAGTATCTAAAGTAGTTCACATTAGCCTCGCCTTTACAAGCTGCAACATAAAAGTGATACTTACACACTGATGCATCCATGATTACTGGATAATCCAATAATAATATGAATGAGCACTTTAACTCTTTTACTGCTTTTTTTAATGAATGCTTTGTATGTGTATTGACTTTTACTTAGGTAAAACATCTAAGTACTTTCTCCACCACTGACTGAATGAGCATATTGTGCCTGTGGTGCACACTGGTGACGCTGTTAACACCAGGCAGCCTTTGACTATCTCCTGTAAAGCTATTTTCATAGATAATAACCATGGTATTACCCATGTTGTATAAATAGCTCTCTAGACGAGCTTCTTTGGAAGGAAAACTTGGTGATAGCAGTGTGGAAAACAATAATAATGTAGGCCCTTTATGTTGGCCACATCCTGTCAGCTGCGTGTTTGTGCAGCGAGGAGCATCATGGGAACGTGGCTCTAAATTCATTTAAAGTTGATTTAGCTCAGGGGGTACATTGAGAACTCTCCTCTGGACTGAAACTTTGCATGCAACACCATTCAAATCGCCATAACGTGAGAGTAGTACAATGCACGAGTCAAGGGTTGCCTCTATCATGACATACCAACCAAAGTAGTGTCATATCTGCCAGCAAACACGGGAGGAGGAGAATACAGTTTCTGTAGCCGAATGCATCGCATAGGGAAATAATGCTTTAAAGACGTTTATGAAAGGCATTTCTTTCAGTTAGGCTCAAGTGGCTACGCCCTGCGGTAGACCACAAGCCTCTGTGTGTGAGCGCGCGCCCGCGTGTGTGTGTCTGTAACTGTTAGTGTGTTAACGGCATCAAGCAAAGAAACAGAGAAGCACCTCATATTTTGAAGGTTATCGCAAGCAAAGGAGTGAACAAGGGTATCAAAATATGTGTCCAAGTATGAGCATGGGAGCGAACAAAGTGTGTGCATATGTTTGTGTGTGTGTGTGTGTGTGTGTGTGCTTGTGAGAATGCAGAGCCATTGACAGAAAGAGTAGGCAGATGCTGATTCTAAGCAGATTAGTGAAAGGATGCGCACTGTTGTTTTATTACTGACAAGCCAGCCACCAGTGCAGGGTTCGAGGGCGTTGGCAGACTTTAAATAACTGTCGACTTACATACAGAATAACTAACCCTCCCTCTGTGGCTTGTGTGTTGTTTTTTTTTCGTTTTTTTTTTTTATAATACAAGCACACACCGTTACGTACAGTACATCCGTGTATGGATTAAGCAGGACTATACGTGAAAGACAGAGAGTACTGAGTTGAACAGATGGCGACTGACATGTGCAAAGTTAATCCTGCTATTATGGAAAAAACAAAGAAAATCTCTATGAATAGAGCATGAATCAATTCTTACAGGAATGCATGTGGAAAAACAAAACTCCAGTACAAGTTTAATTTTACATCTCTGGCTGCACAGTCATCTCCAATATATCCAGCTCACATAAACAGAACATCCACGCTGATCAGATTTGTTGTATTTTGATTTGATTGTCTCCACCCTCCTCCGTCCTCCTCAACACCGCATCTGTGGGAAACGACAATACAAAAAGCAGGAATCCTGCTCTGGATGAAGAAGCGGGGTCACGGAGAAACTAACGAGCAACACATGCGGATATGTTGACAATCCTCCGTTTTATGCAACCAAACATTTATCCAGACATAAACTTTTGTTCATCTGCCACAGTCTCTGATTGTAAATGAGGCGAAAAAGATACTAGATTCAGTTAAAGTCTGGAGTCAGAGGCGATCTGTAGTTGATAATAATAGAAAGAAGGAAGTGAACACGAAGCAGTGGGGCTATATGTGTGTGTACTAAGCAGATTTGACCCGAGACACAGGTCAGCTGAGCAACTGCTTAGTGCCTTCAGTGAATTACACGATGAAGACGTCTCTTGAAAATGTAAACCTTCTTGACACTAAGAAAACATCTGTGTTTATGTTCGCCTGCTTTATTAGCCAGATAGTTTGGAGGGTTTTATGAGCCTGAGAGGTATCGCCTTGCGTCAAGGAGGAGTTTGTAATCACTGAAAGCATTAAAAAACTCAAAAGTAGATACAATTTTACACCAAATCAAACAAGCACAAGCGGATGATAAATTAACTTGTTATTATTTCATTTACTTAAAACTTTTTCTCCTTTTCTCTAACTAAACTACAAATCAATTCATTTTGAGCAGCAGCTTGTCCAAACTTTGCCATGAATGACTTCTGAGTTCAGGCCTAAAGAGCAAACCACACAGTTACCAGCAATCAGACTCCCACGATCACACAACTATCAGTACTATAGCACCACCAAGTGTTCGCTTATCAGCCGGTGAGCACAGCAACAAGATTCGCAGCAGTGGTGTTCAGATGTTTTGCTCCCAAGGCAAACCAAGGAGGAAGCCAAAATCTCAAGGCACACCTGTATTCAGATCTGTGCAAAATAGCCTCTTTAACAGGTGCCATCTAATCACCCTGTACACATTTATTGTGATCTACTAATGCCAAAAGAAAATGATAATTGAGAAACAGCTATTCTACTCGTGAAATATTAATTTATTTTCAGCATTTACGTAGTGAAGCAAGACATAACAAGTGAGACAAGACAGGACACAACTAGGTAGATGAGGAAACTTGACAGGATTCGCAGGTCGAGGGAGGACAAACACTGAATAGTGATCAGACTACACAACACCACCACCACAGCTCCCAGCACCTCCTTTCTCCACTGATTAAGGACTCAACCATACACAGTCACAAAGACTGATTGTTTGCACAGGCACATTTATTAAATATTGCACAAGTCATGTCCACACAAGGACATTTACTGTATATAGGATGTTTATCTTTGTTCTAATAGTTTGTTTAATTATATTTTCTATTCAAATTGTTATTTTACTCTTCCAATATCTCTTTATTATCGTCTCTATTGTCTTGTGCTGCTACTTATTTCCCTCTGTACTGCTGTGTTACCTGCAAATTTCTCCCAAGGGGCATCAAAAAAGGAACACCTTATCTTATCTTATCTTATCTTATCTTATCTTATCTTATCTTATCTTATCTTATCTTATCTTATCTTAACATAGACAATGGCAACAGCAACAAACAAACAAAAAGCAAATACTGGGATGTTGGCACTATGTACTGTAAGCCAGATAAATGTTATGGCAGTCTGTGTTTGTGGTTCCTGTGTGTGTAGGTGTTTGTTTTTGTAAATATCTTGTGTTTTTCTATTTATTTTCTATTCAACTTTATGCATATCTTTCTGATTCTTTTTCCTGTACTGTTGCAAATGTCTCGAGCTGTTGTGACAAGTGAATGTCCCCGTTGTGGGATAAATAAAGCCAATCTTAATCTTAACCTAATTAAGGGGGAGGGGTTTAGACACAGTCAGAAAAAGAAATATGGAAAGAAAGTCAAATAACATATAGTATGTCCAGAAAATATTATACAACAAAATAATAAATACATAGTGTGAGTTTAATGGGCAGGGTGGGGAAACATCACAAAATATTTAAATACAGTTGATGCTTCTGACAGTCCTGAGAGTTCATCAGTCAGTGAAGTGATCACCTGTGTGTCTGTACCCTGAGTGTGCTACATGCATATCAAGAACTAGAAATTAGCTTGGCTTTGATCACAAGATAAGCAGATTGGATTTACCGACCCAGAAGTCTGCTGATGATTCTCCAAAGCTGCTAGTTCACAGTTTCATTCTGGAAACTCAAAGACAAGCCTGCCGGCAGCTCATGTGTCCATCAAACAAAACGCCATGCAAATTGTGTGACATCCAGAGAGGTTGCTTAGTCGGATATGTGAGTCTAGTCTGTCAGACTCACTGATCCTTTATCTGAAACAGGTTTATGCAAGTTAGAGTAGCCCATGGCTCTGAAACCAAACAAACCAAGAGAGCCAATTCACCACTCCTGGGAAACTGACTGGATCCATCCCCCCTTTGAATATGAAGCTGGTTACACCTGTACCTGACCGCTAAAAATAGATTAGTGGCCCCTGGCATCAGTATTACAAGACCCACTATTGACACATGGACATGACCTTTCAACTTGAACTCTCTGTTGTTTCTGCTTGTGTTGTGTGAATATCTTAAATTAACTTCATATCCAAATAAATGTTTAAAAAAAAATCTACTGGCACATGGTGACCTTGGGGCCTCTGAGACCTCGGGGCCAGGCTTCAGCTGCTAAATAAGCCAAGGCTGGCTTTGTGTATGCGGGTATAATCAGTAGCTCACATTGTTAAGTGATACATTATTGATGACAGATTAATGTGCGTGCCCCTTTAAACAGCTCTCCTCCCCGTCTCCTTCCCACCGTGTCGCTCTCTCTTCCCCATTTCGCTGCTTTGTTTTCATTGTCGCTCTTTCTGATCATGGCTGCTCATTCTACCGAGGAACCGTTCCCCTTCCACGGGCTGCTCCCCAAGAAAGAAACCGGCGCCACGTCTTATCTCACCAGGTTCCCCGAGTACGATGGCCGGGGAGTGCTCATCGCTATCCTCGACACCGGCGTGGATCCCGGGGCCCCCGGCATGCAGGTAAATCTGACCGGCTGCCCTCACGTTAGCTATGAGCTAGCTACGAGCTAGCTAATGCTAAAGGCCCGACTCATTCACCCAAATTGTACACAGTCACCCAACGGAAATAGCTAGCTGGTGAGCTAGCTTGCTAGCATCGGCAGACACACACAACAATTATGGCAGTTAGCCTTGGAGATTTTATGACAACCTTAACAACAGAAAGTAATTGAAAGCAGACAGTGTATTCTGCTGTCAGATTGTGTTTCGGCGCAAGACTAACTTATTTAGCTAACGTTAGCTGGTGGCATAGCTGCTAACATGTTAGCCTAGCGGCAAACTTAACAGCTGCATTTGTCCGCTTCTCTTTCCCCTCAACCTCCCCAATTAGTACACGTTGTCCTTTCAGTTGGTTAAACATGGTTTAGCCGATGTAACCAGATTATTTTTAGTTAAACTATAGTATGGTCGGTTATTTGTTGGTTGGTGAGCCATAAGTACATGTTAACTGCCAAGTCACACTGGAATATAGTTAGTTAGCAACACAATGCTAACGCACAGTACGTTAATAAAAATCTGCCTTACGGGTATAATTGTGTGATTAGCGTAATTGGCACATCATTACATAAAATTGAGGTCGTTTCTTTTAACCCACATGCCACCTTGCTTCAGTCGTGGTTTAAAGGGCAGATATTGAATCTGACCCCTTCAGTGTGTGTAAACAAATACGTGTAAGAGGAGCAGCTCTGTTGCAAGGCACTGAAGTTTAAACTTCAAGATAATTTACACATTAAGTTACTCAGATTCAACTTAATACCCAAAGTGACAGGTTATGATGCTAACACAGCTCCCAGGTTGCTAGAAGTTGCTAAATATGTATTTTACATTCGTTTGAGCCTCAAATTTTCTTAAGTGATTACTGATTTTTTTTTTCTTTTCATCTTTAGGTCACAACTGAGGGGAAGCCAAAGATCATCGACATCATCGATACAACAGGCAGCGGGGATGTGAACATGACCACAGTGGCAGAACCTAAAGATGGGACAATCATCGGCCTCTCTGGGAGAACGCTCAAGGTCAGTAGACACCTTTTAATAGTGAGACCAATTAAAAAAGTAAATGATTCACAGCTGTCACACAGGAAATAATCCTTCACGGGATTTTCTTTGGTTCTCTATGGCCCATTTTTACTCAAACCATACTCGTGGAGATCATTCAACCTGCACTTGAAGCATTTTTCTTCATATTTGTCTCAACCTGTGTCTTTTTATGTATTCCAGATCCCTCCTGCCTGGGTCAATCCATCTGGGAAGTATCGCATTGGAGTTAAAAATGGCTATGAGTTCTTCCCTAAGGCTCTTAAAGAAAGAATACAGGTAGGACGACATGACATTATTACTGTATTAGGTCTGTCATGGCTGTAATTTTGTTGCGCACGGACTGATAACCTTAACATAAACTATGTGGTTGTGTGTCCTTTCCATATTGCTAACAGCGTATTGCAGTGTTACTGCTAAGAGACAAGTTTATATCATGTAGATCAAAAGAATGAAAATCTATTTACCCGCAATCCTCTCCAGGTGTTCAAGGTACTTTTGTTTTTGTGACAATTTTATTTTATAGAAAGAACGAAAGGAGAAAATGTGGGACCCAGCACACAGAGCAGCCCTTGCTGAGGTCTCTCGCAAGACAGAGGAGTTTGACCTCTCTCACCCAACACCCTCACAGGTCAGAACTACAAACTTGGGTTCTTTGTGTACCCATCAGTGTTTTGCATTAACTTGCCAGTCATAGTAATGTTATGTTCGCTATTCTGATTTCTCTACTACTGTCCCTCTTACATGTATCCTCCACCCTGCACCCTCTCCTCAGATGGAGAAGTTGCAGAAAGAAGAGCTGCAGAGTCAGTCCGAGCTGCTGGCATCACTAGAAAAGAAGTACAGCGATCCTGGTCCTGTATATGACTGTGTACTGTGGCATGACGGTGTCACGTGGAGGTATGTCATACTCTTTATACATGAAGTGTTTTAACTTTCATCAGCACTTTCTACTACTATTTATTTGTCCTTCACATTGCCTGTTGCTGTTTGTTCTCTTTAGAGCTGTAGTCGACACTTCAGAGTGTGGAGAGCTGTCCCAGTGCACGGTGCTGAGCTCTTACAGAGAAATGCAAGAGTACGCCTCGTTAGGAAATGCTGAGATGCTGAACTACTCTGTAAATATTTATGATGAGGGAAACACACTCTGCATTGTCACCAGTGGAGGTAAGATTTCCCAAGGAATGCGCTGAAAGAAGGATTCAAAAGATGTTCAGTGTAAGCTGGAGCTGGGAGCTTCACCATGATTTTTCTCCGGTCTCACTCGCCTGTGTGCTTTTAAAGGGGCTCACGGGACACATGTCGCGAGCATTGCAGCAGGTTACTTCCCAGAGGAACCTGAGCGCAACGGTGTTGCCCCCGGTGCTCAAATCCTGGCCCTGAAGATCGGCGACACTCGCCTCAGCACCATGGAAACAGGCACAGGACTCATCCGCGCGGTATATTGCCCAAACTCTGAAGAATACACAAGAGTAGTTCTCGTATTTTTTTGACAGCCTTTAATTTTCATCTCTCTTTTTACTCGGAAGATGATTGAAGTCATCAACTACAAGTGTGACCTGGTTAACTATAGCTACGGGGAAGCCACTCACTGGCCCAATTCAGGGTAAGTATTACACCAGGGGAGGGGTTAGATTGTGTGGATTCGGGTCGTCTCTGATTTTTGTCAATTTGTCTTTCAGGAGGATTTGTGAGGTGATCACAGAGGCCGTGCAGAAGCACAATGTCATGTTTGTTTCAAGTGCAGGAAACAACGGGCCGTGCCTGTCCACAGTCGGCTGCCCGGGGGGAACCACCAGCAGTGTCATAGGTACAAACAGTGATGACGGGAGGATTTTTTTTTTTTTAAACTTTCAATTCAGAATCGTACAGCACAATCATATACAGTTGTTAGAGTTGTTCATAATGTTAAGAGTTTTAAATTTCCAAGTATTGACTTTTCTTCATCACAGAAACAACTTGACTCAAAATGCATTTAACCATAGTACGAAAAAGGCAAAACAAACATATTGACTGATTTTTCTTCACTCCTTCTTTCTTCTTTCCTCAGGAGTTGGAGCTTATGTGACTCCAGACATGATGGTGGCAGAGTACTCCCTGAGGGAGAAGCTGCCTCCAAACCAGTACACCTGGTCGTCCAGGGGTCCCAGTACAGACGGGGCTCTGGGGGTCAGCATCAGCGCCCCCGGTGGTGCCATCGCATCTGTACCCAACTGGACTCTTCGTGGTACCCAGCTGATGAATGGCACATCCATGTCATCTCCAAATGCCTGTGGAGGCATCGCACTCGTCCTCTCAGGTGCGCCCAGCCTTGTGGGCTGATAATTGATGCATGAATATGTATGGAAGTGAGCACAAATGCTGATTCTGATGTGTGATTTTGTGTGATAAAGGTCTGAAGCAGAACGGAATCAGTCCTTCTGTTCCTGCTGTGAGGAGAGCGCTGGAGAACACAGCTCTGAAGGTTGATGACATCGAGGTGTTTGCACAGGGCCATGGGATAATCCAGGTGGGTTGACCTTTTTTTTTTTTTTTTAGAATTTTATTTTATTCATTTCTGGGGGTTGTCATAGTTAGATACCAGGAAGTACATCAAAACAGCAAAAAATAGAAAAATAGCAATTTCAGAATTTCATCAATATCAGAGTTACATCAGAATTTCATCTGTCTTATTACGTTCAATGGTTCCCTCAATATTAATAATTGGTTATACAGACCCACCCCTACCAATTTTCTTAATCTACCCCCTTTGTTCCTCTCTAGGTGGATAAGGCATTAGACTACCTCACTCAACATGCCTCTTTACCCACAAGCCAACTAGGCTTCTCTGTAAGTGTGGGATCACAGAAAGGCATCTACCTCAGGGACCCAGCCCAAATTCTTTCACCCTCAGACCACGGAGTAGGAATTGAACCCATCTTCCCAGAGAACACAGGTACTGATCAGCTTTAGCTGTGATGGCTTTTACAGTATTTCATGTCCCTTTGAACATGTGTTTTCAGTGTTTTTGTTTACACCACCTATCTTCTTCTTCTATCACAGGAAACTCCGAGCGAATCTCCTTACAGCTACACTTGGCGTTAACATGTGCCGCCCCGTGGGTCCAGTGTCCCTCCCATCTTGAGCTGATGAACCAGTGTCGTCATGTCAACGTCCGAATCGATCCTGTGGGACTTAGAGAGGGAGTACATTACACCGAGGTAGGGACAAGCAAGAAAGAGAGCAGAAGGAAAAGATGAACATCCTCTCTCAGTCTATTAATGTTTATCTGGTGTGATTAACTGGGCGTGTGCTTCTTTTGTAGGTGTGTGGGTATGACACATCAGCACCTACCTGTGGCCCCCTGTTCAGAGTTCCTATCACAGTTATCATCCCGGCCAAGTAAGTTTTTACATCATATTGGTGTTTTACTTTTTTTTTTTTAAACTTTGGTCACTCTTTGTGGTTTGTGTGGGTCTGACAGCTCTCTCTTGCTTTCTCTCTCATCTGACAGAGTGACAGATAGTCGTAATCAGGAGGTTTGTTTCACAGACGTCCACTTCAGACCAGGACAAATCAGACGCCACTTCATCACTGTTCCTCAGGGAGCCTCCTGGGCAGGTCAGTGTCTTAGTGGGTTTAATCAGTGGTTTGGATTTCAAGTTTGTCCTCAATTATTCGTGAAGTGTGTTCTCATCAGGGCTCAACGCTACTGTTTACCAGTCGTTCAGGACCATTCTTTGCACTTTGGTCACCTTTGTAGAAAACCTTGTTTCATTGTGTTTTTGAGAATTGATATGTGGGATCCCTCATTGCTCTCCTGTTTCTCGTGTCTCTCTCCTGCAGAGATCACACTGACCTCTCATTCAGGAGATGTGTCCTCAAAGTTTGTTCTCCATGCGGTGCACCTGGTCAAGCAAAAGGCATACAGAGCGAATGAATTCTACAAGTTCTCTTCACTGTTGGAAAGAGGCGCACTAACTGAGGCTTTCCCCGTGCTGGTATATACATTTCATTTATAAATTACATTTATATGACTGGGATAGTTTAACAAATGCCGTTCTGTGCACCCCTTTAGTGCCGGGGATGGAAGTCACTTCATTTTGTAGATATTTTTATATAAAAATGACAAGATGGTGGGTTCATTTCTGCCTGTTTTTGTGTCTCCTTTCCAGTCAGGTAGGATAGTAGAGTTGTGCATTGCACGCTGGTGGGCGAGCCTGGGTGACGTCACGGTGGACTACAGCATCTCCTTCCATGGACTCAACACATCCCCTTCACCCCTGCACATAGTAAGAAGAGCACAGACAAACCGATTAGTAAACTACAGCCCAGACAGTATAATTTCTCTTTAACTCTCTTTTTTCTCTACCCAGCATGCCTCAGAGGGAGTGACTAGTTTTGACGTGTCGTCGCCGCTGAGGTACGAGGAGGTGTCCCCCACTATCACTCTCAAGTCTTGGGTTCAGCCTCTCAGGTAACTGTGCTCTCTCAGACACAGACACACACACACACACACACACACACACACACACATATATATGTTTTATCTTGTTCCACATCAGTGCAGTTCATGGTTTGATCCCCGTTGTTGTTTCAGGCCTTTAAGTTCGAAGATAAAAGCTCTGGGAGCGAGGGATGTTCTGCCGAATAACAGACAACTCTACGAGATTGTCCTCACCTACAGTTTCCACCAGGTACCGCCAACACCATCAGCACTTCACATGAGAGGAAAATGCAGAATTTCCTTTGTTTTAATGTTTTGCTCTGTCCTCAGCCTAAGAGTGGGGAGGTGACCCCCAGCTGTCCCATGTTGTGCGAGCTGCTGTATGAGTCAGAGTTTGATAGTCAGCTCTGGATGCTGTTTGATCAGAACAAGAGACTACTGGGCTCAGGGGACGCCTACCCACACCAGGTACACTCTTGATCCTACATGTTTTTCTTTCCCAGTTGTCCATTTACAGCTGTAGTAGGAGTAAGGATTGTGGATCAGTAGGATAATTACCTGGTGTGCATGTGTTAACACATCTCCCATTTGTCTGTTTTTCCTCCTTCAGTATTCCCTTAAGCTGGAGAAGGGGGACTATACTGTACGTTTGCAGGTCCGCCACGAGCAGTCCAACGAGCTGGAGCGCCTAAAGGACCTACCCTTTGTGGTTTCTCACCGTCTGTCCACCACACTCAGTCTAGATGTCTATGAGACGCATCGGGCTGCCCTCATGGCCAAGAAGAAGTCAAACTCTATCACCTTGTGCCCAGGCGCCACACAGCCCTTCTACATCACGTCCCTGCCAGACGACAAGTAAGTCCATCTGACTTTTCTCTTAAATTGTTCAATCCTAAAGCAGGATTTATCATGCACAAAACCAAAAAGCTTTACTTGAGCAGCAAAGGCCTTAGAGGAATATAATTAAACTTTAAGTTTAACCCTAGGTCTTAATCACTTTCCCAAATGCAGGGTTTCTGTGGCAGCTGGAAATTGTAGAAAATGCACAAATTTCAGTGTGGTGTTTTCAAGGTCTCAAAGTGTTTTGGGGATTTTAGATAAAGTGCTTAAAACTGATCGAAATCGCAACAGCAGTCATTTCATTATTAATTGTTAAAAATTGCCTCAGCCAGGTTATATAGGAGTCTACTTCCAGACATGACACATTTTGAGACATGAAACATTTTTTTTTGTGTTTTCCCTATCACAGGTGACAATTGTGACATAACATCTGATATATCGTATATTTCAATCTTGTTTGTCACTATCTACGATTAAAGGACCCTTAATCAAAGGAATTAAGCCCTGTTTAGCAAAAGCCTTCCTTGAATGAATATTTAAATATTTGGTAAATTCTCGTGATCAAATTTTGTTTAATGTTCCTGTCATTATTCTCTCTTTTGCTGTCTTTCTGCCTTTTTGAACATCTTTTCAGGATCCCAAAGGGGACGAGTCCAGGATGCTATCTCTCAGGCTCTCTGGTTGTCCCGAAGAGCGAGTATGGCAAGAAAGCAGTGAGTGGCTTTATTTGCTGTTGCCCTCTCTCCCCAAGAGCAGTACTCAATCCTGCTCCTCAGGATCTAAAGCCATGGGAGTTTTCAGTTTTGCTATCTAATCCGTGACCTTTATGTATTATTGTGAGAAACGTAAGAATACTATACTGCAGAATATAGCTGCAATACATGGCCAGTGTGCCATGAAATTGTGAAATTCACAAATTAAATATGTGATATGGTCCTGAGGATCAGTGGTGAAGACCAGTGCTTCAGCGTTTATGGCTTTTCTGCACTCTGTTTATCTCTCATCACCATCAGACCTGCACTGAATCTGCTCTGTTGCCTCTGAAATCTGTTGGAGTCTTTTGGTTTCTGCATGACTTTCTTTTAAAAAACTTTTTCTCCTTCATTTGCCTTTGGCCACTCTTCTGCTGTCAGCCCAAAGGCACTATTTGATGTTGCTCGTGCCATAACCTCTCAACACAAACATGAAGTCAAAATTGATTTAATTCTTAAACTTTCCAATCAGATAATTAATACAAGAGATTATCACTCTGAACAGCTTCATGTACTTAACAGTTTTCCATATTTGTGTGCTCCAGACACATTTTGGTCAGTGCCAGAAATGGTATTTAGGGTTGATACCCAGCCCTAATGTTCACTGTTGTGTAGTAAAGGTTACATAAATCACAACTGGTACGTGCTAGCCCAGAGCCCACTCAGAGTAAATAAACAACACAAGTTGATTTTGAGTATAATGTCTAGATAAAAAAAGAATAAAAATGTAATACAACGACACATGTTTTACTTTTGATGCCTATTCTCACTGCACGGGCTGCAGGTGCTCCTCTCGTTTTAACAGCTTTTATGTGTCTTTGGCTGAACTTTTTTTTAATGTTTTTCATTTTGTTGCACATGACATTGTTTCAGACCTGTGCCTTGATTGAGTCTCAAACATGTGAGAATTTTACCACCTTCATGCCAGATTCATTGTGAGCCAACTTGTTCTATTTTACTGTAGTTTTCAGTACTGAGAGAAGATGCAGTGTTTAACCCTTGTGGCAGAGCAGGTTGATGAGATTTGTTAGAAGAGAGCACAAGATCTGTTTTACCACTGTGCCATATATTAAAATGTGACAGGTAGGTGGATTAGAGTCTCTGAGTGAGGATGACAGATGAAATGAAGAAAGCGAGAATCCTTTTTGGTGTGTTTGTGTTGTCTCTTCCTCACTCTGTGTTATTCTGACCACCAGGGGCAGGCCTCTGCAAAACGACAAGGAAAGTTTAAAAAGGTACTGGATGAGCTAGAAACACTGCAACAGAGCGTCCACTGCTCTCCTACCATCAGGAAATGGCTTATTCCTTACCTTGAAATGGGATCTGTTATATCTTTATTATGTCAAAGCATGTTAATATTGCTGTACTGAAATATGCAATAATCTAGTCATTAAGGCTGTTTATTTTGATGTAGTTTAAGTCTTCTGGTGGTCAGTAATTCCTAATATATCTATAAATATCAACATAAATTGATAATCAACACTTCTTTAAATTTATAACTTGATATTGAAAATCATTTTAAGAGAGTTAACCAGAAGGAGTTGGGAGTCACATGACATGACAATGGTAGGAAGAGGGTGAGAATTTGCTGATTCAGAGCAGTAAAAGAGGTCATAGATTTTGTTGAATGTACCAGTTGGTTTTGACTAAACTTTTTTTTTGTGTGTTCATACAGGATATCGTTCCAGTCGTCTACCACTTAATTCCCGCTCCAAACAAAACAAAGAACGGAGGGAAGGAGAAGGACAAGGACGGAGACAAAGAGAAAGACGTGAAGGACGAGTTTGCCGAAGCTATGAGAGACTTTAAAATCCAGTGGATGACAAAGTGAGTGCAGTAGCTTGTCTGTTTAACACATTTCTTCATTTGCCTTACTCCCCTTTCATCTCTCAACCATTTCTCATGTTCTTCTCTTCACTGTTCAGGTTGGACTCCAGCTCCATCTATGATGAACTGAGGGAAAACTACTCAGATTACCTCCCGCTGCATGTGCAAAGGCTTCACCAGCTGGACTCTGAAAAGGTGATGGATGGGGGAAACTCTGATGGGATTTAGTTCAACATTTTATTTATTCTAGAAGTTAGAGTGTAAACTAGCTAACTATTTCTGTTCACAGTCTTTTTCTTCTTCTTCTTCTTCTTCTTCTTCTTCTTCTTCTGTTTGTGTGTAGGAACGTTTGAAACGTCTCAAAGAGGTGGAATCAGCAGCTGACATCGTCATCACCCAAATCGACCAGACCGCCCTGGCTGTTTACCTCACCATGAAGACAGACCCTCGGCCTGATGCCGCTTCTATCAAGACGTAGGTCACACTGAAGTATTATTATTAGAAATATGGAAATTATTAGAGTCCTTTAGCCTGAATATTCAATATGAAAGAGACAAGCAGGAGAAAAAATGTGTTAACCAAGGAATTAGTCAATATATCAGCCCTTTTTTGGGGGGGGGAACCCTGAGTAAATCATCCATGTAAGCTGCTGGACTGCTGAACCTCGGGGCTTTAATTCTGATTCATGTTCATTTCAGTGACATGGAGAAGCAGAAGTCGTCTCTGCTCGACGCTCTGTGTAGGAAGGGCTGCGCTCTGGCTGACCAGCTCCTGCTGCCCCCCGCGCCGCAGGACGGCGCCGTTGCTGTCACCACAGGTCAGACGGCAGCAGAACAGGAAGTCGTGGAACAGGTGCCAAGCAGCTCTGACGACTCCCTGCAGAACGTGGCTAAAGCCCTGATGGACACATTCTGGGAGGTGCAGAAGTGGGCAGAGCTAACTGACTCCAAGGTGAGCAAAAAATGTTTTTAGTTTTTCCATTGTAATGTGACCATCAAGTTAGTTAAGTAGTGTGATGTGAATAAATCTGACATGTGAGATCAACTGATAGTACTGGTAATATTCTGTGTTTTTCTTATTGTCAGTGAAAGACAAAAACCTGCAACGTGTCTGTCTTTCAGCACTGTCCGGAGTCACAAATAGAGTTTTATGTTCAAGAAAGGCTAAATAACTTATTTAAGCTGGGCTCTGGAGTTTTAAACAAACATTACATAATGAAGAGAGCGTTAGTTTGGTTCTATTTTCACCCACTGAGTCATACACATATGTAGGAGTAGTGCGTTACAGGAGTAGGACGGTGTATGTGGGACTGACCTAAAATAAAGTACAGTGCTGTTGTTCAAAGTAATGAAGCAACATGTCACATAATGCAAATGCGTGGCTCGGGAATGTGTTTTCGGTTCAACCCTGGAGGTCGGTAACACATCGGGCTCCAGTTACTTGTTAGTGGAAGGTTTCAGACTTTTCCCTGGATGAGTTGGTGGTAACAAAATATAGAATAACATCAGACATATAATTATGCCCATGCATGTTGTAATTCTCACACCCTTAGCAGTGAACATTGTAAATTCAGTCATATGGACCACACTGTCTGAAGACTGTACCTGTGCTTTCTTCTGCTTTCTTGCCTGAAAATCTGAATTAGGCGTATGTGCTGAAACCTAGCCACTTTGTATTAATCTAACAATGTTAAGATATATGATTGTATTTGTCTTCTGTCTTTTTCACTGCTCAGGTGTTGATGTTTTCATACAAACACGCTCTCGTGAACAAGATGTACGGCCGAGCCTTAAAATACGCCTCAAAGATGGTGGAGGAGAAGCCGAGCAAAGAGAACATGAGGAACTGCATCCAGGTGAGAGAGCAGTGACTAATGTCTTTTCAACATAATGAGATATTTTCTAGATATTTTGTGACTTATTACAATATGTATTACAAAAATTCAGGTTCGGTCCCTCAGAATCACCTGTTTTTTCTTTTTGTTTTCCAGCTTATGCGTCACCTCCGATGGACACACTGCGCCACCTTCAGCGAGAACTGGCTGCCTGTCATGTACCCCGCAGACTACACACCATTCTAAACGCACACACGCATGCTTGAGCAGCATGGCCATACATGGTCCATTACATGGTAACTTCAATATCATGTCCCTCAGGGTCACATGGTCTATGCATCTGGTTTTCAAACTTGGATGTCGGTGAACGCCAAAACAAAGGACAACGCTCAGTGTGAATGGTTTGATGCACTCCACACCTTACGATGTGAATCCATCCTGTCTTTAGAAACTCTTGCCAAGGCTTGTTGATACTTCTCAGTTGAGTGTTGTCCTTCATTTTGGTGTCATCTGCATATTTAGAGGCTTTCACATGCACCCATCTTCAGCTGTCCGGACTCCATATCATATAAAAAAAACCTCATTCTCTCGTGTAAATACTAAATCAAGGGCCAGTGCGGACTCCAGGGATGCATCCCAAGTCTTCAAAAAAAAAAAAAAAAAAAAGAAAAACTGTTACCCCATTGACTCACTTTTAAAAAATTCGACAGCAGAAAAGTTCACAGCTGGCCAGAGAGGAGGACTCGCTGCTGCACGATGTTTGGACACACGAGGGCACACCTGATCCCTGATTGTGGATGAGGCTTGGACAGAACTTAAACTCTTTTTTCTTTCTTTTTTGACCGGGTTGATACACATTTAGTCTCGTCTGTCTTTTTAAAGGCTTGTGCACACAGTCTCAAAACACAAAACAGTGTTGAGGTGCCTTCCTACATGTACCTTACCTTTTTCTGATGGGATGAAAAGTAGTGCGCAGGTTTGAAGCATGTCGCGTGTCAACACTCAGCCGCTTGCAGTCATTTCACCCATCAGCCTTTGGTGTCAAACGTGGTTTTGAAGGCTCATATCAGCAGTACGGTGTGTCCGTAATCAGAAGCCACAATTCTGGGTGTCTACTTGCCTCCAAAAGGTGTTGGCCACCCACTTCTTACTCCTGATACTTGAGCAGCACATTTGACGACAATCTTAACAGACCTCACAGACATAACAGATGCAGTTGTGGGCAGCGGCAGGACGTTCGGATCAGATTTCATTGTAAAATGTTCCCACAGTGTTAGTCGTTTCTCTGCAGCATTCAGAATGTTGCATTTGTACACAGTGTCATAAAATAATGTACATACACACATAACATAAAAAATATTAAGAGGCAATAGGTATATAATACAAATATTATTCTAATTGATGTATTTTGCATATATGCATGTCTTCTAGGATGTAAGGAAAACAATAGTTTTATTTGAAAGCAGATTTTAGTTTGTTTCAACTTGAAAGATTTTTAATCCCAAACAAGGTTCTGACAATATCCACTGTTGTTCTTCTCATGAGTGTGTGTTTGTGAATGACTTTACATGTATTTGTGAGCATATTTTGTGTACATGAAGATTTTCTTCCAACAGAATTGAAATCATAGCCATTTAGACGCCGTGGATTGTGCAGTTTGTTTTTTGTTTTTTTTCTTCAGATACCATATTTACTTTAATGGACCATGCCAGTGATTTTGTGTTTCATCTGATTTACTACAAATCAGAACTGATCATTTTTCATATCACATTATTTCAAGCCAGGCAACCTTGGTTTGAGTTGTATAAATCCAGAGTGAACACAAAGTCTGCATTAAAGGCCCTGAAAAACAAATTTCTCAGTCATGGTTTTGCTGTGAGCGATCGGCTCCCAGTTTTCATTATTCTTGTGACGAACCATCTTGCTTCTCGTTTCGGTGTCGATTATAAACGGGTTAGAGCAGCCAGCGAGAGCAGAGCAATACAAGTGAGTCTCATGAGAGGATGCAGTGACGCATCATGTCGAGATTGGGAGTCTCATCTGTTTTTCCGCAACAAGCGCTGTTCGTAGCAAAAATATACCTGAAAACGGTCTGTGGGCAGTCATATTGACACCATACCAGTATCTCACTGCAGTTTACTGTCTGTATCGTAGAATATCCTTTTTTTTTTAATTGTTTTTATCGATAATTATGAAAGGCAAACTGTAAAAAGATGGAGCTGGCAGTACCAGTGCTGTCTAGGTAGATAGACACACACATGTGGGCTGCAGCAGTTCAGCAACACAGCCGTCACGCACTGCACACATAAGATACGTGTCTCAGCTGTTAGCTTTCAGGGGACTTATCTGAAAGTCTTCTGTGCAACTTTGACAAGCATGAATGCAGACTTGTTGTTCACTGTGATCAATTATGCAACTTAAAGGAGTAATTTATCCCATTATTGTTGTCACAGATTTGGAAGTTCCCGTTTGAAGAGTCGGCCATTTGTTTTCATGCTGTGGAAATAAATGAATGCACCTCATGCTTTTGCAAAGGGTCAGCAAAAATGTCGCGCATATATAATTTTTAGTTGAGTGGCTAAAATCACTGGTATGGTCCTTCTTAAAATATCTCTCCTGAAACGTAACAAATGAGGACATGAGGCTGTTTGTTTGTACAGTGCCAGTACAAGAGAGGACCATGCTAAAAATATAAACTACATATTCACCTTTTATCTTTCATATCTGTGCTCGCTTAAAGATCTGTAACAGTTGGTACTATCAGTCCAACCAAAGACTGATTTTCCCATATTGATGTGGTTTATTTGTCAAAGGACAAATGAGTGCTGAATGATAAATTTGTCACAACATTCAACAGAAGAAGGAAATTTATCAAACCGCCCAGTTTGTGAACCAATGCTCATCTCTCCCTGATGTTGTTTTAAGTCCTCTCACAAGTGGAAGGTTCATGCTTAAGAATGTAAAAGCAGCTGCTTTCAAGCCAAGGCCTTTCGTCCTCATGGGAGTGAATAATCTTTTCTGGGATGACCGTACGGTCACAGCGGATCAGTGGTCGACACTCATGTTTACCCAGGGGTAAGAACACTTTGTGTTTCTGTTTTTAGCTGTGACTTGTATGGACTTTCTTCAGAGGTTTACAGGACTCTGTTGGGTTAGGTTTCTTTATTTCGTGGTTTCGTCGTTACGTTTTGCATCTTCTGTTTTTGTCCTTTTTCTCCTCTTTCATGCGTTTGTCTTCAGTATGCGTTGCCAATGACAGTCTCTCCGAAAATGGCCTTAACTTTCACCACAGGACTGTACCGTCCATTTCTGGCACCTCTGTTGCTCTCACTCTGTTGGTGTCAGGAAATATTTCAGAAATGCTTCTTCTGGATGTTGAGTGTTTATATTTATAGTCATAAAATCTAGTAAATGCCAATATTTTACAGAATGTTATGAAATAAGGTTGTATGCTCTTATTAGTATTATTTTATACCCATTCTTCCTGGATGATGTGGGAAAGACCCAAGCTATTGTTCTCACTATTTTGTGGTCACATGGAAGTAAGTCACAAACAAGGAAAACAACACTGAATAAAAACGATTTGGAAGAATTAAAGTGCACCCTGTCATCACTTGGACATAAAGACATTTTGTTGTGTTTTGTAATATTAATTTTGCACTTTGTTTGAAATCTTGGCAGTGAGCAGTTCTACTAATTTGATTATCTGAGCCATTTGAAATGCTTTCTAGAAATGAAAAGTAAAGTACACAAAGGCGTCATAAGATGAAGGGTTTTACTTTTTACATTTTTTTTTTTTTTTTTTTTACTGTTTTAAACAATTAAAATGTAAAAAAACAAATCAAACGGCAAAAATCTGGACAAATGTTGAGGACACACTGAGAAAGAGTAGCAATTATCTCATTTCTCAAATTATGCACTGATTTTTTTTTTTATCAATAAATTGACTATTTTTGTCCTTAAAATATACAAAAAAATGTCCCTCAGCTCAACATGAATTATTCAAATAACTTACTTTGTCCAAACACTTAAAACTAGGTTACAATCATATATGGAAAAAGGAAAGTATTAAAAATCTCAAGTCTTTTGTCATTTGGTCTTTAATAAAGGACTGTGAATATGTCCTTTCCACTAATTGACTATTTTTTTCACTTCCACACTGAGACATAATTCACGTGACAAGCAACTCCACCGATTTAATACATTGAAGTGTGTTTAAATTTCTACTGCATTTGTAAAAATAAAACAAAAGTATTATAAAGCCTTTTATAATACTTGCACCACACAAAGTACTATATATTTCCTAATGACCAGGCAAGAAAACATTACAGGTCATGATTAGAGTTTGATCTGAAAATCATATGAGATCACCGAGGACTCGGAGTAGCATTAGCTGCTAACATGTAACTTAGTCCACCGCTGTGTAACACTGAATAGTTACAGACTGCGCATTTTCCACGGTCCTTTAGTCTGAAACCGGATAGTTGGAAATATGTCCCTTTGTATATGGGACCGAAAGCCCAATCTGTTATCCGGGAGGTGACGTCAGAGACGATGTTTTTGTCCCCCAATATGCCGTCTTTGCTGTCCCCTGTGCCTTCCAGACTCGCCGCTTGTGTGTCGCTACACACAGCCAGCTGGCTTCCCAGCTGCTTCATGTGTAGGGGATAAGGCTATCCCTTACACACAGCACAGTTAGCAGTTGTGAGCTAACGTCATCCAGCGGACGCATGCGCGAAGGTCTCCCAGTAAACAGTCACGTGAATAGCGATTAAAGAAATAACAGTGTATATCATAATAACAGCATCAGCTGCTCTGCTGTGGAGAGTTCATGCGCGTTCCAGCGCCGGCTTGGCTGTTGGCTGCATATACCCTAACGGCCGCGGTGTCACTATTGTTATGTGGCTATTGGCTGTGTCCGAAATGTTCAAATTGTGTCTTATTTCTTGATCCCGCCTCATGTCCCTTTAATAATTTTAATGAACGTGATTAACCCCAAATCTCGCGTGACATGAGCAACGTGATCTCGCAAGTCCAAGGCATGCAAGGTTGCTGTGGCAACTCATAAGTTTTCATGTGAATCATATTGATACTTGAAAAATACATAATGCGAATATCTGCTCGTTGAACTTATACTACTTATACTCACTTGCTGATAAACAAACAATCCTGAAGAAAACCACTGAAAGAGACAAGAAATGGGCGACACTGGAGATATCCAAATGAGGTAATGTAATATTGAGTGTTTAAACCATTAATATTTACTTTTTGATTTATTAATAATAAAACAAATCTGCTATGTGATTACTGGGTAGAGATGTAAGAGAGAGAGAGAGTTTCTGTGCTAAGTTGTATCTGTGATGTTTTCCCAACTGTAAACAACAGATGTACTTTTTGTGATTGTGCAGGGGAAAAGTTTGAATAAAAGATATTTTGGTATAGTACTACCAAAGATCGATATGTTAGGCTACTTATTAACAAACTCACTTTCTGGTCAAATGAATGAGCTTGCACGATTAACTTACTTAATATCTTACAGACATGGCTTTAAAAGATTTCCCTCTTTTTATATTTTTAACAATATTTTAAGACATATCTGTTGAAAACTTGAAACTCATAAATCATAAATTGGCTACAAGTATTAAACTATTTAGACATTTCATATTTACTTCAGTTGTTTAGCAGACCCCAAAAGTTTTTGTTGTTGTTATTCTTTGTCTATCTTTCCATTTCTATTACATATTTTGTTGTACATTTTAATTTGCTATATTTTTACTATGTATTTAATTGTCTGATTATTTGTTATTCTATACCGTGAAGTACTGCAGGCATTATAGCAAAAAACTGGAACATGTTTTTTTCTACAGCCATTATACTGTGCAATCAGTATTTAATCAGGAGTTATAAGTTAAATTAAAACTTTGTCAGGTGAAATTATTGTATTTTTTTAAATTGGTATGGTTTTTTTTTTTTGGCTCTGGAAATCAAAATTGCATGTTAAATCATTTTTTAATTTATAGACCAGTTTGATACTGAAATGTGGCTTTTACCTGACAGTATGATTTAAAGTAGCATTTCTTGATCCCCTTTCTTCTTCTTCTACAGACAAGACATGGCTGACACAGAAAATGTCCAATTGAGGTAATGTAATGTCATGAGTGTTTATACAATTCATAGATATTGTTTCTGTTTCTGAAAATGTAGCTGGAGGCAGAAAAAAATCCAGATGTGAATTTTGGGCGATAATATTGACCAACTACATGAGTGTGTCATGTAGAGTTAGGTTAGCGAGTAAAGATCTGGGAGTTTCCTTTCAAAATTGTACACAGGTATTACTACCCTGTTAAGGCTAATATCTAATCTATTTCCAACTGTAAACAACAGATGCACATTTTGTGTTTGTGAGGGGAAAAGTTTGAATAAAAGATATTTTGGAAAAGTACTACCAAAGATCGATATGTAAGGCTACTTATTAACAAACCCACTTTCTGGTCAAATGAACGAGCTTGCACAATTAACTTACTTAATATCTTACAGACATGGCTTTAAAAGATTTCCCTCTTTTTATATTTTTAACAATATTTTAAGACATATCTGTTGAAAACTTGAAACTCATAAATCATAAATTGGCTACAAGTATTAAACTATTTAGACATTTCATATTTACTTCAGTTGTTTAGCAAACCCCCAAAGTTTTTGTTGTTGTTATTCTTTGTCTATCTTTCCATTTCTATTACATATTTTGTTGTACATTTTAATTTGCTATATTTTTTACTATGTATTTAATTGTCTGATTATTTGTTTGTCTATACCGTGAAGTACTGCAGGCATTATAGCGAAAAACTGGAACATGTTTTTTTCTACAGCCATTACACTGTGCAGTCAGTATTTACTCCAGAGTTATAAGTTAAAACTTTGTCAGGTGAAATTATTGTATTTTTTTTAAATTGGTATGTTTTTTTTGGCCCTGGAAATCAAAATTGCATGTTAAATCATTTTTTAATTTATAGACCAGTTTGATACTGAAATGTGGCTTTTACCTGACAGTATGATTTAAAGTAGCATTTCTTGATCCCCTTTCTTCTTCTTCAACAGACAAGACATGGCTGACACAGAAAATGTCCAATTGAGGTAATGTAATCAGGAGTGTTTATACAATTCATAGATATTGTTTCTGTTTCTGAAAATGTAGCTGGAGGCAGAAAAAATCCAGATGTGAATTTTGGGCGATAATATTGACCAACTACATCAGTGTGTCATGTAGAGTTAGGTTAGCGAGTAAAGATCTGGGAGTTTCCTTTCAAAATTGTACACAGGTATTACTACCCTGTTAAGGCTACTATCTAATCTATTTCCATTTGTAAAAAACAGATGCATATTTTGTGTTTGTGAGGGGGAAAACTATTAAGTATAAGCCTTTATTTTTCTCATAGTGTTTCAGATGAAAATGGCCCTGAGGAACAAGACAGAACTGCCTCAGAAGCTGTACAAAACGATGACCGAGAAGAGACACAAAACAACTGCATGAAGAGACTGCGATCCAGATGGCATGCCGTTCTGATTGGAGTTCTGATGATGCTCCTCTGTGTTGTGACCAGCATCCTCTTCATTCAGATGCAAATTCTGACAGCTGAGAAGACCAAGCTGAGCCTGCTCCTGAAGGACATATCGCAAGAAAATGCTCAGCTGAGCCTGGACCTGAAGAGCACATTGCAAGAGAAGAAACTGTTGGAAGAGGAGAACAGAGAACTGAACATGTTTTTCAGTTCAACACTGACCAGCTGCACTTACGAAAAAAATCAGCTGAGCCTGCTCCTGAAGAACACATTGCAAGAAAATGCTGAGTTGAGCCTCGACCTGAAGAACACATTGCAAGTCAAGAAACAGTTGGAAGAGGAGAACAGAGAACTGAACGTGTTTTTCAATTCAACACTGAACAACTGCACTGACGAAAAAACTCAGCTGAGCCTGTTCCTGAAGAACACATCGCAAGAAAATGCTCAGCTGAGCCTCGACCTGAAGAACACATTGCAAGTCAAGAAACAGTTGGAAGAGGAAAAGAGAGAACTGAACGTGTTTTTTAATTCAACACTGAACAACTGCACTGACGAAAAAACTCAGCTGAGCCTCGACCTGAAGAACACATTGCAAGTCAAGAAAGAGTTGGAAGAGGAAAAGAGAGAACTGAACGTGTTTTTCAGTTCAACACTGAACAGCTGCACTGATGAAAAAACTCAGCTGAGCCTGCTCCTAAAGAACACATCGCAAGAAAATGCTGAGTTGAACCTTGGTCTGAAGAACACATTGCAAGTCAAGAAACAGTTGGAAGAGGAGAACAGAGAACTGAACGTGTTTTTCAGTTCAACACTGAACAACTGCACTGACGAAAAAACTCAGCTGAGCCTGCTCCTGAAGAACACATCGCAAGAAAATGCTGAGTTGAGCCTCGACCTGAAGAACACATTGCAAGAAAATGCTGAGTTGAGCCTCGACCTGAAGAACACATTGCAAGTCAAGAAACAGTTGGAAGAGGAGAACAGAGAACTGAACATGTTTTTCAGTTCAACACTGAACAGCTGCACTGATGAAAAAACTCAGCTGAGCCTGCTCCTAAAGAACACATCGCAAGAAAATGCTCAGCTGAGCCTGGACCTGAAGAACACATTGCAAGTCAAGAAACAGTTGGAAGAGGAGAACAGAGAACTGAACGTGTTTTTCAGTTCAACACTGAACAACTGCACTGACGAAAAAACTCAGCTGAGCCTGGACCTGAAGAACACATCGCAAGAAAATGCTCAGCTGAGCCTGGACCTGAAGAACACATTGCAAGAAAATGCTGAGTTGAGCCTCGACCTGAAGAACACATTGCAAGTCAAGAAACAGTTGGAAGAGGAGAACAGAGAACTGAACGTGATTTTCAATTCAACACTGAACAACTGCACTGACGAAAAAACTCAGCTGAGCCTGTTCCTGAAGAACACATCGCAAGAAAATGCTCAGCTGAGCCTCGACCTGAAGAACATATTGCAAGTCAAGAAACAGTTGGAAGAGGAAAAGAGAGAACTGAACGTGTTTTTCAGTTCAACACTGAACAGCTGCACTGATGAAAAAACTCAGCTGAGCCTGCTCCTGAAGAACACATCGCAAGAAAATGCTGAGCTGAACCTTGGACCTGAAGAACACATTGCAAGTCAAGAAACAGTTGGAAGAGGAGAACAGAGAACTGAACGTGTTTTTCAATTCAACACTGAACAACTGCACTGATGAAAAAACTCAGCTGAGCCTGCTACCTGAAGAACACATCGCAAGAAAATGCTCAGTTGAGCCTCGACCTGAAGAACACATTGCAAGAAAATGCTGAGTTGAGCCTCGACCTGAAGAACACATTGCAAGTCAAGAAACAGTTGGAAGAGGAGAACAGAGAACTGAACATGTTTTTCAGTTCAACACTGAACAGCTGCACTGATGAAAAAACTCAGCTGAGCCTGCTCCTAAAGAACACATCGCATGAAAATGCTCAGCTGAGCCTCGACCTGAAGAACACATTGCAAGAAAATGCTGAGTTGAGCCTGGACCTGAAGAACATATTGCAAGTCAAGAAACAGTTGGAAGAGGAGAAGAGAGAACTGAACGTGATTTTCAATTCAACACTGAACAAGTGCACTTACGAAAAAACTCAGCTGAGCCTAGACCTGAAGAACACATCGCAAGAAAATGCTCAGCTGAGCCTCGACCTGAAGAACATATTGCAAGTCAAGAAACACTTGGAAGAGGAGAACAGAGAACTGAACGTGATTTTCAATTCAACACTGAACAACTGCACTGATGAAAAAACTCAGCTGAGCCTTGACCTGAAGAACATATTGCAAGAAAATGCTGAGTTGAGCCTCGACCTGAAGAACACATTGCAAGAAAATGCTCAGCTGAGCCTCGACCTGAAGAACACATTGCAAGAAAATGCTGAGTTGAGCCTCGACCTGAAGAACACATTGCAAGTCAAGAAACAGTTGGAAGAGGAGAACAGAGAACTGAACATGTTTTTCAGTTCAACACTGAACAGCTGCACTGATGAAAAAACTCAGCTGAGCCTGCTCCTAAAGAACACATCGCATGAAAATGCTCAGCTGAGCCTCGACCTGAAGAACATATTGCAAGTCAAGAAACAGTTGGAAGAGGAGAAGAGAGAACTGAACGTGATTTTCAATTCAACACTGAACAAGTGCACTTACGAAAAAACTCAGCTGAGCCTCAACCTGAAGAACACATTGCAAGTCAAGAAACACTTGGAAGAGGAGAACAGAGAACTGAACGTGATTTTCAATTCAACACTGAACAACTGCACTGATGAAAAAACTCAGCTGAGCCTTGACCTGAAGAACATATCGCAAGAAAATGCTCAGCTGAGCCTCGACCTGAAGAACATATTGCAAGTCAAGAAACACTTGGAAGAGGAGAACAGAGAACTGAACGTGATTTTCAATTCAACACTGAACAACTGCACTGATGAAAAAACTCAGTTGAGCCTTGACCTGAAGAACACATCGCAAGAAAACGCTCAGCTGAGCCTGGACCTGAAGAACACATTGCAAGAAAATGCTCAGCTGAGCCTCGACCTGAAGAACACATTGCAAGACAAGAAACAGCTGGAAGAGGAGAACAGAGAACTGAACATGTCTTTCAGTTCAACACTGAACAGCTGCACTGATGAAAAAACTCAGCTGAGCCTGCTCCTAAAGAACACATCGCATGAAAATGCTGAGTTGAACCTTGGTCTGAAGAACACATTGCAAGAAAATGCTGAGTTGAGCCTCGACCTGAAGAACACATTGCAAGTCAAGAAACAGTTGGAAGAGGAGAACAGAGAACTGAACGTGTTTTTCAGTTCAACACTAAACAGCTGCACTGACGAAAAAACTCAGCTGAGCCTGCTCCTGAAGAACACATTGCAAGAAAATGCTGAGTTGAACCTGCTCCTGAAGAACACATTGCAAGAAAAAACTCAGCTGAGCCTTGCACCTGAAGAACACATTGCAAGAAAAAACTCAGCTGAGCCTGGACCTGAAGAACACATTGCAAGAAAAAACTCAGCTGAGCCTGGACCTGAAGAACACATTGCAAGAAAATGCTCAGCTGAGCCTGGACCTGAAGAACACATTACAAGAAAATGCTGAGTTGAGCCTGGACCTGAAGAACACATTGCAAGAAAATGCTCAGCTGAGCCTGGACCTGAAGAACACATTGCAAGAAAATGCTCAGCTGAGCCTGGACCTGAAGAACATATTACAAGAAAATGCTGAGTTGAGCCTCAACCTGAAGAACACATTGCAAGAAAAAACTCAGTCGAGCCTGGACCTGAAGAACACATTGCAAGAAAATGCTCAGCTGAGCCTGGACCTGAAGAACACATTGCAAGAAAAAACTCAGCTGAGCCTGGACCTGAAGAACACATTGCAAGAGAAGACAGAGCTGAGTCTGCTTTTGGAGAGCAGGAACACACAGCAGTGTTCATGCTGCAAGCCCGGCTGGGCCGCGTACTCGACACGCTGCTTCTTGTTGTCCAGCAAGGCAGAGAAGTGGAAACAGGCTCGCAGTAAGTGTCTCGACATGGCGGGTGACATGGCCGTGGTTCGGAATGCCGAAGATCAGGCATTCTTGAGCAACATGACGTTTCAGTTTGTGCAGCAGCACCCTCAAGAGTATTTCCATTCAGCGTGGATCGGGTTGAATGACATTGCGGTGGAGAACGAGTTCTTCTGGATCACTGGCCAAAGAATGGATCCAAATGTGACTTTTTGGAAGAGAGGTGAGCCAAACAACGCCTTGGCCTCCTGGGACAAGAGCAAATCGGGACAGGACTGTGTTGCAATTGTCCCTCCAAAAACCACTAGGACGCGGAATTGGATGAACACCTGGGATGACATAATTTGTGTTGGCAAACGGCACTACATTTGTGAGATCACAGCTCTTAATGTGACCTGATTGACCTGGATGAAAAAGGGTGGAATCCACCATGTGTATAGTTTTATTTTGTGTTTAACTCATTTCTTTACTGTACTATTTTTTTTATTATATATGGATATTCAATTTCACCTGATTTTCCTGTTTTGTCTAATGCAGTTCACACTTTCAACACACACACTGACTGCCATTTATTTCAGTAATGTTGGGAATTGTGAATAATTTACGTTCTGGTGTAGCTGTAGCTGTAGGAGAATTTGATGTCCTGATTACAATGGTAATATCACATTGAAAAGGAGATTCCCAGTTTGAAATGGCTTCAGGGAAAACACAACCTTGAGATATAGGGAGGCCACATGTTGTTATCGGGGCCCTGGACCCCCTTAGATCCACCTCAGAACTGCCACTGCTACAGTACAACACCATCCTATATGGGCTGGGTAGAACAGAATTACAAAATATGTGTAAACATCATGAGCCAATATTATATTTTTAGTTATACTGTCAGGGTTTACTTGATTGCTTTTCTGACAATGTCATTAAAACATGGCAGTTTTTAAATTATGAAACTCTTCATGATGTCAGGGTGTCTGACATTAGGAATGTGCGATATGTTATCGTTTACGATATATCGTCAAAAACATTCCCCACGGTAAGAATATGTCATCCACGATAAAAACAAAACAAACAAAAAAAAACCCCGATAAATTCCCGTATGTAAGCGCGTGTGGAATATTGACAACAATGGCGGAAGGCGGAGCAGATACGCCGAGCAGCGAGGAGCGCGTTCCTAAACGAGGCTCCACCTCCATTATCTGGAACTGGTTTGGTTTGACACCGCACAACATTATTTTCATTATTTTATTAACTTCACAGGCCGTTTAACATCACATTCATGCAGCACACTTGACGTTGCTCCGGCAGCTCCGCTCGTCTGTGTTGCCTCAGTCTCCGCTGCCTCACGTGGGTGGCAAGCTAGCAGGTGAGATCAGATTTGTTGTCGTTCGCCGCTCAGGACGGCTTTGCTCGCTTGTGTCGCATTTTCGTAGCAAACAACATAAGCTAACGCTAGCTGAATTGATAGGTCAAGGGTCAATAGGGCGTGCAATAGGTCAAGCTGATAGTGAAGTTTTAGAGCGCCATCTGCTGGATCACAAGGCGAACTACTTCAAACGGTCTGTTGCGCTTATAGACTGTACATTTTGATTTCGAACAGGTCATTACATTCGAATAAGAACTTTCCCCCCACTTTCGAACGAAATTTCGAATAAAAAGTGACAGCCCTGACAAATAGTGCCTACAAAGGACATTTAACACCACTAATTTGTTCCACCACCTCAAACACAAGCACAAACCAGAAGAAGGATGCAAGGATGCAGAAGAAGCGTCAACTTCATCCAAAGCCTCCGGTACTTTGTGATTTTTATAAGCTTAGTTATTTTTGCTGTTTGCACTCTTTTTTTTTACTGCCTGTGTGCCAAAAAGTTTTAATACATTTTTAATAAATAATAGATTCTGTTCTCACATTTCAGACTTGTTTGTTTTGTGTCACTCACTACATTTTTGCAGCACAGGTGTACTGCTTGAACTTAATTGATGTAGTTTAGTAGCCTTTGTTATTATTTTGGTGATAGATTTATAGTCAAAAAGATTAGGCTGAATTAGTGTTTATTTATCGCCATTTTTATCGTTACCGTGATAAATACCAGAAATTATCGGGATACATTTTTTAGTCCATATCGCCCATCCCTATCTGACATACGTGGTTTCCGCAAAAAAGTGCTCCACTTCCTCCTAGGCGTTGCGAGGAGAAGAAACACACATAAGAAACAGCAGCAAAACTTGTAGACATTTTCTTGTAAAGTCCAGTGATTGAATGTAACATTTAGTATGACATTTAGGTACTTCTTAAAACACTAGTTTAATCAAGGAATGCAACTGGCTTCATATTATCGTCTTTATCTATGGGGTATGATTTCACTAACGAACATTAGCAAAACCAAGGAGCTGATTGTTTATATTTTAGAACAAAAGAAAGCAAAGACACATCCCTGTCTACATCAGTGGAGCTGAGGTGGAGCAACATAAAGTGTTTGTGTAGCTACAGGGAAATGTTCCTAAATGTCTGTTGGAGGTGATGCTTTGCTAAAAAGTGGTTCATGTTGTACAATTTTCTCTTAAAAATGGTGTTATTGGAGGTGGCAGAAGATGCATTAATGGCACAATAGAAGAAAGAGACAAAATTCTGACAAAAACTAAACACAGTTTAGCAAAGCTGCTGTACACAGATTACACTTCAAGTTTAATTGATGTGAAACTCTTTGTTTTCTTGTCATTTTTAACACTTGTCTCGTCCAAGAGATGTCTCTTGTTCAAGATGAAAATGAATCCTTACCCGTTGCACACTACAAACTCTGTAAAATCTGTCAGTACTCCCAAAATCAACTCTCAATGGACTATAGTTTTTTATGTGTTGCCAGTTTGTGAGTAAAAATGGAAACAAACAGAAGCAGAATCCAAAACAACAGAGAAGTTTATTCAGAAGCTGGAATCAAACAATGATATTTTTCTTCCTTTAAAACTTCTCAAACCGATTAATTGAATATCAAAATAGCTGGTGATTAATTTCATAGTTGACATTTAATTGATTAATCATTGCAGCATTGTATGTACATGAACTTTGATGAAAAATTTAAAAGATATGGTTATATTTTACAGGTTGATCATGGCTCTGTGGTTCTGATGATCAATATTTTGTTCATGCTGGAGATGAAAAAGAAGCTGTGTAAACTCTTACCACGCCATCCTATCAACTGACACTCTTCTCCACTAATGTTTCACAGATTTATATACAAAATATTACAAGAAATCTTCAAAAGATACATGTAATGCAGGTTACTTTTTCTGAAAGCTGAGCTATTGTGCTGTCAAACCAGATTAAATCACTTTGCTAGTTTAAATGCAGGCTTACTGCCCCTTAGATTGGCTCTAAAGAAAATAAAGAAAATATGATTCAACTAAAAAGTGGATGCCACCAGCTGATACTCATTTAAATGACTCGGATTAAGATATGGAGCAAAAAATGTGATGGAGGCCTTCTCAAAGAGTCACATTGATGACAGTCACTCGGGAGCCAGTAGGGCCTGTCTCTGGGTCTCTCAGTCTCTACACGTTGCCATGAAGATCTTCATCTCTCCGTCTTCAGCCAGCAGGCTTGTGTGAAAAGCCTTTTTGAAGTTCTCAGTGAAAGTCACATCCGTCACAAACCTGACCTTGTTGGCCCAGATCAGGGTCGTTCCCGGTTTGCAGAAATGCTTCATGGTGACCAGGAGCTCATCCAGGAAGTCGTGATGGTAGACCACATCAGCTGCCAGCACGTAGTCGTAGTGATACACAGATGTAGGGTAGGTGTTCTCCAGGTCGTAGCCCCAGGACAGAGCTGCCACCTGGGGCGTGTGCCTGCAACGGTCCCTGGTGTTCCTCGTCACGTTGGCCCGGAGGTTACTCAACACTTCGGGTAAGTCCGTAGCTGTGACTGAAGCGCCTGAAGAGGCAGAAAGAGGGCATCTCTCTTCACCATGTGACAGTTAAAGGACCATTCAGTACACCTTTGTTAAGGCTTCGTGTTGTGTTCAGAGTCCATTTTATGCTTTTAAATGTAAGAAACAATTTGTCTCATATGATCCTTTTCAACATGGTATGGTGGTGATGGATTTCATATAATTGGGATTATCACCTGTTTTTAAATCCCTTCTTAAAACCCATCTCTTCTCTGTGGCCTTTGACACCTAGTAAGATGTCGACTGTATTACTTGACTTAATTTCTTATTTTGAAACCCTTTTATTACAAGGCTATTATGTTTACTCATGTTTTATGCCTTCTAACTTATTGTATGCACCTATGTGAGCTGTTATGTCTTATATTATGATGTCTTATTTATTTTGTCTGTACAGCACTTTGGTCAACTTTGGTTGTTTTAAAGTGCTTAACAAATAAAGTTGGATTGGATTGGATGTAATCAGATTACAAAAAATGTGCAACTTTAATAGTATAGTATAGTAAGTTTATTTGTATCAGGGACAACATACAAAATAACATTAGTCTCGAGATGAGAGGAGATGCTTTGTACCAGATTTAGGTAATTAGCTACTTTCCATAGTCCCTAATAAACCCAGAATGTATTTTAAAAATGCATGTATAATTAAATTACAGTTATACTGTAACTACATTGTAAGTACAATTTTGAGGTATGTGTACGTAATTTAAGTATTTCAATTTTCTGCTATTTTCTACTTACACTTCACTACACAAAAAAAAAAGATATTTGCAAGATAGACAGTGTGCAGGAGATTGTTTCAAAGTTTGTTTATCCTACAGTGGGGATTTTTCCCAACTTGCTTGCCAGTGGGAATTTTGTGTTTGTGCTCATGTATACGTTGTCTGAATTGGACAGGAGGCGACTCACCCAGCAGACTGGCCACAATGGTCACCAGTCCAGTTCCCGATCCTAGCTCCAGCACCTCCTTTCCCTGCAGGTTCACTCTTTGCCTGTTGTTGTCCAGGAAGGAGCACAGAGCCAACGCCTGCAGGACGAAGACAAACACACCTCTTACAGCGGCTTGTTAATGTCGCTGTAGCATCCAGTTACTTTTATATCAGGCAATGTTGTTTAGTGTTTATTTATTTAGTGTTTTCAGAGGCACTCACTGCTGGCCACATCACTGCTCCGTATGAGTCTATGGACTCACGAATGAGGATGTCCTGCCCTACGTAATGGTAGATATCTTTACCAATGCCGATGCTGATGCCCGGAGTCCAAGCTAGTGGTCTGTCCTGCTGCACATGTGTTTGTTTGGTGTGCACCTGTCCTGTGAGGAGAGGACGGATCGAAACTTAAACATGGGTGAAACAATACACGGAAAGAGTACGAATTAGCTGTGAGCACACGATGCCACGCCATTAATGTCAAATGAGCAAAAAAGAAAAGCTGAAGAGTCATCAGTATGCTGAAAGGCACAAGACATAACAGGTTTTTTTTTTTATATATGTGTGTGAACCTCAATAACCTCACTGCACTGATAGAGACCAGTCCCTGATTCTCTGCCTTATAAGTTCAGACGCTCAACACCAGTGGACGAGTACGTCAGCCCTCTGGTTTTACTGAGGAGAGTTATTAGTGTTGGCTTCATTTTGGCTTCACCGCCTTGTTTTACCACCTCTCACATCTCAAATGTAACTCTTGCCACTAAGTCCCAAAGCTGTTTGTTCACTTACGAGTACGTTGCCAAACCGCAAGACATCACTAGAAGCTGAGACAGACAGAATTAAGTAAATAAAACGCCAACGTTTTATTTTTATATCACAGCGATGAAACACACTGCATATTGAAAGTTTGTTTACCCTAAATGTATTATCTTACGTGCTGACCCTCCAAATGAGAAGTGGATACTGTGGCTAGTTGACGGAGGGATGTCATAACTCCGGCTAGTGGTGTCCAGCCATAAAAATAATTTTTGTTTAAATTTGCACGGATTTTGAGATAGACTTACATTTATTCACTGCAACACATACTTTGTATTGCATTTGCATTACATTTGTTACATTTAAAACAAGACAAAAATGTTTACAGCCATGTGCTCTGAGACAGTGTTGCTTTAGGCTAAATGCTAATGTCAGCACGTTAACATGGTCATAATTACAAGGTGTCAACAAAAGGTTTACAGCCATGCTACCACCTCTACGAGACTGTTGTTTCAGATACATGCTAATTTCAGCATGCTAACATGGTCACAATGACAATGCTGACAAAAACTGTACAGTTATGCTAAAATCTCCATGAGGCAATGTCGCCTTGAGCTAAATGCTAACGATGGCAGGCTAACATGGACACAATAACAATGCCAACAAAAAGTAATGCTAATAGCTCTATGAGAGACTGTTGCCTTGTACTTACAGTCAGCATGCTAACATGGCCACAATGATAATGCTAACAAAAATACTCATGCTAACAGCTTTCTATGAGACAGTTTTGCTTTTGTATTTACTAGATGACAAGTCATCCAAAGGGGATTTTAGGGCAGTCTGTCCTAAGATTATCGAAAATGTTCCACTCAAAACCTTAAACATGAACCTCTCGTAGGTGCAGGAAGTAAAGTCATCAAAAGTTAATGGGACTCATCCTCTGAGAATGAGGAATGTCTGAGCAAACTTTTATGGCAATCCATAAAATAGTTGTAGTGATAAAGCCTGTTCTTCAAGTAGCTACGGCTGAAATATTTCAGTCTGGTCCAAAGCTGACGATCAACTGACCAACTGAAGGACATTGCCGTCCATATGGAGCTGCACTGCTATCATGACTGAAGATTCTCTGTCCCTGTTACAATATGTTGTCATTACAATGTCTATGTACTGAAGAAATGGTCCCTCTGATATTGAGGTGGCAGCAGTCAGTGGATGTGGATGACTCACCTGTGATATCTTCACTGGCAGACCGACTTGAACCTTCTTCGTAATCGTCATCTTTATCAGTTATCTCCTCCATGTCCTCCTCTTCATCAGATTCGCTTTGTTCTTCCTCATCATCTCCTTTTTCAGGCCCTGACGTATGAGGGTCCTCGGTTAAACGTTCATCCTTTTCTTCACTTTCATCTTTATTAACATATTGAAGCTCAACCTCATCCTGTTTTTCCTCCTCAAGCTGTTCTCTGCTCGGCTCATCCTCAGCCTCCTCCCTCCTTCCTTCCTCCTCCTCTTTCAGCAAATCTTGGACTTCTATCCCCACATCACCTTCTCCTTCCTCTTCTCTACATGTTGCCATGAAGATCTTCATCTCCCCGTCTTCAGCCAGCAGGCTTGTGTGAAAAGCCCTTTTAAAGTTCTCAGTGAAAGTCAGATCAGTCTCAAACCTGACCTTGTTGGCCCAGATCAGAGTCGTTCCCGGTTTGCAGAAATGCTTCATGGTGACCAGGAGCTCGTCCAGGAAGTCGTGATGGTAGACCACATCAGCTGCCAACACGTAGTCGTAGTGATACACAGATGTAGGGTAGGTGTTCTCCAGGTCGTAGCCCCAGGACAGAGCTGCCACCTGGGGCGTGTGCCAGCAACGGCCCCTGGTGTTCCTGGACAGGTTCATTCTCAGGTGGCTCAGGACGACTGGAAGATCTGTGGCTGTCACCCAGGCACCTGAGGACAATTAGGAAAAATCTGTTATCTTTTATTCTTTTATTCTGTCATGTTTTGCTTTACACTTCCTGTCTTTGTCTTTTCCCCACTTTTCTCCTGCCTCTGTTCACTTCATTTGAACTTCTTACCGAGGAGCGCTGCTACAACAGACACAAGGCCTGTTCCTGCGCCGATCTCCAGGACTGCCTTGTCGACGAGACTCAGCTGTTGACGATGGGTGTCCAAGTAGTGACAGAGAGACACTGCCTGGGAGCAATAAAGAAGAGTTAGAGTCCTGAAGCGTCACTGAAGCAGGTAAAAGTCACAGTTATCAGGAATATGTATTTTTCCACTTAACTGTCTCACTATTTATTTATAGTTGCCAAATTTTGGAGATATCGGCGGTAGAGATGTCTGTCCTCTGGTGAGTTTTTCATTTTGAGCTCAACAGCAACGATTCTTTCCTGAAATTATGTCCTGGTCACTCAAGATAATCCACAGGTATGAGCACTTTCATGGAGGAACTATTTTCTTTCACCCGAGATACACACACCAACCTATCAACACGCAGAAGGCAAGAGCCTGCTGTTGTCACGATACCTGCATTTTTAACTTTAATACAATACTTAAAATAATATAGATTTTTGAAACATGGGGGAGAATTGACACAACGTTGAGGGTATTTTGTTATTAAAATGTAAACAGGACTTGGCTTGTGTACTGTGTGTTGAGCAGCCTTCAGCAGATCTAAGTTGATTTACTTGTGAAGGAGGTGAGGCCATGTTGGCGCTACAGCGGTGCATGTGTCAACTCGCTGACAGGGACGAGAGCAATTAAACATAGATAGTATAAATGTATCAATACATACGAAAGTTGGGTGTTGAAACAGTTTCAAATATTTACAATGAATATGTATTGACATTTCAGCATTTTTGACATTACTATGAGAGGCTTGCTAACTCAGCTAACCAAGCTAGCTAACTCTGAGCTCAGCCGAGGAGGATGCCATTAATGTTTACATCCCGCTCCGTCACAAGCACAAGCCTCTAATGACAATCTGTATGGATCATCCTGAGTAACTGAGCCATATTTCTTGGAAAGAGACATAGCTATTGAGATTTTCAAATGTATTTATTGGTGCGTTAGCACATCTCCACCGCCAATATCGCCAAAACTTGACACTCACACCAAAACAATCTCGATGGATATACAGCCATAAAGGTGAGAGGAAAAATGTGTATATCTGTGTCAGCTGTCACTTAAAGTATGAGCCAACCAGAGCAGCAATGATGAGATATAAGATGCATCTTTGTAGATTAATAAGTGGTTGTTAAGTCTCTCAGATAGGCCTCGGGCAGAGTTGTAAATATAGTCTAGAGGCCTTATTCTCACTTGAAACTGTAACACTGTGATTGTATAAGTAAACAGAGCCTCCAAACACAATAGAGTACTGACAATGTAATGGTGCACACAGGTGCTAGATGTCATATTGAAGTAAATGAGGATGCAAAGGTGGTACTCACCGCCGGCCATATCATGCCTGCATAGGAGTCAAGAGCCTCTGCTATGATGATCTCCTGCCCGACAAACTGGTACACCTCTTTGGCCACACTGTGGAAGAAGCTTGGAGCCCAGGCTGGTCTCTTCTGCTTCTGGACAGCTGATTCATCTGAATGATACACAAGTCAGATGCTCAGATCTCAGTGGTCTGACTTCACAATGAACTCTTGCATAGTTCATCCTACCTTTTTCCTCTTCTTGATGTTCTTCATCCCCATTTTCCTTCTCCTCTTCCTCCTCCTCCTCCTCTTCCTCCTCACCACTTCTCATGTAATTGGTTTCCTCCACAAAGGATGGGGTCAAAGTATCCATATAAATTCCTGTATACTTTAAGATGGACAGAGATCACCACAAAAGAGTTTGAGCTTCAATTAAAATTTTTTTAATGGTATATAATGTTCACTTTCTTATTAAATCTTGATATGCTTTCTTCTCTTAACTGAGCTGTCTTTCTTCTGGGTCTTTCATGTATTAGTCAAGTACAAAATTTGATGCAATTAAGATACTGATATTTTATATTTTGCACAATGTATTTTTGTCTATATAATCAGAAACAGCCAAGCCAGCGAAATAAGGCGAAACAAGTCTGGCAGAACACATCTCTTCAATAAGCATGTAAAAACTCACTTTCACATTATTTAAAGAGTACATGGGACCATAACATACTATCAAACATTCTCTCTACAGGTAAAACGGGAAAAACTTGGTCTACCTCAGACTTTTGACCTACCTGCTGCGGCTTTATTCTCCGGTGAAAGATCTCAGGAGCGGTCGCACTGCATCTGGAGACCTCTGACTGGTAGGTTATAGAGGCTCAGCATCCTGTTGGACACACCCATCATCATCATCACAAGGGCATGAGGGTATTTTTAGAAAGTTGCCTGGAGAAATAAACACAGGCAAGATACGACAGCAGAGTGCACCAACATGAACACCAACCAAGATGACCGGGTGAGTGAGCCAAATGGAGAGCGGCAGGAATGTCATGATACCAACAGCCACAGATCATTGATTCCACAGTCGCTTATGGACTTCCCTTCTGGAGAGTCTCGACGCCCCTCCGAACTGTAACTTCATACTGGATCTACTGTGAATGGACATAATATGAAGAAGTACTTTCTTTTGTTTGAACTCAACTAAATAATTTCCATTTTTGTGATTTGGACTTTGGATTCAAATCATTTCCAGATATTGCACATTACGCCGGTAATGCATCTGTTTTATTTGGTCATCTGCAAGTCTGCTAAAAACTAGGCCACATCATGATTTGTGTTTGTCTGGAAAGCATGTTTATATAAAGCTCTTAAATGTGTGTTTTTTTCAACAAATATTTAAAAAATAAAAAAAAACCTTCTCTCTATAAAAATGAAGCACAAAGTCTATTGCATGTTCATGCTTTGCTTACTTGCTTGCTTTTCCTGCAATGGCCTGAATTGCTTCACCAGACATGGGCAGTAACAGGATCAGGCTGGCATGCAATCCCCTTATATCTACCCCTCTTAGAAAAGAAGGGGGCTCCTGTAATATCAACCTCAATTGGACCTCCCACGGTTGCTTTTAAACAGCCTTTGACCATGACGTATCACCCCCCCAGTTTCAGGTATCGTCAATCTAAACCACCTCACATCCCAAAACTTGAAAACCGTCCAGGACCTCATGATAGTTTGACACATAAATGGGGAGTGCACAGTGGTCAGGTCATTGCCCGAGTTTTAAAAGATTAGAGTTTTAAGCTTGATGACATGCAGCATCTGTCTGTCACTGAGAGGTTGTTTGTTATCGAGAGGCTGTTGAAAGGCTGGTCAAGTTAGCGGATTTCTCCACGAGGCCCCAGACAGTTTTCAGCTGTTGACGATCTGTTTGTCTTGACAATGATACACATCGTCTTAGATAAGAACGCTGTTTCTCTTTAATCCGGCTCTTCATCCCGCCTGTGTGTTTGCAGCCAAACGACACATATCCATCACACGAGGATTTGGAATCACGGATTAGATATCGGGTTTAATAGGTCACATTAGTTAAATGCCTTTGCAACTTATTCTATCCAAGATAAACAAGCCGACTGGTGAGTTTCCAAAAATTTGCAAAATTTGCGTGGGGCACATCGGTGGTCATGTTACTGAAGCTGCAAATACTCCCCAATATGGATGCAAGATTAAATTGACCTGCTTTTAATTGTGAATATACATATTTCCTTCTATACTGTAGACCTATACGATTTTTATTAAGTGAAGACATTAATTTATCATAATTAATCATTTATGGGCTTTTCATGCATGCCACATCATGCAGAGGTGATGAACGTAGTCTTAAAAATGCTAACACATTCTGATATTATTGTGCTGTTTCTGTCCCGACTGTAATGTGAGATAACCAATAATAAAAGTTGATTGGTTGAAAGTCATGTCAGTTGTACTTTGATGTTCTGGAGTTTGCTGAGAGTTCATTGGGTCAATGACACTAAAAAGTGGTGTCAGTAAACCTGTGAGGCTTAGGCTGTAATGTTTGGCCTGAAACTGGGGTGCCCAAATGTTTTTCTCCTGGAGGGCCAAGACTGAAAGTCAATAGTGGACCACAAGCCGAGCACCTGTTGTGTTGTATTGGTAAGATGCAAAATGATACGATACGGAAGCCGAGAGAGAGGCAAGAGAGAGGCAAGTGAGAATAAAAAAATACTTTTTGAAGTCTAATCTTGATTTGAAGGATCCCAAGTCCCTTTAATTGACTGACTACATGCACAAATGATCATTCTGTCATTCCGGGCCTTTTTAAAGAGCATTTTATCTCACAAAAATTAAAACAGCATTAACAGTGATTTATATTATATTTATTTATTTGTATTGTTCTTATTTCTATTATTGCTCAAAACATCTGGCGGGCAAATTCAAGCCTTATGGCGGGCCAACTGGCCTATAATAACCAACTTCTGTGTTCACGTGCGACAATCACCTTTGGAGTGAGAACTTTTTTGCAAGCAGTTGCTTATTTACACACCAAGCAGTTACACAACAACATTACTGATCATTGGTAGTCGTGCTTCTGTCCGCCTGGTGAATATGTGTCCAATATTCACTCTGTTTTTGCTCTGTTTTCTGTCTTTACCGCCGAACTTTTCAGCAAAATATCTGGCTCATTAGCTGCTAAATGCTCCACAATGTTCAGCAGCTAGTCACTAACTCCGTCTATCTGCTGTTTGGTGCTGAAAAGGTGATTTTTAGAGCTTTGTAGCTGAAAATGACAACTAAACAATGAGCTAAAACTCTTTAAAGCTCCATACAAGCGAGCAGATTGGCAGATTTGTGTGATAACTACTTCCGCCAGGAGGTTATGTTTTCATCTTGCTTGGTTTGTGTAGTGGAAAAATACTGCACGTAGGAAATCCCTTAAGCGACTGACTCTTTACATCACTGGTCAGGCCAGGAATGTTGTTTTGGACATAATCCAACTGCCAGTATGGACAGGGGGAAGGAGTTATGCCTTGTTTGCCTTGAGTTATGCCCCCCCCCCCACACACCATTTTCTTTAACATTACAATAAAACACTTCAAAGCTTAGCTGTGCCTGCTGCTGACTGTTATCAAGGATATCAGGTTTCACCTTAAGAGAACCATCGTTGAGCAAAATTGAAGGCAATCCATCAGAAGTTATTGAGATACTGACATGTATACGTGCTCGTTGAAACTGGCACTTGTACAAGCAATAAAACTTGATCTTGTTGTCCATGTGAGGTCACAGCAACTGAGCTCCTAAATAAAATCCAGGAGGTCATCAGAAATCCACTGGAAAAATCCAGAGTCATGTTTGTCCAGATTGACGGTGCTGTGAGGTGAAGGGACCAAAACAACATAGTCAGCCAAGAACACGAGCACAAGACCACGCTTTAGTGTATCCAGACATATGGAGCTGCCAGTTTATTAAACTTGATCTAAATGAAATGTAAAGCAACAGAACAGCAACAAATCAGACTGTTTAGCTTTTGTTGGAGATCGAGGTCAGTTGTCATTTTGTAGATTGTGGTGTTGTTAAATGGTATTGCACTATACTGAGTTGTCTCTAGTAAACAATGGACACACCAGTAAATACTGGAAATAATATAAAATTTGTGTCACAGCTTGATATTGTGTGATATCCATGTAAACATGTAAGATTACAGAATAAATAAAAACATTTCCCTTCAGTCCCAGTGAATATTTATTGTGTGTGTTCAGGCAGCAGCCTCTCCTTGGTCCTTAGTCCTCCTGTCCTTCCTCCAGGCTCGGTACAGTTTGATACTCAGACTGGGGAGGTCGTAGAGCTGCTCCAGCTGGAAGCGCTGCTGAAAGCGATCCACAAAGCTGTTCTCTGGGTCCAGACGAAAGCGCATGGCCCACAGGATCTGTGTGTTTTCCTGGCACAGGTAGTCGAAGGTGTCCATCAGCTCGTCCAGGAAAGGATGGGAGTACACCACGTCGGCTGCCAGGATGTAGTCGAAACAGTGTGTGGCACGTGGGAACCGCTGCTCCACCTCCTGCCCCCAGATGAGCTCAGTGACCTAGAAACACAGATGTTTTAGAATTAATTCAGGATGAAGCCAACATATTTTCTCCCTTACTTCCAAATGTTTTCCCACTTTTTCATATTCTCTGGTTGTTTTACATCAATTTTTGATATTGGCTGCAATGAAAACACATAATGAGAGTAGCAGATTGGGTTGATGAGCCAAATATACAACAAGAAAAGCAAGAAAAACAATGCTACATGATATTGCTGATGGTTTTGTCAACACTAAGCACCTTGGCTGGATATTTGAATATATTTCTTAGGTTATCTACCCGACAATATGAAACATAAATATGAAAACCTACCGCAGGGATGTACCTGCATCGGTCCTTAGTGTTGCGCATAACATTGTATCGAAGGTTCCCCAACACATCCGGTAGGTCAGTAGAAGTCACCCTAGCACCTGGAGAGAGACAGTACTGCTGAGTGTTAAAGGACATGAGATATAAACAGCATCAGAGGGAAAAAATATTAAGATTTAAAGTCAAAGAGGGAATTTAGACCCAGTATCAACATCTGTCCTGAGTGATCCAATCATAAGTGGACAACCCATCAGTTCACACCTGGCATAAAGTAATAGTTGGACCTTTTGATGTGGGGCTGTATGAGGAACTTATACCTTGTCAGGGAGCAGGCACAGCTGTGCTTGTGCGTAGGAGTGCTGGCAGTCATGTACTGCAGGTAACACACTGACTAGGGATAAGTACTTCAAAAGACCCGACTAACCCTTTAACATGGATTTGAGGGACTTCCTGTGATCCTATCTCAATTCCCCACTCTATAAACAAACAAATGTGAATTTATTTACATAAAGAAAGACATATTTTCATGTATGACATTTGCTGAAGTTATTGATACCCAAATAGTTAAGAATTTGTTGTAGACAGCATTTCACATAGTTTCTAAAGTTTCTCCTAAAACGGGAATCTGGGGACGTAAAAGCAGTTGCTTATATTGGTTAATGTTTACTGTATTCATAAAACTTGACATGTTCATCATTAGTAAAATGTTCTCCTCATAAATTTAGTATAAATGCTAAACTGCTAACACGTAAACAGACAGGTTGGTACAGTGATGCCATGACACTTTTAACAAGGAAAGAAACTGCATTTAATGCCGAATTTCCAAGAAGGCATGAATGTTTTAGAATTTGCCGTAGCCATCTCGCAAAGTTTTTTAAAGTTGCTCCTCATTCAACAACTCTTAGAAATCACATGATTTGTTAAGGGAGTCTGGGGATACTGGGGTAACTAGTTCCATGGTTAGTTGAAACAGTCTTTTAACGTGCTAACTTTGGCAGGCTAAGAGAGCCCAATGCGTCTCAGGGGTGTTCACACTTGTAATCGGATCGCTCAGGCTGGGTGTTGATATCAGGTCTGAACAGCCTCAAAATGAGTGAAAATCAAAACAAGATCAAGCTATACAAGCTCATCATCTGATTGTTTCGTTGTCTGTACCTAAGAGGCTGGATACGATGGTGACGAGCCCAGTTCCAGCTCCCAGTTCAATCACATTTTTGTCCATCAGGTTGTATTTGTCTCGGTTGGTCTCTAAGAAATGACACAACACCATCGCCTGTTCGGGGGACACAAGTTTACAGTTCACAGGCAGGACTTAGAATAATGCTTACTATAACCATTGGGATTAATAAATCAATTGGAGCTGTACCGAAGGCCAGAGTACAGCTCCATAGAGGTCTGTGGACTCTTTGATGCGGATCTCCATATCAGAAAACTTGTATCCCTCCCAGGCCTCCGTTCCAATGAGAGAGGGTGTGAACTGGCGAGCCATGATGGCTTTGGCGAGCTCTGCATCCACAGCAGCACCTGCTTCGACACCCACAGGAGAGAAAAAAAAAAAACATCTTTACATACAAAGTGCGACATAGAAAGCACAAGATGGACTAGTGGACATTTTGACATAATCACAGTCCGATGCTCAGGTGTAAGTAATCACATCAAAGATTGCTAAATTGAATTGTGTGTATTCTGGCTCAAGGGCATCACACAGTTTAAGATGAAACAAAATGCTAATGAATTATTTTTTACACCCTTTCAACGGCAGACATTTTGACTTGTCAAAGCAGGCAAAGCAAAGGTGGAATTTATATTATTGATGGTCCAGTGCTCTGGTGTTGTGCATGCTCACTCACCTGTTAACGTTATTGGTCACACCTGTGCTTTTCCTGCTTTGACTAGTCATAATGTCTGCTGTGAAAAGGATCTATACCTATGATTTAGAGAAGCTGGTGCGTGTTGCTCATGCATCAAAATGATGTGATTTGGCGATAGGAAAGGAGTACTTAATCATGCAGACATACAGTAGAAAAAAACACATTCAAACTGTAGACCGTAGAGTCGATGGCTGCCACCAAGCATGAAAGTAAATAAGATGGAGCTGCAGCTCATGATTATTTTCACTTCCGATTAATCTGCCAATTATTTTCTCAATCAATCTATAAATTGCTTGGTCTGTATCTATCTATGTCAGAGAATGGTGATAAAATGTTGATTAATGTTTCTCAAAGTCCAGGATGACGTCCACAAATATCTTGTTTTGTTCACAATCCAAAGATATTCAGTTGACTGTCATAAAGGAGTAAAACATACATTTTTCTCATATATAAGAAACTGGAATTAGAAAATTTGGATTAGGAAAAAGTTACTCAAAGTGATTCATCAAGTTTCAAAAATCAAAAGTTGACAGTTAATTTTACGATTGACAATTCATCTTTCATTGCAGCTCTAAAGTAAGAAAACACATTTTTACATTTTAATTTTGGGTGAACCAATCCATTAACGATCCTTCCAGGTACAGTCTTAAAACGTCAACAACAACATCGTAAGACAACAGGACGACTGTAGTATTGTAGAAGTGCTGGTAGGTGCTTCTTTTATCAAAAAGAAGAGTAATCGTGTTGTTTTTGTAACATTTGATCCTCTGCTCTATAAATGAAGAACATGAATGCCCCTCTGATCCTGCTGTGTTAGTTTGTAACATCATGCCAGTGTGTCAGACTCCAGCTATGTGTGAGCACTAACAGTTACTCAGAGCATAACTTCAGTTATGTCACAAGGCTTAGAGAAAAGGTCAGGGGAGCCCTCAGAGCCACAGTGCAAAGGTTTGAGAGGGTCAGGCTAAATTTATAGCTTCTTTCCCTCTCTCTCTGCCTGTCTCTCTCACAGTGTGTGTGTGTGTGTGTGTGTGTGTGTGTGTGTGTGTGTGTGTGTAAATACCTGTGCTGTATTTGCTATTAGGCAGAGATGCAGTTGTTTGCAGGGAATAGATATATCAGCACAGCCACATGTCTCACAAGCTCTCACACTTAGCAGGTTTTATGAGATTTAAATCTATCGTTGCATGCATATTATGATTTTTAAGAAAGCATTTTTTCCAGAAAAAAACAAAAACAAACAAACAAAAAAAGAAAACCTTAAGTACCTAATTAGTGGCACTAAAATCAGAAAGAAAAATCTTAGGTTTTCAGTTTTTGTATTACTTCAAATTCTCACCTCCTTCTTTGGTGCTGGAGTCCTCCATGGCCTTGGACTGTTGAGCCTCAGTGTCTGTAGGAGTCCAAGCAGGAGGGCGAGAGAGCCCTTAAAAAGAAGGTCTATACAGTTGCAGCCAACAGCTGTTCTCCGTTTACGGTCCTTTGTACTGGGTCAATCTGGATCCAGATATCTAGGAGCCTGGCACCATCTACAGTTTGAAGTTACACACAAATAAAGTGTTTCCCAACTTCTAGTCCAGACACCCCAACCCAACCCTCAGCTCCGCCACACACTTCCAGCTCTCTGTGGGCATGCTTGAATCTCTCTGCAGTAAAACTGACTGACAGCAGCAGCTGCTCTGTCGCACTGCTGAAGTGGATCTGAAGTGCCAAGAGGGACGGCTGTACGTCATTCCCCGGGTTACTGATAATCTTCTTCTGAACTATGTCAAGTTTATTTTAGACTCATTTAAATAGTAATTCAAAGACTTGCATATTTGTGATTTTACCATGTGACGTTAAAGGTTTAATTTGTTAGAAAAAAAACAAGTAGCTCCAAAACTACAGGGGGCAACATAACCACCCAGTGCTCGATATACTGGACTTGTTACTCTAGCTGCTGTTAGCATGTAGCTCAGTTAGCTGTGGAGCTAAGTGGCCTTATAAACTGACACTAATCTAACTGGATACAGCCGGACACCAGACTCGGACTGACCACAGCCTCTGACAGATCCCAGCGGGGTACAGTACGGAGGTGATTTACAGCCACTCTGTCCAGGATTGACACCAGGGATGAAAAGACATGACGGGCGGGACAGGAGAGGCATGAGGCAGCAACGGCATGTAGAGCTTGAGTATTTTGACATCTTACCCTGTGAATTGGATTTATTTTGTGATTCAAGGTTAATGTGGAAACACAAACCCAGACTTTAAGAGCTTTTATTTTATTTCATATAAATTTGTTTTATTTCATCACAATTTTAGGATGACTTAATGAGACTATTAAGCTTGTCTTAGTTCAGTAAAAGATACTTGGATTGAGAAGGTGTACGGTTGTATATTTTTTGTTTAGTAAGGAAAATCGATGTAATAATATTTCCTTCCTTGACATTTTGTGAGTTAATTTTGTTTACATAATAGACTAAGTAGCAAACTGGTCGTTTTTTTTACATCTCCCAGCTCAACCTACAGCAGCTATCAGACTCTATCGCCTCTTGTGGTACAAAGCGGTATTACCTGGCAGGATGGGCAGCTGGCATGCAAACTACAGACATCTCTGCAACAAAATACATAGATGTCTTTGACATAACGTCAGCACTGTTGTTTCTGCACACTCTGTTGCTAATATTAGTTTATTTTGACCATGTCTAATGATCTAAAAATTTAGAGAGTGCCAGAGTTTTGTTTGTATTTGACTGCAGTATTTTTCTGACAAATAGTTTCATACAGTTATTCTAAATTAATCAGACTTAGGGTTGTATATAGTTTCTTCAAAATAACAAAGATGTGAGCAAATTAGAAGCAGTTTGATTTTTAGACTAATTCACCAGACCACTGTATGTGCTGAATTCATTGGGTCACTCTGGTGGCTCCTTGGTCTATGGTGATGACCATCAATCATGAAGTCCCCTGGTCATTTCTCTACTTTTGGGCATTAAATTGCCCCCCTAAGGTACTTAGCACACAACATACTGGGTAGTATAACAATTGCTAATACTAAAGTATAGATGACCCAATACATAGAAATCACCATATAGGAGTGTAGATGGTTTGTGCACCTCGAAGTCCTTCAGTGAGGTTGTGCTGGCGATACTGCCCTTCGTAAGAAATAAACAATTAGTGGTTTAGATTCTCAGCTAATATGTATTTTAAACATTACGTGAGGCAAACGGATGCTCTCTCCAGCTTGTTTTGCTGAAAAAATATATTATTTCCTCACGTAAAATGTCAGATTTATTCAGAAGGCAGAGATTTTATTTTTGTACTCAAGGCAGAGGGAAGATGAGTGGTGTGTATGCAGCAGCAGAAGGCGACTGAAATACAACCTGAAGGAAATTCAAGGGACGTGTGGTGCATGTGGGGTTGCACCTGTCTCAGTCTCACATTAAAGACATCAGCAAAACAAATGACCTCTACTGTGGACAATAATGACTTCAGAATACATGTCCCTCAAAAGTTTTATGCAAAATACATATTCTGTAATACAGAAAACTCATTTCATTGCTGTTATGGTTCATGATTAATTTACACATTTTACATTTAAATATCATATCACAATATAATAATGGCATGTTTCCTGCTTCATATTGCAATAGCTTATAGAATTTGTTATATTTGAAGTTCAGTTTTCCCTCAAAGCTTCTTCCCTCCTCTTTTGCCTCTCATGCTTCCTCTCCCTCTCGTGCTTTTCGCTCCGCGGCCTCGTCGGCCTCCTTCGAACACGGATCGGGCTGTAACCATAGCAATTTCACCATCACCATCGCTGTCCTCACCCGAGCTGCTGCTGCTCCTCCTGGTCCTCTGAGGTGCATTCTTAGTAGACTGAGGAATCTTTACTGAGAGGAACTCTTGGCTGGTGCTGCTCACATCCTTCGGAGGCGTGAGAGGAGGTTCAACAACTACCTCCGACCCTAGAAACCCTCCTCCTGCTGCAGGCCTCTCCCCTTCTCTCTCTCCTTCTCCTCCTTTCTTTGGATTCTTGCTCGCTGCTTTCCCTCTCTTAGATTTGGATGGGGATGGGATTTCCTCCTCACTGTCCTCCTCTTCCTCCTCCCCTCCTTCTCTCTCCTTTCTCTTCATGCAGGTGACTGCTCGGCGGAGTCGCTGGCTGCGAATCACCTGCTTTTCCTGTTGCTCCATGCGGAAGAATGAGTCAATCCGCAGCTGAGTCTAACCCAAAACAGAGAGAGACAAGGTATAAATGTTGTTAGACAACAAAGTGGTTTTATTTTCTCCATTACTGGCTTTTTAAAAATGTATGAATAAAAAGATAGGGATTCTAGAAAGTGTGCTTACAGGACACTGGAATGAAGAGACAATTGGCAGTTTCTCCCATTGACACAAATACGTGGCTACAGCAAATCAAGTCTTAGGGGCCGTCCACACGGAAACGCTTTTTTGTGTCAACGCACATGTTTTGCATCGTTTTGGCCGATCGTCCACATGGATCCTGTAAACACACTTTTTTGAAACTTGGTCTGAGGGTGAAAAAATTCAAAAACGCAACCCTCGCGTTTTTGTCTGGACAGCAAATCCGCATACTTTGCGTATCGATGATGCCATCGCCCCACCCCTCGACCTCTAGCCTTCGACCTCTGAACCCCGCGATGTCTCATAACAACAACAACAACAACAATGGCGGACTACATGCTGGTGTTCGTGCTGCAGACGATATTGAGCCTATCAGGGTTACTAGGGCAAAATATTCTGCTCCTCTGCTTCTACGCTGAGCAAAGTAGGATTATGGACAACCGACTAGCAATTTTCGTCTTCTTCTTGTTGTGCTCGGTTTCTCCTTCTACTATCCGTTTGTATACAGCACGCAAGCTTTATGCGCATGCTCCGTCTCTTCTTCTCTGTTTTTGGTGAATTTCAAGCGCCACCGATAGGCCTGGCATATGAACTACAGCGTACTGAGTCGTTTACAATGGATCCATGTGGACGCAAATATTCTTGAAACGATGCCAAGGAAGACGGGGAAAAAAAAGATTGTTTTGGTGAGTGTGGACATGGCCTCTATGTTGAGTTAATTAGTTGAGCTTTCCACACACTCGAGCTGGGAGTGACGGGTTGAGAATTATCAGTTACCTGCTGGGTGTTGAGCTGCTTGATGACAGGCTGAAGGGTCTCCTCTGTCTTTCGACTGGTCCAGCCAAAACGATTCAGACAGAATGTAAAAGACTGGTTAAGGAAACTTAATTCGTTCATACACATGCACACACAAACACACATGTGCAGACACACAGAAAGGATATTCTTTGATCATGTCGAGTTGCGGCCGTCCCCAGCTGAAGGAGCTGTCTGACTGGTCCACAGCAGGTTGCAGGTAAGCCTGTGCAACCGCAGGGTTCGGGAACCCAGGATGCAGTTTTAGGTGCCGCAGTTTCTTCTTAACCTTCGAGTCCCGAGGATCAGCCGCCAGGCGCTTTTTCTCCTGAGCCTCTGACCACCATTGACTAGAGGGAAGAAACAATAAGCAGGTGCTAATGAGCCTTTGCAAACAGTAATCATCAAAAATGAAGTAATTTAAAGTGTAATATATTGCACAGAAGTTGAAGTTATATATACTGAGTTGACATTTATTCAATTGAGATAATACAGAGGCAAAAATAAACCCTCAATTCATTTACAACTTTGAAAAATATTAATAAATGTTGAATAAATTAGCTTTAACAATGAGTGTATTCACACACTTGTAGAGAATTTGACACTCACAGTCAAGAGAGACTGGAGGGACTAAGTCTTAAAGATGTAAAGATGGACATTTAGTTGATAGGAGAGGAAAAAAAAAAAGGTTCATGTAACTGCAAGCTGCCAGACGAAAATTTAAAGGTTGTTAGGGTTAAAATAAACTGTTACACACACACACACACCTGAACTGTGTGAGTGGCTCCAAGCCCGGCCCTGGAAACTCATTCAGTATCTCCATGCCCGTCACATATCCGACCCCCGGCACGCCCTCCGTGTAGTCACTTCCCAGCAGGTAAGCCAGGTTGATCAGCTTAGTCCTGTCCAGACCTGAGAAAATGGAAAAAAACGAGGTAGAAAGAGAGAGAGAAGTAAAACCTTCAGCATTCTGTCGGGTCAGTGTGCTGACAGCCCATTTATCATCACCAACACATACAGCTGTCTCTGATATGTGCAATATGAACTCATCAGATTAGCGCGGTAATGCTTTATCTTTATATAATTTCAACACCTCACTCTCTTATTTTAGCCACAAAATAGCTTAACAACATCGCCTGCAGTACCCTGGCAGCTGCAAATGGTGAAAAGAGTCCACGAATAACCCTGTCACATGCACATAATACAATTCAGGGTATCTGCAAGTTTCATGGAAAACAATTATCCTTGTTTCTCCTTCAGACAGAATGCTGAACAGGCAACAAGATATTAAATAATTTATAACGACCAAATATTAAACACACACACTGAAGATGGTGACTACTGACCCAGTTGGTTCTGCAGGTCACTGTACTGGAAGTGTTCAACATATTTGTTCTGGCTGAAGAAGTTCTTGTAGACGTGTCTCCCTCCAAACAGCCACACGTCCGAGTCGTCTGTGATGGTCCCGTGAGTGTGGTCGTCGCGGTCGAGTGCTGCACACTGAGCCTCAGCCTCCATCGGCGCCACCAGGAACGGTACGCCAAAAAGCTGCAGCAGCTCCTGATATCAAAGATGAAAACAGTGATCGCTTAGAAAATAAGGCAAGATATGCACATGTCAGGGTTATACTGTCATTATGTACTGTGCTTGGCTTCTTAACGACAGTATTTGCCAAGATTTTAAATTAGTTTTGGCTTGTACCCCTCTAATCTCAATGAAGCATCTGTAGTCATCTGAGAACTACCATCGCTCTTTAGCAGCATAATCAAAACAGCCAATGGGATTAATTAAGATCAGGTGCTTAGAGGTTTTACATTAGGTGGTGATTTTATGAAGGAGGAAAAGGCTGAGAGCCTGACATTCAGGACATTTAATTGTGCGAGTGAGTTGATACCGACTGCGTGGCTCTGGAAATGTTGGCGGAGGCACCGCAAAGTAACGTAAACCCCAGTCGGTATGACACCTTCTCTGCGCTGACACTTCAGAGTCCAGTGTCAACTTTTCTCTTGAGAAAAGATGTGAGGGTGAAAACCGTATGCCTGCTTGGTTCATGTGTTGATGTGATTTCATGGTGTCTTTCATTCACCTGGCTCTCCAGGTACATCTGTCCAGTGACGGTGTTCGCCATCCTCTCCTGCTGCTGCTTCAGCTCCCTCAGGCTGCTCTGCTCCGCCTGCAGAGAGCTCTCCAGATCCTCCAGCTCATCCTGCAGCACAACATGCACACAGTCACTGTATCAGACCCCACTTATGCACTTTAAACCGCTGGGCGGCTCAGCCTTAAGTCCTGCAGACCAGTTCAAACATGTCATCAAAAAAACATGTGCATTTCATTTTTTTCATTGCAGTGTTTAAGTGAGAGGTAAATCAAAACTACATGGTGAATTCTTGTTTTATACGTATGTTTCAAGTTCCTGTGAGTAGTGTTTCTATTTGTAGCGGAAAAAGCCACCTAGGTGATGTTAAAACTAGAGCTAGACTGATAAACTGGCTGGGCTGATATTAGCTTACAGCAGATGTATCTGTGTACATGTTGAACTAAGAAAGTAACAAATAATTCAAATAGTCCAACAGAATTCAATAAGAAGTGGATGGAATTTGGTTTGTGGCGCTAACAGCATCGAAAAACAAAACAAAACAAAAAATAGACTATATGTCTGGACATGTTTTTTGAAGAAGTCAAACACCAGGCTGACCCTTTAAAATCAGCTGTGTGTATCAGTCTGTTATGTCAACAATATTTACCGCATCAAAGTGTTCCCATTCATTGATCGCTGGAGTGGATTCTGTCTCTGTTCTCTCCTTCAGCTCTTTCTCTTCAATCTGGCTCTTTTTAACCTCTTCTTCCTCTGATTTCGAGGCAGCAGCCGGACTGCTGGGAGCCTCTGCTGAACTTTCCTCCGGTGTTTCTTCTCTTTTGGTTTTGTCTTCATGGACCTCATCTGAATCATCTTCGTCATTCTCTTCTTCTGACACCTCAATAAAGCTCTCTGGGAGAACACACCAAAAAAGCACTTTTGTTAATATGTACCGACTGAAGAAATAATGAATGCGTGTGATCTTAAATCAGCTATTACTGTACCTTCTGACTCGCTCTCCTCACTGCCCTCCACAACATCTCCATTCCTGTTCTCTACAGCTTCAGTGGACTTTTTACTGCTCTGTTCTATGAGCACAGGATGAATTGCAGTCTCAGCACTGAGAGGTTTTCCACATATCTGAGCACATATCTGTGGTTGAACCCGATCGCTGTTCTTTGTGTTCAATCCGTGCTCTGATTCTCTTCTCTCCAGTTCTCCAGTCAACTGTCCTTTCTTTGTCTCCTCTTCTGACTTTGTCCCTCTCTCGTGAGGTTGTTGCAGCGCGGCAGAGTGACGCGCTTTATTTCTCTGTCCAATCATTTCCTCCGTCTCATCTTCAGAACTACTGACAAACAAACTATCTCTCACATGTAAACTTTGGCCTGTTGGGTCCCCCTTAAAATCTGCCTTGTCATTATTAGGTAAAGAGTTCACATGATGAGGTTCTGGCTCTTCTTCTGAGCTGCTGATGACCACTTGTGGCGCAGGATGATGAATTTTCACCTGCAGTTTGGTGGGTGAGCGTGTGATCAGAGTCTCGGCAGCACCGTCCTCCTCCTCAGTGAGAGCTTGCTGGATTGCCAGCAGGGTGCGTGGAGACATACCACCGCTCTTCGTATCCTGGTCCACCTTCTCCTCGTCCGAGCTGTCGTTCATTGCAGCCTGAATTGCCTTGAGCGTGCGAGGCGAGGGGGGTGACGTGTCTTCTTGAGACAGTTTTGAGACACAGGGTTTGGAGTCTTCTGAGGGGGGACTCTGCGCTTCCTCCTCTTCCTCACAAATAGGTCGCCACAGGGGCTCAGGTCTGCCCACTGCTCTTCTTTTGTTGCCTGACAGGAAGCCCCCTGACCAGGGTGCAGCTGCAGGTTGGCTCTCAGGGGCAGCCTCCTTCTTTTTGTTGCCTACGTAGGAAAAGTAGAGTGGTGTTTTAAATATAAACATGGAGACAAGTTTGCAGATTTTGATTCAGGTTGATATAATAAGTCTCTTTAAGTAATGAAACCCTGTTAAAGGTTCGATGTGCAGGATTTAGGCGCAGAAATGTAATACAATGTACATAAGATACACATATCATCATGGGTGTCCTCACCTTTAATTAGTATATAGTGGGAATGGTCTTCCGAAACCAGTCGGTGCGACTCCACGCTGTGACTCTGCTCCTCTCCGTCCTGTTCGTAGAGCTGTGGTGCACCGCCGGCGTTCCGCTGGCTCATCTCTTTCTCCACCCCCTCCAGGCGCTGGTTCAAGTGGTTCCTCTGCAGCAGGCCAGCCAACTGGTACTGGGAAAAGTCCCCTGAATGCTATGAGGGAACGCAGAGGAGTCTGTGTTGGAGAGGGGGAATCGGGCGAGTTTGTGAGTCGGAATGAGAGCGAAACAGTACCTCTGGAGGTTTCTGATACATGGTCCGGCGTCTTTTGGAAAACTCTTTCATGTCCTTGAGTATCTCGTGTTTCATTTCAGGAGGCAGGCTGGCGAACTCCTCAGAGTTGATGTCCACTGAGTTGGGGTCTCCGTACAACTCTCCCTTAAGTTTAAGAGAAAATTGTATCACATCGTTGTTATACAGCCAGAACCAGTCAAGCTTTGATGCTGTGTTATTTGGTGGTGTTGCTCTTGTGCATGTGATCATTTTACCTGATACATGTGAAAATTGTCATCCATCCCCTCGCACTCTCTTTCTTCCCCCTCCTCCTCCTCCTCCTCCTCTGAACTGCAAGAACAAAACACATTAAAATGATTATGCTAACAGTATTACAGCTGAAATAACTATATAAAACAGGCACCAGTTATTTTTAAACTTGGAATTGATTAAAAAAAACTTTTTTTTAGTAATTTGTCAGCTCTGTTTATGCAAAGGGAGCCATAAAAACAAAGTTTGGAGTGTCAGGTTTTGTCTTCATTGAGCATGGACGAGATGCTTTCCAGCCCTGTTTAACAAACAGTGGATGTAAAACTGTGAATTCTTACTGAATTACTCAACACTTTACCCACAATAACTAGCAAACAGAAACCTTTCCCGGGCCTCTGACCTGCTTTTTTCCTTCTCCTCTGCAGCGGGCAGGGCTGGTAGAACATACATGTCATCCACCTCATCTCTCCTCACACTGGAGAGGCTGGGGAAAGGATCCTCACTGTGGCAGGAAACAAGAGAGATACTTAAAGGAGATTTAAAAGGGTGACTACAAGAATAGGTTTACATGGTTTAATGCTCAAAATCAGTTTTCTCACACTGTCTCATACTCTTCCACCTCTGTCTTAAACGCTTTGTTTTAGCTCCTGTCTCTTTAAGCCCCTCCCTCCCGAATCCCCAGCCTGCTACGATTGGTCAGCTCACACATGTCTGTGCAAGCACCGCTAACAACAGAGCAGCTGTGCTAAATCATTTCATGAGTGCCAAACTAGCCACCAGGTATTAATTATGCAAATGTGTGACATGTTGACATAGTGTGATGTCACAAAGTCATGGAATTAAAGGCAGGACTACTGAAGAGGCTGTTTCAGGAGCAGTGTTGCATAATAGGTCACCTTCAAGATAAAACCACTGAGATTATAATGACTCCAATGATCTATAGGTAGGGAGGGAGACAAAGAACAGGTGTTGTGTTGTTTTTTTTTGTCTGCACCTTACCTGCGGTCTCCAAGTGCAGCTTTGATAGCTTGTCTCTTCAGGAAAGTCTTGAGGAGTTTCTCATTGGTCTGTTTGGACTCCCGGCTCAACTCCTCTTTCCTCTGCCTCCTCAGAGCCTGCATGAGAGCGAAAGCCACGTCCAACAACTGAATATAGAAGAAGTATTCAAAATCAGATAATCGGATGTGGATCCGGACGTACCAGAGTCTGTCTCTTCAGCAGTGGTGCCTCCCCATCAAACACAAACACTGGCCTGATGCGGAAGAAGAGCAGCTTACAGATGCGGTGGAAGAGAGTGAGGAGGTGGGCGTTCTGGACACTGTTGCCTTCACGGTCCCTCACCCCCTTCACTGCCTGGTTCAGCCATATACTGATGTCTGGAGGTGACTGGTTAAGGTTAATGCATTGGCTCAGCAGAGAGACAATCGGCTACATTTATATCTCTGACACGGATGGGAAAGAAAGATGATAAATGACAGACAGATGGATAAATAAATCACTACCGATTCAGGATACCAACAGCAAGAATCTTTCCTTCCAGAGTCTCGGGGTTGACGGGTTTCCCTGTGCTCTCCAACAGCCTCCACAGTCCGTGCACTCCCATGATAACTTTAGTCCAAAACTCACCCCGAAGAACTAAAAGACCCGACAACAAGTCAGCTGTTTTTCAATAATTTGAGCCTTTTCTTATATCAACTCCGAAACCACTGGAGTGGAACAACAAGAAACGGCATCATAGCGGTACTTTTCAACGTTTGTTGTAACTCTATTTTCTGTCCGTGGATCACATAATCACTACGCATGAAGGTTCCGCTTCATTCAGAGTCACTCATATTTAGTTGTTCCATCTGATCTCTAATCAGTTTCACATTTAGTTGCTTTTAAAAGGTTTCCGCTGGAACAACACCCCAACTGACCGGAGATCAGTTTAGTGGGGAGGGAACGGAACTGACAGTTATTTTTCATGGGGATTTATTTCCAGGGGTAACGACTGTCAGGCATTCTTGTTTAACTCCACTAGTTCAACAAAATAGACATATTCAGGTCAATACGAGAAATTGTGAGGAGAAAGGTTAGAATAAGCGTTTGGGGTATTTATCTGTGCATGAAGTCGAACACTGAGCTCCCTATTTTCCAAGACATGAGCGGTTTCCCGACAGGAAGTTATGCCTGTAAAGCCTACTCAGGGCAAAATCATGCCTATGTGCTTTCGCCAGAGGCCAACCGTGTCCGGTGGTAAAATAAACAGCTTGTGACTCCGAATTAACCGTGGAGGTTGGGTCCATTGTTTACCGGTATGTAATTTAAACCTTTGTCTAAATCCCCGAATGAAACATAGGTAATGATATGTTATACTGGGAAGTGTCTTTTCTCATAGATAATACCTATCGTGGTTGCGTTAACGTCACAGTGACTTGTGTTGTTAAACTTCCCTTAACGCTGCTCGGCAAACAGCTAACGTTAGCAAGTTAGCTTATCAGCTAGCTCCCGTTATCTTGTAACGTTATCAGCTCCTCAGCTGTTATTCCTGACCTTTGACTAGCGGTTTGTTTTGATGCTGTCACAAACACTTGATGCTGCGAACGTTAACAACAAAGTACTTTTCCTCTTGTTTACTGTCGCAGGACGAAGAACCACCTGAGTTTCACCTAAACTACAGACTTCCTTGTCAACCCAAACCACCTCCACCATGACTGCTGCTGTGAGAAGTATGTGATGTTGCAATTCAACTCCCAGTTATTTACATTTCCTACCTGTTTAGCCAGCTGTGACTCAAGACTGCTTTTGTTTTAAGACATAACCACAGTAATCCACATGCTGCCTTGTTTTATACTGTTTGTTTGTTAGTTATAAAATGACATATATTTTGACTTCTGTAAGAGTAAATAAGCATGAAACCGAGTTCTTCTCATCCTGCTTACATTGTTAGACTGAGTATACTGTTTTTAGACTGATCCCAATTGTTTGATTTAACTGCTTAATCTTGAAGTGAACATGAAGCATCTGAGTAATTATTTGATTTTCAGATTTTGAGTCTGAAAAATCTACACCAAAATATCTATATTCAATCCTCATATTTGATATTGTATTTATACTTGTGCCAACACACACACACACACACACCGACACTCAGGTACTGGACCTGAGCCAGTACCAAAACTATAGTTTTTCCCCACCTTACTCTAAGGAATATAATCCAATCTTTTTCAGTGTTTATTGTCGTCAAAACACAAACATGAAGTTACCTGAATATAATGCTTTGTTAACCTGGAAACAAATTATTTAAATCAGGAACTATATGATCAAAGAAATCTGACCAGTTTTTTTTTTACATTTAGTGCAACAGGCCCATTTTGGTGGGTACAAAAATGTATTGATGTTCAAAGCCCCGCCCTTTGTGTTTCTAGAGAGGGATTGTGGTGAAACCATTAACTTTTTGACCTGTGTGGTTCAGTATTGGCTAATCAGCTGTTTTGTTGCTGTATTGTTTCATCTATTTCTTCTGTAATCGAAACATTGCTTTTGCTGTGACGGCTGCTCTATAATTTACATTTACATAACATAGGAATATTCATACATTCATACTTGCATATTTTGTTTTCCATGTCAGACCAACTTTTTATACCCTACTTGTCTCAGTTTTTGACATTTCCTCAGACCCTGTAAACATGTAATTTTAACCTAAATTAACATCTTTGTTGTCTTCACTCTTCATCTCACCACATCTTGCTCTTGCCTGCAACTTTTAATCAAAAGAAAGGGTTAACAAGATTACAAGTTCGACCAGTTTTCATACTTTGAGCAACAGACACATTTTGGTGGGTACCAAAAAGGTATCAAGGTTCAATACCCAACCTTTTGTGCCTCTAGAGAGGAATTGTGGTGGCTAAACCATGAAGTCTTGGCCTGTGTAGTTTGGCATTAGCAAATCAACTGTTTTGTCATGCAATACAAAGTTGACTAGATGCTTATTCAGTGTGGTCAGAGAAACTTAAATAAGTTAAAGGAATGTTCAGAGCTGCGTTTAGACAGGGCCGCTTCTAACTGAATCACTCTGGACTCCTCCAAGTACAAGATGTAAATTCAACCTTAATTTTTTCTTACAGATTCTGCCATTGTGCCTATCCGAGGTGCTGGTGATGGCATGGAAACTAAGAAACAACCAGCTGTCCTGGAGGTCAACACAGATACACCTCCGCCAGGCCCAACTGCACTTCCCCTCCTGAAGGTGGCAAGTCCCAAACACAGCCCCAAATGTACCCATCCCACTTCCACTGTTGCCCCCCAACCTCTCGGGGTTCTTCACCTGGGCAGAGTGACTCGGGAGGCTTGTGCAGAGGTGGAGGCTGTGAGGATCATCATCCCGCGAGCCGCTATTAGCCGAACCAGCCGTGCTGGACCTGTTGAGGGGAAAGGGGAGGCTGGGCAACAGTCTGAGGAGCAGCACTCTCCCCCACTGCCTCTGGTGGAGGACTGGAGAGGACAGCTGGAGAAGCTTCAGAACTCTGAGCGTAGGCTGCTGCAGGATAAGGAAGGTCTTTCCAATCAGCTGCGTGTGCAGACAGAGGTAAGGCCCAAATTAAGCAGTTACATTTTATTTAGATATTGGATACACAAGTCTTTCCCCTATCAAATGTATTTATGGTTTGCCTTCTTGTCTTGAATTTGGCTTCAGACAGTTAATACAATGTAATCATGCTCCCTTCTGTTTCTTTGAGTGGACTTAGCATTGAGTCCACTGTATTTATGTTTATCTATCTTAATCTGTATTTAAGTGTGGAAGTGCTTTTAAGTGAATATAAAACAAAACAGTTCATTTCCTCATACATGTCTTCAGCTATATAAAAGGAATTTGTCAGTTTTTATATATTCTGTGTTCCAGGTTAACCGAGAGCTGAAGAAACTGCTGGTGGCATCTGTGGGCGATGACCTTCAGTACCACTTTGAGCGTCTGGCACGGGAGAAGAACCAGCTGATTCTGGAGAATGAGGCTCTGGGCCGGAGTCTGGCACACACCGCAGAGCAACTGGAACGGATGAGCATCCAGTGTGACGTTTGGAGGAGCAAGTTCCTGGCCAGCAGGTATGAAATAGACAAAGTTGATGGACGTTTGGTATCATCTGTTAACATCATCGGTTTTACTGCATCTGTCACGGATATTTCAGTGTATAAGAACTGATAAGAGATTACATAATTACTATTATCATGCAGAGGAAACACTTCCATTATTGTTGTTTTCAGAGTCATGGCAGAGGAGCTGACGAATGCCCGAGCAGCTCTGCAGAGACAGACCAGAGAGGCACAAGGAGCCATTCAGGATCTGCTGTTAGAGAGAGAGGAGTTCTCCAGAGACATGGTGCTCACTCACAGGTAACATAACCCCTGAACCATCATTACTAAATGAAATAAAGTGTTTATTGTAATGGGTCACAACTTCAAAGTTCTAAAGAAGAGGCAAGAAAGGAAAGGATTTCTCTTCTTGGTGTCCTTTTGTGACATGCATTAAGAAAAGCTGTTGAAATGTGATTAAAATACATGAAAGGCACATATCTACTAACTGTACATAAATACCCATACATATTGACCAGATCACCATCACACTTAACTCACTGCATAACAAAACTACAACATTAACAGCTGAGCCGCTGATACTGAAGCATAAATGAATCGGTGACAAGCAATCTGCTGATGCAAGCACACCTTCAGTGCTTTGTGTCAAAATAATACAGTGTGAGTGCTATTGTTTGTTTGCTCTATGCTGATGTGGCTGCCTTTCTGTTGCCAGATCTTTGGAGCAGCTCCTGGTGTCTCTGCAGTGGGGCAGACAGCAGACGTACTACCCCAGTGCACAGCCCCTCAGCACCGGGGAGCTGGCAGCAGCCAATCGCAAGCTAGCAGACGCCATCAACTCCCACCTGCTGGGCAACACCACTGCTACCAGCAGCAGTGTGGTCAAGAGCAGCAATGTAGCAGCTGAGCAGCTCTGCAGCACACCGGCTGAGAAGATGGCTGAGAAGGTACAAACTCTATATCTGTGCAAGTCTGAGCATTTCTCTGATGTTTGTAAAAATAAAATCCAGGGTTTAAAAAAATATGTTCTCTGTTTTCTATCTTAGGTGCTGAAGATTTTAGATCCAATTTCCTGTTCAGAAAACATGGCAGACCCCCCACTCAGTGACTCCACCACCTCAAATTTCCTCAATAATAAGAAGAGCATCGGCAGGTTTCACCCTTACACCCGCTATGAGAACATTACTTTTAACTGCTGTGAGCGCTGCAGTGGAGATATCCTGGTGCTGTAGAAGTCAAGGGGCGACAAACAACCACCCCCATCGGACACAGATGCAGCATCAGAGCCCATTTATACTGAAGTCTCAACAAGAGTGTGCTCTGGATGATACTGCTGTTTTGTGTTAAGTGACTTATTCAGCCACCTCCCAAACTTGGCTGCTCCTGCAGACATTTCTTTTCAAGTGTGTAGCTGCTTGTTGGGATTTCCACAATTTCAGATGATGGTTTTAAGTATTTTATCAACCTGCTGATTATTTTGCTCTCTTAACTTGAAAAAAATGTAAAGATAATAGGGTTGTTGTTCAGGAATATTAGAGTGATGAAAACGGTGCATTTCAGAGCCTTTGTAGCCTGGTTTAAACCATGGCAAGTTGTATTTATTGCTGGGATGTGAGGTCAAGATGAGTCAGTGTTACAGGGTGACAAGACACAGTTGGCGTGTCTGCTTATTCAAACTTGAACACTAGGCTTTATTTCATTATTTGTTTATCCATAAGTTAATTTGGAACAATAGAGCAAACTGGCTGTAACGTCTGACACCTGACTGGGCAGCCTGTTGCGGAAATAACCCTCCAGGAAGTTAAGAAATATCAGATAAGAAGATAATTGTGCAGCCTCTTGTTCACTGTGAATGTGCAATAACAAGACACGTGAGGATGCCTCTTATACATGCCGGTATGATGGTGCTATCATAATTTAAACATTTTATTCATAGATTTTGTATATTTCATGCTGCTAAGGCATTCTAGTATACATTAATTATTTTGGATGTGATTTCATGGTACTACTATAGAATATTATTTTGCCGCAGTATTGATTAAAAAAAGAAAAAAAGGTCCAGATATCATCTATTGCCCACACAAGTTCAGTTATTTGCAGATTTAGACTTTTGTGGTCTTTCAAAGAAAAATAGCGTATTTCTAAACATTTTCCACAAAGTTATTTTGTTTTCATTTGGGTGATGTTTTGTGTAATTCATTATTTAAAAAAAAGATTTAAGACTGTTTTCTTTTTTGCCTCATTATGCTACTATGAAATGATAAGTAATATATTGCACGTCTTTTTGCAATTTTCTAAAACCATGCTATTTATTTTGATTTATTTCATCTGTAATGGCAACATGATGACGGTGACTGTGTCATTTACAGTGAAAGTGACCACAAGAATATTTACATCTTTTGTTTTCCATCTCAGAACAAAATAAAGACCAAAGTACTTTCTATCTTTTTAAAATGTTCTTTTTCTTGTCTTGTTTATAATCCTGCTTTGAGTCCAGTGTTGTAAAAAAAAATGCCAATATGTCAGAAATGTAAAGATATCGTGCTAAAATATTACTCTGGTAAAAAGTGAAAGTCATCCATACCAACTGTACTTGAGTAAAAGTCTTAAAAGTTAATTTGTTATATGGGCAAAAAATGTACTTAAGTATCAAAAGTACAAGTAAAAATTACCTACTGTACACTGTAGGTTGAACAGTTATCTGCCTGGCCTATTATCAGATCAGATACTGAGCTTTTTTGCTGATAAATTAATTAAAAATTTTGCTACATTGGCTCTGACGCAGTATGTAATCTGCAAAGTCATAAAAAATATCAAATGTAGTGTAATAAACAGCACAACATTTGCTTCCAAAAGAAGTGGAGTGGAAGTATAAAGTTACAAAAAATCGAAAGTACTTTAAATTATACTATATAACTTAGTAACATTCCATCACTGATTGAAACCCAGTCAAAAAAGCAACAAGTAAGAACCAATGTCAATCTGTTACATTTTATTCACCGTATTTATTCACTGGTCTCAGTTTTTGACATCTCCTCAAACAGTGCTGGTACACATGTTGTTATTTACCGAAGTTACAGTTTTTGTTGTCTTCACTCGTCGCTCCACCACGTCCTGCTCTTGCCTGCACCTTTTTTTCCCTCCATGCCATTCTTAAATGATGTCCGTACTCTGGTTGAAGCTGGTTTGTTTTCTCTGTCACTGTATCGTCCAGCCATTCCGTCTCTCCCAGTGAACCCAGACTGTTTAAAGGACCTGTTTAGACTCTGTCCCCCATTTTTAAAAGTCCATCTGTCACCATCCTTATTTGTGACTCCCTTGACTCCGTTATTGTTATTGTCTTTCCGTGTCTGTTGTTGGTAGAAGCCCTCATGCTTCCTCTTAGGAACGAACTTCAGTGCCTCCTCCCATTTCCCCGTCTCCTTAAGAGTGAGCATGATGCGGACCATCTGGTCCAGAGTCAGATTTTTGGCTCCCAACTCCCAGTGGAGGTGCTCATCCAGCGGTAACCGGGCCGTGGCCAGCTTCAGTCGTTTGGCATTGGCCAACGACAAGCCCGACTGGATCGACTTGTCCACCAGAGCTCCGATGATGTAGACCTTAGAGGGGTCATATGTGCGAAGAACATTGGGGGAGTCTGCAGTGAGGTATACGAGCTGCTCGTGGGGGAACACATTGACATGCTGGCGGTCAGTGGCAGTGATGAGCAGGCGGTCCCAGGTCTCTTTGCCATATCGTTTGAGCAGCTCCTGCTTGTAGGCACTGTCTGGCTGCAGGTTGCAGAAGTGGAGGTGGTAGGGATCAGTGGCACGCCGGTTCCACCCTTCCACCTCCATCAGCTGGGAGACTGTGTTCTCCAGCTCTCGCTTGGACATGTTGGACTCGTAGCTCATGTCAAACACAAGCGGCTGACCGAACACCATGGCCTGGGCGCTCCTCCAGGCCAGCAGCTTGTCAAGGGAGCGGCTCCAGAACTTAAGGAGGAATGTGCTTTTAAACTCTGATCCCTTTTGATCATCCCCTCCCTCTGCATCACCACCCTGTCTTCTATCCTGCTCTAGTGAGGCTTCTCTTTCTGCCTTCCTCCTCTGCTGCTTCTCTTTATGCGCCTTCCTGTGGCCCTCCTTGACAGCCAGGAACTTCAGGTACTTCTTCCTGGCTGATTTGGTGGTGAGCTCTGCCAGCGACTGAACCTGTTCATCAGTTATCACCTCAGGTACAAGCTTCCCTGCGAGGCGCCACATTTCAACCAGCTCTCGAGTTGCCTCCAGCGAAGAACCGCCCTTCATCTTCCCTTCTGGTTCATCATCACTTGCTTCATCTTCATCACTGACACCTTTTTTCTCTTCTGATGCAGCTTGAGATCTCATGACAGATTTCCATTTTTCCAGATCTACTGTCTCCGTTTTCTCGGATATGTCTCCGTTTGGCTGGAGGGCATCTTTCCACAATGGGCTCCTAGTATTCAAGTGGCGGGCCAAGAGTGTGTGGTGGTTACAGGCGCTGCTGACTGGGAGGAAACGCAGGACTTTCCTCTTGGTAACATAGGATGCCACAAGATGACTGCACCTCCAGAGTTCATGAAAAGGCTGGTTGGAGAAGAGCCGTAACATCGTGATAATAAACTTCAAACTGGAGCTGTGTCAAGAGTCCTAAAACCATGAAGCATGGGCTGTCAATGCTGGACTGTCAGCATGTAAACGGAACCAAAGGTGTTTCCAACGCGGTCCTCTTCGTCGTCCGCTGTCACGAAAACGTCACTGGTAACAAATGCATCTTGATAAAAGTCCTACATAATGTTCACTTGTCTCGGCTTTGAGTTCAAGTTGTGTTGACTTGTCGTGGCGTCCATGCTTGCAAATATTAGAGGAAGGTCACGTTGTTACACGGTGTCACACTCTAATGTGTCGTAGTGAAATGTCACTGCATGACACAGTTTATATGGTCTTAAAGGCTTATCTGGCTGACCACATCAAAATATATCAACTAGAAAAGGTTATTTAACCTGTTATTTGCTATGATTCTGATTATTATATTGCTATGATATATATTATTATATTAATTATTTTTAGGCTGACGTTAATTCATAGTAGTCGTTTCCAGCCGGATTTTTTTTTTCACGGCGCCGTACAGAAACTGTGACGTAATTTCCCCCGCTAGCAAAATAGGTGACGCTAATTTGTTAGCCATCGAAAATGAGTTTGTTTTTGCCTAAATTAACTTGCAAAAAAGACATAGATGAAGTTATCAAATGCGTGGCAGAAAAGGTCGTAGTTTTGAGGTTTGGGAGAGACGAGGACTCGGTTTGTCTCCAGCTGGATGAGATTGTAAGGAGGACCGTTAATGCACATAATTGCTAAATGTTTGTGTCACGACTACTTTTGTTTTGCTAAATTGTCGTTTTTGTCCGTCCGACTAGCTGTCAAAAACGGCCCATGACCTGAGCAACATGGCGTCCATCTACATCGTTGATGTGGATAAAGCTCCCATCTACACAAGATACTTCGACATCAGCTACATCCCCTCCACCGTTTTCTTTTTCAATGGGCAGCACATGAAAGTGGATTATGGGTGAGTGAATGAAGGATATTGAAGGTTTATTTTCTTTACTTGTACGATTAAATGTGATCTCATTATCAGTTCATCTGTGTATGATTTTATCAAATAGTTTATCTATTTTACTATAAAATATCAGAGAATGAGGAAAGTGACGATCACAATTTCCACAGCCCAGTGACATCTAGAAACTTAATTTGTTGCCGAACTGAAAATCGGGCTGAAAATTTCATATATAGAACCTCTAGAAATGACTTTGGTCATTGGTCATTCAACAATAAGGATGCATGTCAACATATACACAAACAAACTTTCAGTTACCATAGATGTACACAATGTAAGAAAGAAACAGATTGACCGTATTTGTTTTTTCCCCTTTTTTCTCTTGCAGCTCCCCAGATCACACCAAGTTTGTCGGCAGCTTCAAGACCAAGCAAGATTTCATGGATCTGATTGAGGTCATATACAGAGGAGCCATGCGTGGGAAGATGATTGTCCAGAGTCCCATCGATCCTCAGAATATTCCCAAATATGATCTCCTCTACCATGGAATTTAAGATAAACCATTCTGGTTGATTAAAGGACAAACATATATCTTAGACTTTCAACCAATAAGCAGCCAGTGTCTCAGATTTTCAATAAATACATTTATTGTCCCATAGAAGGCAAATTAAAAACAGGGCAGTTCCCTCTGAAGTCTTTGTTCACTGTTAACACAATGGAGCAATGTAAACAAACAAATACACATACTGTGATGGGTTTTGTTAAGGTGCCATTTGTCACAGTTATTGACAGCAGGTTAACAGAGATCCTGCAACTATTCTGATCAGGTAAATTTTTCTTGTGAAAATGCTGTGTCATCTTGATGTTTCCCATGGAAATGAGCTGCACATCAGCAGAGACATACAATTAATTTATTTTTATTTAAAGGTGCCTTTCAAATTTATGCCATGTACATGTTGTGTTTTATAATAAACTTTTATATTTTAACTCCCTGTAACCTCTATTTATGCATTTTATTTGGGTGTTCATGTAAACTAACTGAGCAGAGTAGCTAGGCATATCTTGATTGTTTTTACAATTATCAACTTGCCTCATCATACAGGCATATAGCAATATCTCACTCCTAACACTTCAAGACTGTTAATTCATCACTTCTCTGAAACAAACAAGTCCAGTTGCTTTCGATATAGCACTTAGAATTACCATGACCTGGGTGACTGAGAGAACCAACATCAACATACTTCTCAACATGAAAGGATGTCTTCTTGTCCAGCATGGAAAGCAGAAACAATTGCACACTGTAAAAAAAGTTATGAAAATACATTGCTTGTAATAGGACATAGCCAATGCAAAAAAGCTAATGTTGTCAAAAAGCAGGTCCCTATATCTCTCTGAAATGCTACATAGATGCTCTAGATGATTATCTCTTATATTAAGTTTTATTAGATATTTTGACTAGAAATGTGACAAATATACTCAGTACTGTTTTTAGTTTTCACAGTGCAGCAGGCAATAACCCTTTCAATGTACATATGGACATTCCAGTACTGTTCAAATACAGTTGAGAAATGTGAACCTATCCTTTGATGGTAATTTTATAAGAAATGAAATTACATGACCTACTTGTCAATAAAGCTGCGATGAAGCATGAATAGGGGGTCATCTGCTGCAGTAGGCACCAGAGACATGGTACCGTTGAGGTATCTGTGGACTAGACTGTGCATCGAGGCATTCAGGTGTTGGGAATTGTCAGGAATCTCGAAACCTGGGAGAAAAGACGATCACCACATTTGACCTAGATCTTTGTTTGTTTTTGTTTTTCACATGTTACCCTTGTGTTGATTTAGGTTTCAAAATTTGTACTCGAACAAATTATGGTGTCAAGAAAAGTCAAGTAAAAGTCACCTGTTCTAAATATGAACTATAATTTACGTATTAGGCAATTTAATCTACCTTCTAGTTTGTTCCTGACGCTGTTCGTAGATGCCATATCAGGTTGCCCAGGTTGGTTCTGGTCCAGTCCCAGTATGGGATGTATGAAAACTTGACTCCCAGCTCCCTAATCTCCCTTTCAATAAAGAATAGAAACACTCTGTGCCAGGAGAGAAAAGCAAGCATTGTTTTCAGATCCAGCATATCTCTTGAGCTGAGTAGTAGTGTATCCACACATACAGATCATACACACTTGAAATGCATAGTTTACATCCAGTGTTGTGTCATTGTTTGTAAGGGTTACATACCGGCCACTGAGGCTCTGTTTTGCCTGGTGCAGGCTTGAGAGAAAGGTTTCCCTATCAGAATCAGTCAGATCTGTTATCTCTTTCCTCTCCAGGTGGTGCCGTTGCAGACACTGGGGTCCTCTCTAGCCTGGCAGGCACTGATCACAGTCAAATCCATCATAGTTCCCCCAGCATGTACAGACTGAATCATAGAAGACACAAGGCCAGTTCGCTGGTTTTGGGATGTCTCTTGCAGAACTCCTCTTCCTGAGCAAAACCCACAAGGAGAGGGGGCAACACATCCAGCTCTGCAGATCCTCTAGTGTTGGGAATGGACTTGGAAACTGAGCCTCCACTTGTCTCAATCTTGTGAGATATAAGACACGGACGAGCTTAAACCACTGGAACAACCACAGTATGGTGTAGGAGATGGCGACAGATTACAGCAATCCCATAAAACAGCAGGGGGATACAGCAAGCTCACCAGATTATCACTGGCAGCTTCCTTTCAAAGGATAGATGTTGTAAGAAGACATTCATGCTGCAGTATTTGAAGAAGTGGTACGTAGGCAGTTATGTGAAATTTCTAGATAGCTGTACATTGATAGTGATCTGTGTGAGTGTGTGTTACATCACTGGACATGTTCATAGATTGTATATGAAGATAAACATACAAGCTAACAGTAATTGTTCTATCTTATTATGTATTCATGGTTGATGTTGAAGTTAAATGACATGAAAAGTCAATGGCACCGCTGTTTTATAAGCTGTAACACTCAAAAATTCTTCTGGCTTGGTTGGCTCTGGTTGGCAAGTAAAAACATAACTTTGGATAACTTTTGTACCCTGCAGAGTTATTGAGCACTACAGGTGCTGTATGGCGGTCGTTTTCATGGGCAGAACTTGAACCGTGTTCGTAGATGTCATGAACACACGAGGTCAAGAAGTTGCTGTCTTACTGCACATTTGTACATTTTGTGCTTTTATTGTGAAAAACGCGCCGCCAGGAAGTCTCCCTCTTTCTGACGGAACTGAAAAAAGCAACACAGCAATGGCAGCGACCTTGTACAGAGCATGGTGTTCCTAACAGTTTAATGAGTTAACCACCTAAAATGCTCGTATATCGACCACACGGAGTGACAGTTTGGTGTTCATAGTGTCCGTTTCAGGCTTCACATCATGTTCTCCTTCATCAAGGCGGCTGTCGGCGGATTGACCGGTATCTGTAGAGCCCACGGTCACCAAGGTAACAGAATTTAGCTAACGTTATAGTGACATTTACGTCACGTACAACAAAACGTTACGTTTCCACTAAGCTAGCACCTTTTAGGATTGTGTTCCCTTATGTATTGGTTTGTTAAATAAGAGCTGCATGCATTAATACAGATACTATTAGAATTTTTCCTTAAATATAACATAAAATCTTCACATTTCTTGAAGTAGGAGATGAGTAGACAGAGCAATGAATAAGATAACATATAACTTCTGTATAGTAACATAACAGCTACTTTACAGAAGAACATGATGCTGCAGTGACATGTACCAACTGCTTACATGTAGCACAGAAGAAGGTAATACACAGAGTAAGCAACACACATGTAAAGTAAAATCATAAATCACTGTGGCACAGTAGTGGAAAAGTTAAAATGACAGATGTTCAATGTCTTGAATTAAATGTCTTGATGTTATGATGTCCACGTATTGTGTTGCAGAGATATCTACTGAAGCTAGCATGCTAACCTGCTAACCCCGGCCTGTCTCTGTCCAAAGCTTCTATGTTAGTTTTATAAACACTATACTACCCTGGTCCTCCAAGCTCTGGTGCAGGACTGCTAGCTACACAGCTAACTGAGCTAACCAGCTGACAGCGGCTACATACAGCAGCAGTTAGCAGTTACACTACCAATATGCTGCCCTGTATTTGTTTTGAGTTTGAATTTAACAGGTGGCCAATTCTTACATATTACACCTTTAAGCTGAATGCCCACACAGTTAAGACTTCAACATAGGATTTGAGTTGTATAAAATCAGACAATAACCCATGAAATCACAGCAGTCCCTGTTTTTTGGCTCAGAGAGAAATTTGTGGTGTGACAACTCCTGTTTGTTTCACAGGTTCTTTACACAGCCACTTGAAAGTCCTAGCTGCTGGGCTGAAGACATTTGAAATCCCTCCAGATTTCAGTGGTAATTATTCATCTTCTCGTCATTTATTTCATATGATTTTATAACCATGTCCATCTTTGTTTGTATATTATTTAATCGAATAAATAACATTGATATACACAGCAGTGGGAAAAGACATAGAAGAAGACACACTGAAGAGAGTTCCATAGGCCACGGGAATTTTGAAGTCTTTGTTCAAGGAGATATGTAGACCAGGTGCTGTATGTTTGTGTTTTTCATGATCCCTTACTCTTGTTTTTGCCTCCTGAAGATGTGGTGTTGCCAGAGAAACCCAAACTGAAGGTTATGAACAAGGTGCCTAACTTAAAAAAGGCCAAGAAAGAGATGAAGAAGCTGCGGGATATCCAAGGCCCAGCTAAGGCAGCCAATACATTCACAAGAGGACAGTATGCTATTGTGGTAAGTGTATTAATTTTGTGTAAACACTGCTGTCTAATAAAAGCGGACAGCTGCTTGAAGAACTAAAGAGTTCTATTTCCTGACCTGCAGTATTTTGTACCCAGATCCATAATGACAACTTCACATATATTTACACTTAGACATCTCTTAATACTGACTCAGTTTAACATTTGAGCAATCTATGGAGCACTCAGTCTGCATAAGAATTGTATCTCAACATCTTCTATAATTTAAAATATTATCCAGTCTTGGGTCAGGAATGATATTACTTAAAAGTATAACTTATAACTATAAATGAGCAGCAATATTATCTGTTCACCCTGCTTTCTACCTGTCACACATGTTCTAACTCTATACTTAAGCCAAGTAAAAAATATGAAATGAATAAGTCATTTGAAAGTGACTTCTCTTGTCCTCTGTATCTCTCTCTTGGATGCTCAGGCCCTTGGAGGGGGCTACATTCACTGGGGTCACATAGAGATGATTCGTCTCACCATCAACCGCAAGATGGATCCCAAGACTACATTTGCCCGCTGGCGCATCAATGCTCCATATAAACCTATCACACGTAAAGGTCTGGGTCAGCGCATGGGTGGGGGCAAGGGAGCCATCGACCACTATGTGACACCTGTCCGCTACGGCCGTTTAATCGTGGAGGTGGGAGGAAAGGTGGAGCTGGCGGAGATCGAACATATCTTGACTCAAGTGGCAAAGAAGCTACCCTTCCCTGCCAAGGTGAGATGACAGATATTTTATCTTGCCAGTTGCCATTTTTCAAGTGTTAAGTTAATGTAATAATGATGAGATGAATGTACACACACATTTAACAAAAGTGTGTCGTATATGTATACTACACATTGAATTTTAGTTTTAACACCAAAAAATAACTGTGTTAGTCCCTAATCAATTGTGCCTAATGCACAAAATACACAAAAGTCTGTTTCATCTCTCTTACAACCTTGCAGTTGCAGTTCACAAAAATACAACTCAATATTTTAACATTGGCTCTTCTTGGAATTTGTCATTGATTTGAATTAATATGAAATATGTTTTTCAGGTAATGAGCAGAGAGAGCCTAGTGGCCCTGCAACAGAAGCAGGCTGATATGGAGCAAAATAACCAGAATCCCTGGACCTTCAAGCAGATAGCTCAGGGCAACATGCTGGGTATCAGGAAGGTGCTCAGCCCCCTCGACCTGCACAATCATGGACGCTTCGCAGGCAAATTTCATCTCAACGGGAGGGTGTGACAGGCTTGACGGACAGAAATCAGTGTCACACTGTCATACCATCTAGACCACATCGTTGAAGAAGCAACCAAAACATTGAAAGGCTCTGGCTTTCAATGATATTTGGGAATCTTTCTGCAGGTTTCTTTTTTTACACATTGATTTGGATACTTTTTCCCTTTTCTTGTTCACAATTAAAACAATAAACTAGATTATATAATTCAGTTTCACATGACTTTGAAGTTCTTTGTGTGTCATCAGTTGCAAAAAGATACAAAAGTGAAGAGAAAAAAAATCTCAACAGAGTTCACTGAATGTAGATCACCTGTTTATATTAACAAATGATGGTATATTTAATGTGGAATTCAAATTGCTGGCTGGTTAATTTGCTTGTATAATGTAAGTGTGTGTGTGTGTGTGTATTCTATAACTAGACTTACAGCATGTATGCTGTATATGTTATTGTATGTGTGTGTGTATGTGTGTGTTTATGTGTGTGCATGATACAAATATCAAGACAAAATATGGAAACAAAAGTTGTACACAGCAGCTGTTGTAGGAAGTACCCATTATCATTTGTTGCAACAAATTGAACAGTTATGTTGTAAATATTAAGTAAATATCATTAGATTTAATAATGGGTGTATTTGGAAAAGCATCCTAATGCCTGTAACATTCAACAATTACATTTCCCATTAGCTTTTGTCAAAACTCTGCATGAACGTGCTGTCTGAGAAGTATATAACAAAACTGTTCTATTGTAGTACAGTGACAAAAAACACATGTTCCAAAATGGCCTCAGGCCACTGCAGAAACACAGTCATGTGCCCTGCGTAGCACCTCACAGGTGCTTTCGTCCAAGCTTGATCGCAATGGAGTTTATTTATCGTCTTAAATCTGTCGAATTGCGTTAACGAAATAAAACTTTGAGTTTTAGTTAATAATAAGCACTCTCCCTATCTGGTGTTCGCCCATGGTAATAATATTATAAAACTCAGCCTGAGAGGAATAGCTGCCTGACAAGCGCAGCTCTGGGAAAACTTCGTCCTTTACGCATGCGCGTTGAGCGCGGGACAGTTTCGAAAACACCGCCGCGAAAAGTAGCTGGGTTCGGCCGCTGACAGCTTGTGTATTTTGCCATTTGATGCCCAAATATATGTACGACATTGTTCTATTTGAATGTTTTATCACCTGTTTTAGGTGTTTTAACACAAAGAAAGCTCTTATTTATTGTTGTTTCTGCTCATGTTGGCTTGTTTACGTTAGCTTAGCTAGCCTTATTTACATTAACGTTAGCTACATTTGCTAACGTTGTATATTTACACTTTCGTTCGCTAACCTTAGCTAACTAGCAGACATGAATCCAGTACGTGGTTCTAACCGGGCCGCTTCAAATGCACCTAACTTGAAGAGCAAGAAAAAATCCGATCGGATTTCTAAAAAACAATACACCGAGCATCAGGTTGGTAGCACTTGATCTGATTTCCACTCAATGTCTCGTTCAGTCAGTCTCCGTTAAAATTACTTAACGTGATTTTAACACTTTTTGATAATGTTTTTCTAGGATCCGGAACCCAGTGACAATGCCCATGGCAAGAGCACACACCCAAAACCAGCACAGAAGAGGAAAGGTTAGCTCTTTTATGAGGGTGTCCTGCCTCATCATCAGATGTATATTATTAGATCATGCAGGGTACTCATGTAGGATAGAGTAAAAATTGGACCTTTAAGTACTGAAGCTCCACTTATACTGTACTTTCTGTTTTCTCTTGCTGCCCTTTGTAGCTGGTGGCTCATCTCCAGTCCCTAACAAAGTCAAAGGTCAGAAAAACTGGAAGCCGATGCCAGTGTCCTCCATCACTGCACTGGAAAACATAATGGACTTGTCGATACTGTGAGTTTCACTGTGCTCATTTACAGATGATGACCCCATTGGCTTTTTATAGGCAGAATATGTGGCATAGCCTTTTTAAACCTCCGAATAGTGATAATAGTATTGGCTTAATATTTCCAGGGTCGGGCTATAATTGTACCCATTTCAACCATCCATCAGTTTTCGCCATGAAAAAATTAGGAGGCACTTCAGTTACTACCGATGCACACCAGGGCAGGAATTTCACGAGGGCCACAAGGGCCATGGCCCTCGTGCCCCCACAATTTGGCCTTGTGCCCTTAAAAAAACATATCCGCTCTGAGGCCACGGTGGCCTTGATGCCCCGCCCGCACTGTCCCAGTTGGTTTTGTAGTTTTCTAGTCTGCCTCTTTCCTGTCAACACAGTTTTGACACCTGCATCTTTTGAGAAAAAAAGTGTCTTTAGATGACAATCATCATCAGTGGTGGGTTTGATTCGAGCCTGGCATGAACCGCTCGGACGGGCTATACTATACAATAAGGATAAGCCGGCCTTGAGTATCTGTCGATTGGACGGTCGGTTAACTACACAGGTCCTTCACTCAACTTAAAACAGAGAAATGTCCCACAAAGCAACATTACAGGACCAAACAATAGTAACGTAGTAACTGTTACTGTCTTTGGCAACTTATATGAGGAAAAAAGATATCACAGATATACGTGGAGAAGCGTCTGTCCTCCTGTCTGTCCTCCCACCTGTCTCACCGACACATTTCTGCCCGAAAAACAGCGTCTGTCACCGGCAAAGAACTTTAACTCACCGAGTGTTTCTGATGAAAATAACGGTCGTGTCAGACCTCCACGTGTACCGTCATGTCTCTTTAGGAGCCGCAGCGCCGGATTTCTGTGTGAATTCACAGCGGTTCTTCTTCTTCTTCTTTAAGGCAGAGCTCATTCATTTTGTATTCTTTTTAGATATGTTCAATGGTTTCTTATCTTCAGACATAAAAAAGTATAGGAGATGTTTCTTTACCTGCTTGACAGTTTCGACTGAGACTCTAATCTTCCTCAGAAGCGTCATTAGTCCTTAAATTAAATTCATTATGGACGTGGACTTAGAATCATTGTTTTATTTTATGACCTTGGTGCCCTGGCTTTTGGCCTTTGTGCCCTCAAAAAAATGACAACACAAAAGGCCAAGTGGCCTTGCCCCTAAAATGACGAAATTTCAGGCCTGATGCACACTTTGCTCTTTTGTTCACAGAGCAACCCTTGCTTTGAAGCGGAAAGAGAAGAAAGAGAGCCAGGAACATCTGAACATTGTGAAAAGCAGGTGAGCCTTTCTTTGCCTTTGTGCAACACTTTGAATTGGCCCTACGTGTGAAATGTGCATAGATAAAGCTACCTTGCCCTGCCTTATCTCTTCAAAAGATGACTGTATGATCATATCATCATGATACATTTCCAGGTTAAGGTTGATGACTCATCACCCAACCGTAACCTTTAATCTGATTTGAGTATTGACTCATATTTTGTGCTGAGCAGGAAAAAACATATTTTTAAGGGATATGTCGTACTACTTGTCGTACTAGTTTTTCCGGTGTTTTTTTCCTGATATTTTAGGTTCCTTGCTCAATGTGCACAGCTCAAAGTTCCTGTACAGAAAGGTAAGGATGTGGAACATTCATCTCACCGCCACCAGGAGGAGAGCAAGAAGTCAGTCGTTGGAAAAACGACTCTGAGCACCCTTGAGGTGAGACACAGTGTAGTTTGAGGAGGCAGATACACGACAATTACTGTTACAATTTAGAGACTAAAGAAAAAATCTTATATGCTGATTCATCAGTTATAAAAATGATCTCAAAGATGCAGCCCTAAATACAAGAACCAGCAAGCCAATCCAATAAGTAATTACATATGTTTTGAATTTAAAAAAAAATCTGTTACTCTAGCTGCAATGTTGTACAACTACCTGTAAAAGGCTAAATGTAGTATGTGTGCAAATCAGTGTATTGAATTATCTGTAATGCACATAAGTAAATGGTGTCTGTAGCTGTACTGTATGATGTCTTGCTGTGTTGTTCCAGGAAGACTTGAAGGCTGTGGTCAGAGCTCTGGAGAAGACAGAGGAGCAGCATGACTCTTTACAGCATTCATGCACGATGCTGAGAGATCAGGTGGAGGAGGAGGAGGAGAAAGCAAAAGAGGTGAAGCATAAACATTACAAAATGTGTTTGTTCCCTGAATGTTTGATATATGGTACACATAATATTGTGTGAATTATCCAGCGCAGATCTTGGGTATTGTAGATCTTCTTTTCTGTATGTCAGTTCATCTGGTTGCCTTTTCATTTCTTAATCCTCTGTAATTGGTCTTTTTGTATACTTTCTTTTTTTCTTTCTTTCTTTTTTTTTTTTACAATTACGGTTACAGACTTGCTCCACCTTCATAAAATACTGTTTTGAGTGTAATTTAGTCAATAGTTGAAGAATAATTTAACTGGTAGCATTTTTTCCCCCCAATTTTCTATTGAAAGGGTGAATATTATTATATTAATAGTATTATTAAATTAGATGCGCTTTATTTATCCCACAATGGGGAAATTCACTCGTTACAAGAGCTCAAGATGCACAAGTACAGGAAAGAAGAATCAGACAAATATACTGTAAAGTTAAATAGAAAAAGGATTGGAAGAAAATAAGATATTTACAAAAAAACAATAACGTATTTACAAAAAGCAAACAAGTGAGTGGAAAGCGATTGACATTCTGATGGCTGTGGGGATAAACGATCAGCGGTAGTTCTATTGTGATTGTGAATACATTTTGCCACAATAATCGTGTAGTGAAAATCTGATATTGTGACAGCCCCTGTTCCTACATTATTACATTATTCTTTAACTGATTGCTGATGAGTTAAAACTTAGTAGGATTGTTTGTTTTTACAGTAATTTGCAGTACAGTCAAACTGATATAATAGATCTTCATCAGCTTATATGTTTTCCAATACTAGCTGATATGAAAAAAGTTTTAGTTTTGGTATTGGTATTAATCCCAAAAACTGCATATTGTTTGGGCTCTATTTTGCAGTCAGGAAACACACATTGTTTGGTTAAATTATTGGTCTGACTTTTTCTTTAACCATCATTCTCCTCGTCTACAATATCCAACAGATCATCCATTATTCTCCCTTCACTCAAACATGCAGACATTGGCCCTCATTTATCAATCTAACGTAGAAACCAGCGCAGATCCGAGCGCAGAAATCATCTTACGACAGGGTTCACGTGTGATTCATGAAACGTTCGTATCTCGCCGATCACAGCGTAAGAATGATCGGGCGTTGATAAATGCGGCGGCTGAAAACACTCCTCATTTAAATACCGCGCCCTTAAATATTCTCAGTTTAGAGGCCTCGCCCCTAGAATTTACGACATGGAGATGCGTAATACGTCCAAGAAGAGGAACTTCTCCGACCTGAATGCTTGAAGCATTTTGGCTGTTTAGCCTATATAGTCAGAGTTTATTTCTTTATTTAAATGATGTTTCAGATCATTCAGAGCCAGGCACGAGTGGCGTTGTTCAGGCTGCGGCTGAAGAAACCGGTCTGGAGCCAGTCCCACAGAGCCAGTCAAATGCGAGCTGTGCGTGCGGGCGCATGTCCTCCGCCGCCCGTGTAGGTACACCACCACGACCCTTGATTCTGTCAGCAGAGGTCTTGGAAAAAAAAAAACCAAAATGTGTCGGTCAATGGCGGAGATAAATCGCTCACTTATAGCAATAAACAACACTTTAAAAGAGATAAACGAAAACCTGAAACGTGCATCACACGAATAAAATGTTTGACTAAACGTTGTGCGTTGTCTGTTTCCCTGTATTGAATAGTTGCCAAACATAAGTATTTAACACTTTGCATTTTAGAAGCGATGAATGAGGTCCTGTCTCCCTCGTGCAGCCTCCAGTTGGGGCTCTGCTGACCAGGCTCTCTGGGCAGAGGTTCACCTGGCTGCACCGGGACATCAAATGGCACCCTGTTTTGCGCAGTAATGTGCAGAACCCCTCAGGCTAAAATGATGTTGCAGACTTTCTCTGGCGTGTACAATAGGGTTCCCCCCGCAGATCCTAGACAGAGCCATCTGCCCTTGAGCAACCCGATGCAGCGCTCCAACGTGGCCCGTGTGCGTAAATGCGCATGGTTGAATCTGCGCTCCTGCTCTGTTGCAGGGTTTGCTGGTGGAGTTACCTGTTATTCCTTGAGGGGATAAACTTTGTCACCGAGCACATGAATCACTGCATGTATTGCTTGTAATTATGTCACCTGCCTCAAAAAAATTATCAAAATGAAAGAGAAATTAATATTACAGCAATAACCTGTTAACCCCGTTAATTGCAAACTATTTGAAACTAGTAGTAGGCTACCTTTAATGTCAGGGATATATGGTCTAATAACAACTCTTGGACTCTGCCAGATTTACTATGCTGCACCGCAAATCAACACGACTTGAAAACTTGCGTACACGAGTTGAGACCTGACGTGAGCTTTGATCGTAGCCTCCGCTCACATCAAAATTGATAAATGCTGAACTTTGCGTGGAAATGACCGTACGCCCAGTTTTCTGTTGTGCGCTCGATAAATGAGGGCCATTATGTGTAAAGAGTCTCTCAACCAAAGGCAGCATCTGTTTTGGTACATTATTTTCGTAACAAATCCATGGCCAAAACATTCTAGCAGACATTTTTATTGTCATGGTTTTTTCATTTATCAATTCTGACAGAGGTGTCTTTGAAATGTTGCCACAATAAAAAGGCCATTTCATTACTGTAGACATCAGAATTGAGGTGACCCAGAACCGGAAGTGGTAGACTGCATTTCTCCACACAAATATTAGCCTGTTTGACATAAGTAAGTCCGCACACTTCTTATTGCTTCAGGTGAATGAACAGTATGATGAAATGTGGCTGTTGTGAGATCTGACGTAATGGGTGTATTGTTGAGAAACTTGTCCTGAACATTAAGTACAGGAAATGTCAATCATCACTGTGGTATGCTCAATTAAAAAGCAGCGCAAAATGTTTGAAGATGAAGAGATAAAGTTCTGAAATGGAATTCATGCAGTCCCTTTATCCAATCCTTGTTTACACAGATCTTACAGATACCCGAACAAGGAGTCCTTAACCTTCCCCTGCTGCCTTCACAGAAAGATGAAACAACATTAGAGGTGAGCACTGACTGGTGAGCGTAAAATAACTAGTATCTGCTTGACTTGTCCCTGTTGCACAATGCCCGTTTTCAGTATTTTATCATATATTCCATCCTTTTTCTGTGAATAAGATTTGGTCAACATGTCTGAGTTGGCACTTCCCCCGCATGTATCGGGGAAGTCTACACATGTCCGCTGTGGTGCAACTTTGTGAAAAAAAATATGAAATCTGTCTTACGAAAGGCATTTGTGACATCTGTGGTTCTGCACTGTCTGGGTTAGTTAAAACGAAAGGATTAAGCTTTGTTTTTGTTTCAGAGAACATTTTGCAAAACACTGTCATAGCACTCCACATTTATTAGAAACACACAAAATCACGCAGCAGTGCTTAATACTTTTTTTTCCCCACAGGCCAGGATGAGAAAAATTATACCAGACAGTTACTCTGAGGCCACAGCCCGGAAACTGGGAGAAATCCTGCAGAAATCTGAGGCCGTCCAGGATGCCCAGGCGCTGCTTTTACAGGCACACAAACACGCTGATCAGCTCTTTAACCCAGGCTTCACCCCAGCTGGTGGAGCGCCTTGTTTGGACTTGAACCTCACCAAATCTCTCCCTACAACGGTCTGAGGAAATCCACAGATGTAAGAAGTTTGCACCTGAGCACACATTGTGGCGTTGGTGCTAGAGTCTGGTTCGAAGTCAGTTGCACTTTTTATGATTTTGGAACATCTGCAATAATCGAATTCAGCCCAAAGAAATTGCAGCCAGTATGAGAAGAATAAGAACATTTCCACCAGTAGTAGCAGACAGAAATGTAAGCAATTAAGCTGAGACCATGAAGTTTCTTTAAGTTTGCGGAAAAGCTGGGTCTTTGAAATTATCTTCGCATTTAGTATGTCCCTCTTTTGCTTCAGTGCCGGCATGCACACGAGGTGGCATGGGCCTCACACGTTTGTGCAAAACCTGATGAATCATGTATTTGACTGTGTTCCACAAAGCTTCTCGTGATTACACAAGAACGCTTGACATTCTCAGTTCTTCAGTTCTTGCAAAGCTTTAATGTGTGTTTGAGCTCATTATCCTGCTGCAGTATGAAGTCGAGTCAAATCATGGCTAGACTCAAGGTTGCTAAGGGCAGTGAATGGAAGAAGATTGATACATCAAGCTTTGTCCCTGAGAGTTGGGAAGGCAATGCCATCACAGATCCGGAGTTTGCGAAATATAAAACGCAAAAGTCCTATCAAAAGGAGACTGTCTTATAGTGGTCTTAGAAGATGAGTAGCTGTTTCTAAACCAGTTCTCGGGAGGAAACAAGGCCAAACACTTGAGATGGGAAAGGAAATACCAGAATTTAACAGTGGATGACGGAAGAAATGTCCTATTTATAGATGAATCCAAGTTAGAGATTTGTGGCAGTAACAGAAGTGTGTATGTAAGGAGACAAGCAGGAGAGAGAATGATATCACAGTGTTCAAACCCACAGTGAAACATGGTGGTGGGGATATTCTGGGATTCTGGCATACCTGCACGGAATCACAGAATTGACTCCACCCTGACCAAGGAGAAGTACCACTCCACTTAACAGAGACATGCCACACCCTCTGATTTGATCTTTATGGAGAATGATTCATACTGCAGCAGGATAATGAGCCCAAACATACCTTAAAACTTTACAAGAACTACTTGAAGACCAAAGAAGAGCGAGGAGTCCTGACTGGCATGGACCTTTTTTCCACAGCCGCCCGACCTCAACCCCCTTGAAAATGTATGAGGGACATTTGGAGACTGAGAAAGCCATCATAAAAAGCTTTGCAGTCAAATGCTGAGATAACATCAGATTTTCACAAACTTGTGAAGTTGATGCTAGCTCAGGTGCATGGTGTCATTAAAGTAAAAGGGGAACATACTAAATGCTATGGTGAAAAGAACATATATTTAAAACAAATGCAAAATAAAAGTATTTGACAGAGGTCTGCATCCTTTTGAGCCCTAAAAAAATGACAGAAACTGCCATTTATTTATTTTCAAAATGCTGTAAAATGGCATTTACTCTTTGCACCATGCTGCTCCTGGCACCTTATCCAGTTTTCTGTCTTTCTTTATTTAAAGAAAGATTATTAAAGACTAGAGCTGATTAGCATTGCAGCAGAAAAGAGGGGGGGGGGGGGGGGGGCATGAATCAAACCACGGATGTTGTGGTTCTGTGGTGATTCTGCTGTAACCATTCGACTACCAGAATGCTACTTCTCCTTTTATCCACCTTCTGCATTTAAGAGCTTTCAGTTTTCTTTTTTTTCTGAAGTGAGAAAGGTTAGCCAACTTCTGTTTCATCATTCGAGCCTAAACACCATTAAAGAAACATTGTACCTGCGTATCAAGACCAACAGGTTGTTCATGATTTAAATTCTTCCCCTTTTGACCTTGAAGACACGAGTGCGTGCCTCAGCGGAATATTATCGTTTGACTATTGTTTATGATCAAATGTAATTAAATAGAAGCCATTTAAAGAAATTGAATCTCGTTTATTCATGTTTTAATACAGAAAGACAACGCATGTAAAGTGCTACCATTGATTACAGTTTTATCTCTTTTGTCTGTCTGAGTCACGGTTGACACTGATAAGGTCCATTCAGTGTTGCGCTCCATTCTGAGGCAGCATGTGCAAACTTAATGGTGCGTAATCATGGAGGATTCCATATGAACAATGATTACCCTGAGGCCAGGAAACTCTGGCATTAAACTTATCGCTGTGTTCATCCCGGCTCCTTGTTTACCATGAAGGTGTTCCTGCCCACTAATAAAGGGACAAGATGATTCATGATTTCATTTTTATGCCCAGTTAGGACCCTCCCTTCAACGTGCCGCGACAGAAGCGGAAGCATTTTTTAAGTCCTCAGTCATCTAGCTTTGCTGAAGCCGCTTGCGTCCATATACAGTATCAAAAACCAAGCCTGGTTCAGTCTTTGATGTGATGTGCGCTCTTGTTTCTGCTCTTCACTGTTTGGCCACATTTTTACACATTGAGTCCGCTTGACAAACCATGGGAGTTGAGCTTTATTCTCTGACATCCTGGTGTCTGGCACCAATGATCCAAGCCGATGCGTCCAAGTTTTTTATGCCAAGAATCCCCACTGAAGGGGAATGTTCTGTCAAAAAGTGTTTGTTAAATGGGGACATGACAGAGGTGGTTGTAATCAAACAATGATTCAACTCAAATCACCTTAAGTTCTGGTCAAATCGGTCAGCAGGATATCAACCCAACTGTTGATAATTTTAGTTAACTGTTGAATGTTTTGAATGCAATTCTTATATATTGCACCTGGAATGACATTCAGCTATTTTACCATTTGCTCTGACATTCAGAATCATTTATAAAACACTAGCTTAAAGCACATGCGTTGCTTTACAGTAACTCAACCCCTAAAGTCTTCTGTTTACGCAGTTCCCCTTTTTTGGGAGGCATGAGCAGTTTATGCAAGTGGAGAAAACAACCCGTTAAAAGTCACATTTAACACATTTGACATGTTGAAAGATCAAAGACATTCATGATTTTATTGACCTCTCTGCTACATCTGTGAGTTCTTCAGTGAGTTTTTAAGTGACTTCCTTCGTATGGACTCTGAGGACTCGTCATTGAAAAGGCGGTCAATAGTGGAGACCAGTGAAGCCTTGATGGCACGGCTTAGGCCTCGGGCAGCAAACACATAGAGCACAGGGTTAAGACCACTCTTGATGTACACCAGGAACAGGGATATGTACAAGCCTTTAGTTGCTCCTTTATACAGCGCGACCCGCTCAGGACGTCCCTCGGCCAAGGCCCGCAGGAACCGACAGACAAAATAGGGCACCCAGCAGGTGAGGAAGAGGAGCATGGTGAGAAAGAGCACTTGGTACATCCTGGTCATCCTGCGGACAGTTAAAGGGGAGGCGGTGGAGTTGGGTGATGTGGGTGTTGTGGGCACTGCTTGATGAACGGTGAGCATAACAGCCAGGTTACTTCCCAAGAACACCAGCAGGGGCAGGATGAAACCAGCTACCGTTTCTGTGACAAACAGCGCCAGGTTAAATTCCCCACTCTCCAAACAGTAGTGTTTCCCGTTTACATCCTTCAGGACAGCACTGTAGAGGTAGGGGGCAGAGAAGACGGCAGCTAACAGCCATAACATGCTGCAGGCCAGGGGGACGGCCCACGAGGGGCGCCGCAGTCGAGCCCACACGGGCTTCAGCAGACACAGGCAGCGCTCCAGTGCAACAGCACAGAGGAGGAAAGCAGAGGCGTATAACCCCAGGCCTCGCAGGAACATGATAATGTGGCAGAAGACAAGACCAAACGGCCAGCTGTGGTTGTGGGCAATGAAGCCCAGCATGAGAGGGGTACGCAGGAGCAGCACCAGGTCAGCCAGGGCCAGGTTCAGGACGTAGATACGGAAACTGCTGGCAGCACGCGTCTCGTCAGTGCTGCCTCTGCGCACCAGGTGGCGTTGACCTCGCATTCCAAGTGCCCAAACCACCAGCCCATTCAGAGGGACCCCCACCTCAGAGAACCAAGAGAACCAGCTGTCAGTCACATTCAAAAGGACAGACTTACAGCAACAGTTTGGTAATTGGGGGGGGGGGGGGTACGCTTATCTGCTTTACTGCAGACAGTAAAAGGAGAACAATGATTAAATATGAAGCCAATTAGCTTAGCTGAAAGAAAAACAGGGATGAATTAGCCCGCCTGCCTCCGTCTTAAGGTTAAAACATCCTGTAAAACTCATGAATGAACATGTTATATTTTGGTACAAAAACCGGCCTATAAACAAGTTGTGGGTTTTTGTCAGGATATGTACCAGACTATTTCTTGGCAAAATGCCAGGTAATCACTGCTCCCAGCCAGGATGCTGTAAAATACAGCTTGACCTTATAATCTTCAGTTTTTGTGGGATTAAACAAATTGGGTAACCTCATAACCAAAAACATTATCCCAACGATTTTTATATACCAATAGGAGCCTCCTCTGTCAATGTTTCCAAACCTATATGCAATGCAAGTATTCAACTTGGAACCATGGAGGATCTCTCACCAGGAAGATGACCAGAGTAGCTGTAATTTCGACTCCTCTGGTAAGCTCTGCCTGCCATGTGCTGCTGGAGATGTTGGGGCTAGTTGTGAGCTGGTTCGCTGTTGAGACAGGAAGCTGTGTTCCGTTTGTATCAGCCATTGAGGTGATGTCAAAGTCGAGATGAGCTGAAACACAGAAGACATGGACTTGATGTCACAGATGCATTGTTTTTGTTTGTTCTCTGAAACTTCACAAAAAATGTAAAATGTCACCATCATTGACAGAAAATGTGCAACATGCATGATTGCACATAGGAATATGGATTTCACGTCAGTTGCAAAAATGCAGACAAGACGATGTCCACACTTCAACCCAACATGACACCACAGGCTTCCTTCCTTAGTTCTGTTTCCTTACTGAGAACTCGACTGTGTCACAATGAACATTATACAACAAGTAGTTCCGACCGAGCAATCTGATTGGTCAGCAACAAATTTTGACCGTGCTCAATTAAGCAATATTACCTGAGAAGGTGTGCTTTAACGTCACTTGAGCACGACAGTCATACGGTCAGGAATGCGGTCAGGAATGCGGTCCGCAAGCAGCGCGGACCTTGGCGCAAATTAAGCATGAATATTGCTTAATTAAAGGATCAACTAAAATGGCACAGAGTAGAGTGCATACCTCTGCCAAGGCCCAACGGTCACCTTTGGTACTCACTTATATGTAGATGGCAGCCACCTAAATACAGCAATTTAATTTTACTAAGTACATCTACTCAAGTACTGTAATTAAGTGCAATTTTTAGGTACTTCTACTTCACTTGAGTATTTCCATTATCTGCTACTTCCACGCCAATACATTTTGGAGGCAAATATTGTCCTTTTTATTCCACTACATGCATTAAATTGTTTACTAGTTACATTAAAAAATAAAAAATCTGCATATCAAATATTTTTTTTAAAAAGTCTCACAATCAGAAAAGGCTGAATGTTGGATCTGATAATCAGTCGACCCATAAATATACAGTATATACATACATGTCAATATATGGATACTTTACAAAAAACAAATAGGGAGCAGTGTAACACTAGAATTAGAGCTAAGTGCTAGTTAGCTCAGTTAGCTGTGCAGCTAGCATGCCAGACTTGTAGTTTGAAAAACCGAAGGGTTGTTAATGTTTACACCACTAGCACAGGAGCTTTTGACCTGGATGTGTCATGGCTAGCTGGTTAGCATGCTAACATCATCAGATCAGAACTGTTATTCACATTCTGTTCATTTCCATTTTTTATTTTTTAATCTTTTAATATTGCCCCTTTAATATCAGATACTTTAGAACTTTTACTCAAGTACTACTCGCATGGCTGACTTTCACTTCTACCAAAGTAATACTATATCTTTACTTTCACTCAAGTGTGACTTTTGGCTGTGATTTGGGTTGACTCTTTTCATCAAGATCCAGATTCCTTGAGAAATGAACGAAAACGTCAAAACATGGCCAGTAAAATTCCTGGAAATGTCCTTTTATCTGGATTTGCACAGAAAAAAAAAAAAACGAGACCCATCCTGCTGACAAACCAATCAAACAATGGACATGGTTGAAAAAGAGTCATATACAAAACATATACAGTTGGTTCTATGCTACATAGGGCAGCGCTGCAATCTGCCAAAATTTCTCTGTTTTTTTTTGTTTTTTTTTGTCACTGAAGAGGACACTGCATGGACTTGTGTTCTAATCTTAGAAAATCTATTAGTTAACCAAACAAGGACCAGCTGTTTGTCCTCATATGGGAATTGAGTCTCCATAATGCTGACCATGTGATCCTATTTTTTTCCCACCAATGTCACTATTACAAGGACGCACGTACACAGACACGGACATGGACACACAATACCTGTGTCAGGTGTTGCACTAGCAGTGATGATTGCAGACGAAAGGAATCTATTATTTTTTCCTGCATCCCTGTTGCCCAAGGGCCCTGCCTGAGTGTACATCTAGACCGGGCCTGTTTGTGCGCAGCTGGTATGAGGGCAGCATGCATGCACGCACTCCTGTGTTAATGAACACACCTCCTCCGGTCTTCACACAGAAGCAGAGGCGCGAACTGCAGTCAAAGTTACTGATTGCACGTTTGGTTCCCTGATTAAAAGTGTCTGAGGCTGAGATTTCTAGAATCTACCCAAGAAGTTCAGGATTTACAATCTGTGTTTAAAAGTCGGTGTTGAAAAGCTGCTTCAAATCATCCATGTGTTAATTTAAAGAGTTGGCTTCTTACCTTTTTATTTGCCTTGTGTGTGGGAGAAATGGAGCAGGAGATAAAGAGAGAAGGAGTGCCTACTCTGCTATAAGAACAGTCTCTCTCTCTCTCTCTCTCTCTCTCTCTCTCTCGCTTTCCTGTGTATGATTGCAACACACTCCTTCCTATCAACATATCTTTGAACATCTGATACATTAGTTTCGACTGTGTTATTTTCAACCAATAAAAAACCATTTCCTCTCACACTTATCAGCTGCAATCACCATTCACCTTTAGCTTTTTTTTAAAGCATAAAATGGAAAAGAAGAAGACAAATCTTTAGTCATCACAGTCATGCAGTGCTTGTCAAATTGTTCACTGCATTTAAGAGAACAGCAGGTCAAAGCATTGATAAGGGCACTGACTGGAGATGGTGGAGGAAACCGGAGCACAAGCAAACTCTTAACTTAAACTGACAATCAGTTTCTTCCCACTGAGAAACAGAACGCTAGAAAGCATTTAAAAGAGTTTTTACTTTTGGATTTCATGCATGTCTTGAGCAAGAAATCTAATAAGTCTGTCCATTTTCCCCATGCACACTCATGTGCTTTAATTCTCTTCCTAATCCATCTGCCTGTTCTACTTGACAAAACTGTGTCACCTATTGTAAAATGTTCCACATACTTCAAGCAAGACAAGCTAAAAGTTAAAAGGACTTTTTTTTTTAAATCATGCACTGACAATGCTGCAATTACATGACAAGCATCTCCCTTGCCATGTTTGCTTTTGTTTCAAGATTTAAGACCTTTATTTTGTGAGAACCTCAGAGTGGCTGTCAACACCAACAGAAAGAGAAACTGTGGTTAACACCGGAAAAAAATAGCGTTATATCTCATTATTTAATCTTTTCACACTGGCACACACAACATTAATCAAACTGTTCCCACAATGATCTCAGCATGTAGTCAATGAACCCACAACGGTTATTGTTATGGAGGTTTAATCTTTATCCTGTGGGGTAAGAAAAGTGGGACCCATTCACTGATACTATAGGTTGAATCTTTCTTCACCTTCCCCATTCAGTTTCCTCCAGAATTTGAACACTTCTACATTTTGGGAAACAACTGTAGTTTCTTTATATCCCCCTCTGTTGTTTAATATGCTCTGTCCTCAGGAAAGAGTGCTTGTTTAGATCAGGTCATGTTGGTTAGTGATGTTACCTCAGAATGTAAACATCCCTGGTCTAACTCTGATTATGGCAAAAACACCGTCCTGATAACTAGTTGGTTGACTCAACTTCCTGCTTTCAGAGGTCTATCCAGCTCGCACAGTTGTACAGTACGGTGTTACCCCATTAATGTCTGCAGCAAGGTTGTCAGAAGTATTGACACATTTTTGATATCACATGTTTAAAAATGATAGAGTTTCAGCATTTGGCAGGATTGAAATTACCAACCCTGTGTTTAAAGTACAGATTTACAGTCAGATTTTAAACACAAGACCTTTCAGATATGAACATTAGTACAAATGTGGACCAAAAAAAAAAAATTCATTCCAGTGCAATTACATTAAAAATATTGCATTTTTAAAAGAAAATTGACTTTGTGAATCAATTAAGATGTGATAAATATTTGAAATGTCTTGACAGTTCCCACAGCAAATCTTGTTCTTACAGCTCTAAAAGCGAAACTTATGTGGGGCATTTTCATAAACGCACTACAAGGATCTTTTCACTGGTTGTGAAACAGTCTCAGTGTCATGTCTGTCACTGGGTTCAATAAGTCATACATTTAAAACTATTTTTAGGGCGTTGGGATGAGGATGAATTTAGGAGTGTCACCACCTAGTGTAAGAAGCTGCTCTGTAGTCTGTAATGACACTAAAGCTATGCTTACTTTGATTCACCATCGTCATCTTTGTCAGAAGGGGCTGCCAGAATCAACAAAAAATTAAATTTAGCAAGTCATTAATGAGAGTGTGTAATTGTGTTTTTTTTTTTGTTTTTTTTTTTTGCGGTTGCTCAGTGATAAGAGCAAATACATCACTGTGATTTACCATGATAGTGACCAGCTGATGATAGTGGAGCTGGTTGATCGGGGATGTTGAAGCCATTTTAAAAGTACTTTCAGCTAAAATGAGCAAACAACATTAGACCCCACAGTTGTGTAGAAATGTTCTTCTGCTCCTGTTACATTCTCTCCTCATCGCACCCTGAACATACAGAGGTATTTTATCTGACCTCAACTGTTTTCCAGACTTTCTGTTTCTTTTTTGACATTTTACTATTTCCCCTTTTCTCCAGGCTACTTTTTTTTGGTCTTATTTTTTATTTTCATTTTCATTTTTGTCCCTGATTGGATATATTCCTGTGTACTTCATTAGACTTCAGATCACTGCTGAACTAGGGTCTTCTGTGTGTCACTTAGTTCTTGATGCTTCAACACACCTAACTCCAGAGGGTCAGGCCAGTAACTGATGAAGTAACTGATTACAAGTTGTGAGTTCATACTAGAGGGCTGGTAAAGGTCTATATTTTTGTCATGGTCTGTTGCCCATTCATTTCTTCTGAAGCCGTAGGATGGACACTTTTACGATTTGTAAAAAGGACGATTTCCTAAAACAGCTGGGCACTTTAGTTTTCACAAACATTACACAAAGAGGAATAAATATAGCAGTTCCTCAAGATGACAAATTGGTGCTCTAGTAAGTTGTATGGTATCAGAACGGCAAGTAAATCAAGTACATTGTTCAAAATAATGAAGGCAAATGTCAGTGCAACAGTGTGGCTTACCGATATTTAGTGAACAGTTTTGGACAACAGTGCTTCTGTGATAAAGAGGAAAAAGTCAGATTATTGTTGGTTTCATCCGGACAGTATGAGAGAAATGTCAACATCACCACACTTATCTTGACATAAAATACTTTGAATGAAGTAAACTCTTATGTCAGTGTTTGTGTTGATTACAGCTGACTGCTCTGTTGTGGTCTGAAGCCTGAAGCCACATCATTTCTGAGGTTTTTTATGGCATGAGGGTGCGACAGTCGTCCTTCACCAGTAGATGGCAGTGCTGCTTATTTGGTAAAAAAATGAGGAACTATAATTAGGCAATTCTGTCTTCAAGTGTCTTCATGTGGCTTTTAGGATTTAGATTTTTTTGTGACGGGACTGGAACATGACTGTAGGTACATGAGGCTCAAAGTATTCATGTCTAGAGTGAAAAAGACATTCGCTTTAGTCATTTTAGGGGATTTTATTGTCACATGTGACAGATTTTTGACATTTGATGAGTGCTGAACTGCCTTTTAAGGAGCTTTCCAAAACAACATTTTGTTAATCAGCCACCAAGTGTGAATTTAAACAGAATCTATAAAGTTATAATGTAAAATAACAATATTACAGTGTTTTTTCATTACTAAAATTGACTTGTTTTCATTCATTTTTTTTTAACAACAAAAACCCACTGAGGAAACTATAAATCAATTGATTTTGAAGTTACTAAATACTAAACCCAGAATGGAAGTTTGAAATTGCTTTTGTGTGTGTGTGTGTGTGTGTGTGTATATATATATATATATATATATAAATACTCAAGTACTGTACTTTGTGCTTCTACTCCACTTCATTTCAGGGGGCGCTGTCTTACATTTGACCCATTTATTTGACATGTTTAGTTACTACTTACTTCACAAATTAAGATTTTCAAACAACTTCTAAAATGTGATATTTGGTTATAGATGACATGACCCAACAGTACATACAAGCACAGCTGAAACATGAAATCAATGAATCAAATAGCTGAATGACAAATAATGAGGTAATTGTCAACTGTTTTATTAATCATTATTAAAAGTTAGTTTTCATGCAAAAACATTTCATGGGTTCAGTTTCACAAGTGTGAGAATTTGCTGTTTTTTCTTTGAGATATTCTCATAATTTCAATTGTATTATTAGATTTTAAATGCAGGACCTGGGATACTTTTACAGTGTGATTTTATTTTTAATTGTTTTTACTGAAGTAGAGGATTTGAATACTGTTAACCAGTCACATACACTAGTATTCTTTGTAATTTGTGTATTCTTTAACCATTCTTACATCAGCTAAATGGTTACAGAACATTAAGTCAAGGAAATGAATTGGAGACAAAAAAAAAAAAAGAAATCGGAAATGATGATAGATGATAAAAAACAACCCAACAACAACAACAACAACAACAACAACAACAACGTTTATTTTAATCACACATCCATAAAGGAACCATATTCATAAATGGCCATTCAACATTTTTCGACATAGATTTACTACATTTGTTATGATCACATGTGAGTTTTGAAATACATCTGAGGATCCAAAAGTTTAATGTTTGTGAATAGATACATTTAGACACAGTGTAGAGCTCACCTAATGATGTCTTCTCAGCCTTTGATTGATGCCAGCCAAAAGGAGAAAAACCTCAAATTAAAACAAAAAACCAAAATAAAAAAAACAAATTTGTTTTGAATCACTATCTGTCAGGAATGTATTGAGTCAAAAGCATAAACAGAAGCAGTTTGTAGCTGAACTGTTGTGATGACAAATAATTTCCATGTAATTAAACTGACGAAACCACCTCATTCTGTCAAAGCCTATGAGTTTCATCCATGCCACACGAATGAACACATATGTTGTCATAAATGTTGACTATTATTTTTGTTTTCTCAACAGAAATCCTTTGATACAATACAGTCATTTGATACAATACCTCAAGAACTGAGGTTCTTTTATCGAAAGCCATTATGGCAAATGATTGCAATGTGTGAAGTGAATAATTTGGGTTTATAGACCCACTGGGCTATCATTGTACCATTCTGAAAAAAACAAACAAAAAAACATTGAAATGACATTTAAGTAAATAAAATTTTTGTATTTGTATTTGTAGTTAAAGATATAAAATGTAGAAATTCTGCCGCAAACAGCGTACAGCCTACAGCCTACACATACTGTGAGCTAACGTCAGCCAGCAACGGCACACTAGAGAGTGTGTTTGGCCCTCACCAGAGGCTGTGATTTATTTACAGTCTTTCTCTCCTCTCCTCTCTGTGTCGTTACCTTCATGAAATAAAGTTTCTTATCCAGCTCCAGTCAACAGTCAACATTACGGAACATAAAGAAAACGGAGGTCAGCTCCGTGGAACAGTGCTGCAGTCAGGCTGATGAACGGGAGTGAAGGTAAATCCACTTTTTAATCTCAAAAGTTAAAAAGCAATCTCTGAGCTCTCCTCCCATCAGTAAGCGGCTCTGGATCAGAGCAGAATCCGATGTGACTGTTTAATCATCAGGTCTGGCTTATCTCCCGACACTCTAGACGGCTCCTAGCAGTGGCTCCTTCCCACATATCACTCTGCAGATGTTTTATTTTGATAGGGAGCCCTCTGGCAGTGGAAATTACATATTTCCTGTGTAACATTTTGTAGACACAGGTGGAGACAGAAAAAGGGCAGGGAAACAGACAAAGGGAGGAAATGAAAAGCAAAACGTGAGGACAGAACTTCAAAATAAAACAGGAAATAACTGAGCCACAAACTCAAACCATGACAACTTACTTAATACTTACATATTTAAGACTTATTGAAGACTTGCTTACTGACTTAATGCATACTTTCCCAATATCTAAAACTCACTTAATACCTATTTAATAATCACCTATTAAATAATTAATACTTACATACTTAGTACTTACTCAGTGACTTACTCATAACTTACTTTATACTTTTTTAATTCTGACTGACTTAAACTTACTTAATACGTATTTAATATTTGAATTCATTCATTCATTCATTCATACAACATACATACATACAGACTGACTGACTTTAGCTCTGTAAATGAACTGCTCTTAAAACATAGTCATATGGTTTTCAGTGTTTTACGTGGGCTGTGACATTACACGCTCTGGAGTCAAAAGATGTCTCTTTAGTTTCTGTTTACATTGTATGAAATATATATAACATTGTGTGGTAGATACTGACAAATCCTCAAAAAGTCAATGTTACATTATGAGAAAAAGGGTCATTTTACTATAAAGGTAGTCCTAGTATTTAAGTTTATTTTTTTAAATTTTTTTTTCAGTATCTAACGTTGATTTTATTGGAATCCATCAGTTCCAAAAACCCCAAAAATGTGTGTGTATATTTAAAGTAGTTTGTGGAATTGAATCATAACCAGCACTGGTCTTTCCACCTCTGAGCTCACACACACTTCCTTTAAACCGGCTAATTTTAGCTGCAGGGGTTTTGATCGGGGGGGAAACCACATTTATATGTCACTATGAAGAGCAGGAATGAAAGCAACTGTGTGTGCTTTGTTGATTTTTGTTGCTCATTGTGTTTATCTTAATATTACTTGTGTAGCAATGTTTCGCAGTAAAACAATAGCTGCTTTCAGTCAGCAGGTGCTGTTAGTGATGTGAAAATAAATCTACGTCTTCTGGAGACTTAAAAAAAAAACAAAGTTTCATCTCTGTTTGAAATTTTCCCTGCGGTGCCACATATGTCGCACTTTGAGGACACGCCAACCACGACGAGATGACGGCATAGAGAGCTGGAAATGTTATCAGATCATATCAGCTGTACGTCTGTCGGGCCTCTCATGCATATCCCACGTATGACAGGAAAATAGAGTTAAGTCAGGACTGTAGGTTGCCCACGTGGAAATACTGAAACATAGCTCTGCACTGTAGAAACAGAGAGAAATAGAAAGTATGTTCTTTGGTTTCGTTTGACTAGACATTGACAAATGTGACGCACAAAATCCTTCTGCTTTAATAAATAAACTTTCTCACTGTCAAAGCTTGTAAAAGAATCGAAAGTCGATGAGGTTTTGAGTGAAGGTGATAGACGTCTCATTTTTAGGTTCTGTCAGTTAAATTTCAAAAGAAAATTTGGGTCAGTTTTCCATTTAACACCTAAAGATGACGTCACTTTCTCTGTCTCTGGAGTTTTTTGATCACCAAGACAATACACAACCTTTTGTTAAAATGAAAAGGGAAACCTATAAAGGTACATCCTTCCTATATTTGTAATTTGTAAAAGGAGGAGACAGAGTGTTAGACAGAAGTAGTCAGGATTGTGTCTGAGGTGTCCTCAGCTGGCATATTACACATTGTGAATTTCCAGAATGTGAAGGGGGGGGGTCCCCTGCCGCATCTCTGTTACTTCCCCGCCTCCATATGTACTTTCAACCTTTCCCCTTCAACTACTACGTCGACATGTCTCTTTCAATGTGTTTCCTCTGTAACGCTCACAGGAATGTGATGTTCACGACACTAGTCCACTGAATGTGTAAGAAAAGCGTTTGCGCGAAGCTAAAGTGTGCAGCTGGCCAGTCAAAAAAGCTAATCTCAGAGCTGGTGAAGGGCGGGAGTGAGAATAAATGGGGAGGCACCGTGTCTTCTGAGAAACCGAGCTGTATGACTCACTCACGGGGTAACCACAAGCAAACATTGCAAGCAACGAGATTTTGGACTGGTTTACCATATGTAATGCAGGATCACAGTCATAGTTGAATTAAGGGTCTCTTTTGAAATCCCCGCTGGTGGCACTCCCATAACTGTCAAAACAGAAATCCATTTAATTTCAGGACCCTGCACAGTCATAATGATCAGTGTTTGTACAGGTGGCTTGATAAGAAATGAGTTCAGGTGAGAGGAAAGGTGTGTAAATATGAAAATAAAATGAGACAGGTTTGAGCATTAATTCAATAAAATGACCACTGAGCATTTCAAAGTCCTGATCTAAGATCAAACTGTATCCACAACAAACACAACTGACTGTTGCTCCAGAGCTTTCATCGTTGTCATTTGTGTTTTTAAGAGGCTTGTATCAACACCTACCGGAAAGATTACCATGACGTTTAGTACAGACAGTCTCAGACAATAAGGACTTTGGTAATCCCCTGATTTCGACCCAGCAACACCAGCAGATCAAAATTCTCACTTATCTACAATAGCGCCTCAAAGAGTTGCATGGCCACTCCATACTATTTCTGGTCCCACTGCTGCCCCCGCTCAAGAGGGAAATGATAGCTAGTCTATTTGAGGATCACCTAACTCATATATACAGATATATACCGATTTAAACAGGATTGTTATGAGACTCAACATTTTAACTATATCCGTAAATCTATGCACATCAATGAATTAGTAACATTAACTGTAAAATATGAAACCAAAATACCTGTGCGATTCCCAGAAAATGATGTAAGTTAAGTCAAGTAATGAGTGACTCCTGACAAAGTATGATCTTTTCCTAGACCTAACCAAGTATTTCTTGTGCCTAAACCCAACCAAACTGCAACCATTTGACGTTAATAACATTCAAAAATGTATATTTCGTAATTTGAAAGTATAAATGAACAATGTTTATTATGTTATATCACTAACTTGACAGTGTAGCCTTTATTTTGAAAGTCTAATTGGACTAACGAACGGAGTCTTTCGTGTTCAAAACTAACCAAGCTGCGGTATTTAACAGGTTGGGAGTGAGAAGTTGAGTTCCAGCCTCAGTGTTATGTTGATATAGTTTTCAACCACACAATAAACTTACTGAAATTCAGTTAAAGCTTTTGGTTTTGGTGCCACCCCAAGATTTTCAGTAGCCACCAGTGATGGACTCAGGATGTTTGAGGGGCAGTGGTGAAACAAAAAAAGGGGACCAGTTGTATGTGGTGGGGCACTGGTGTCCAGAAAGTCCTGATTAGAGGGCACTTCCCTTTCACTTTGTCGAGTGGAAGGGCACCCTAGAGGGCACTATCATGTTTTATCTACCACAGGGTTGTCCAAGAGGACACTTGTGATGTGTTTTCTTTTAACATGGGGGCAATTATATACCAACATAATATCTGCTAAACTGTTAGGGCGCTATTGTTAGCAACAGGTCAAAGCACTGCTGTGTCTTACAACAAGCAAGACACTTATTCTAGGCAGATCTTTTATTTAAAGGCTGTTCACAAATGTTCAAAAAGGAGGTACGCTTAAACCAGACAGCGTGCTGTGGAAATATGATGGATTTTTGAGGGAACACTTGATGGATACCGTTCTCCCACAATGCAATACACAACATAAATGGAGGAACAGCTCACAGGTGGCAAAAAATAGATAAATTGTGGGTGGCTGGGAGACAGCTCTGAAGAAGATCTCGAAGAGCGGAAAAATAAGAATGAAATCTTTGACATTTTACTTTCTATCTGTGAAGTTTAACTTGCTGTGAACATCACAGTTTGATGGGTGACGTCACAGGGTTAGTATGTAGCACAGTGGTACGTATAGAATTACATGGAACTACTCTTTAGTTTGGATTTGGGACACGCATCAGCCAGGCAGGAATTTGTACATTGTAAATACACGCTGCTCAAACACAGCCATGCGTGTCCTCTGTTCTCCTGTCAAATCTTTGATGCGTTATATTTGAATTGAAAGTCATGATGTCAAACTGCCAACATCTTGTCATCACATGTGACGTGACTGTAAATAACCTTTTGAAATCCAAGAAACGAATATATATTCTCTTCTGTAGGCAGCATTTACATAAGAGATAAATGGCATCTTACTGCAAATTTGTTGCGTGATGTTCTTTTTCATTAATCAGTCATTCTGTGACGAGGGGATTTCACATGAGTCATGGGCAAGTGTATAAAAGGGATGTTAACCCACATTTTGGTTTACTTTTCGATGGAAGAGAGAGAGACACACACACGGAGGGTGAGGAGAAGACAGACGAGGAGAGAGACACCAGTTGCTGAAAAAGGAAGTGTTGCTGGTTTTACTCGAGAGCGAGGTTAGTAACTACCCGACTACCATGACAGCAAACACACACAAACAGAGAGCTACTTCCTGACAACACCTCAACTCAGATTAGCTTCTTGATTCTCAGCCAGAGTCGACGTATAACCGCACCTGCTACATCCTGTTAGAGCTAATAACGTCTAATACAGACAGAACTTTTCACTCGTCCAGGTTCCTGAGTCTGCACTCTTAAGCTCTTCGGTCTGACAGCCCCTGTAGGGGGTCACAAACATGGCTCGAACACACAAAGATGGATTTAACAATCCTTAGGCTGAATTACAGGGTATGGTGTAAGGGTAGTCATACAAAAATGGATAAGTGATGTCTTAGATAAGTTGAAACTTAAGTTGTTCAAGGGAAAATGTAAGGAACATAGTCAGAGAATTGTTATTAAAAGTCCTCATTGTGTATCAAATCTTTATCTAGTGCAGTATTTTTTTGTTTTCTAATTAATGAGGCAATTGTTTTTTCACATAAATTAAAAAAATATGTGCTTTCAGTCAGTTAAATTAAAAGTTTTCTTGTAATCCATCTTTCAAAATCTTTGCAGTGGTAACTGTAACTTAAGTTACCATGAGTCACAACAATAACCAGCAACTGATTCATGAATGAAACACTATTGTTCAAACATATAACTCATCTCTCAAACCCAGCCAGTGATCAGTGCATCTGTCACCCCCTGCAGGACATCCTCGACAGCTTCAACACAGACAGAGAGGTAAGAATGTGGATGATGAAACAGCCGCCAAGTCCTTGTCCCAGGTTGAGGTTAATGCTAATCGTGATAGGGGTTGTTCATCACCAGACACCTAACATGTTAGCATTAGCTTTACCCTGGGAGACCTCACAGAAAGACCAACACTGAAGTCATCCTGCAACCGAGGGGATACGATGCCTGAGTGGACTAACATGCACACAGATGAAGATGTGGAGATGCTGCAGTCATGTGTGGCACATGAGGAGGAGCACATTTGAATGACCGGTGTGAAGGATTTAGGGGGCCTATTAGTTGAAATGGAGTAGAGTGCGTATAATTATGTTGTAATTGGTGAGTGACCATGACCCATTAATGAAAGTCTTGCAATATTTTTATATATATATATATATAAATAGTATGAACTGGGTGAATTATTGAAATGCAAACTGAACATTTCCTACTGCTGCAGTTTCACATTAAAAGATTTTAACTGGCAAAAGAGGAGTTGACTATTATTATTCAGTAGTAGTCACAGAAAATGCACTGTAATTAAAAAACAGCAAACAGCATTTGCAGACAGAGGATTAGTTGGAGCAGCGACGGTGAGGTGAAGAGCAGCAGGCAACAGGCTGCACACCTCCAGCTTCTCCGTGAGATAACTCCTCTCCTGAAATCAGATGAGAGAAAAAAGCAAATTACTGCCTGACTTCTTTATTAAAACAACAATAGTTAGTTTGGCTGCAGCCTGAATTTTGTTACTTATAGCATTAAATCGAACTTGCTGTCGCCCTCTATAACCGCAGGTGTGGCAGAATGAACCACTGAAATCTTTGAAATTGTTACTTTAAACAGAACATGATTTAAAATGTAAGCCCATGTTGGATTTATCAGCTGCTGTGGATCATTAGACCTCTAGATTTACTCAAGCACTGTCTTTTGGTACAATTTTGAGGTAGGCCCACTTGAGTATATCCATTATCATGTCATGTCCCGTCATTTACATGACAGTTACTGTATATAGTATGTTTATCTTTATTCTAATAGTTTGTTATTATATTTTTTATTCAAATTGTTATTTTATTCTTCCCAATATCTCTCTATTATTGTCTCTATTTGAGACTTACTCCTGTGCTGCTACTCTGTACTGCTGTGTTACCTGCAAATTTCTCAAATTATCAATAAAGATCTTAATCTTAATCTTAACTTCTTTACTTTCACAACACTACATTTTGGCAAATTAGCAAATATTGTATCTTTTGACTCCACTTTATTAAATATAGTACATCATGTTTAATATGTATAACTTTAGCCACTACTTTGCAGATTGCATGCTGTATCAGAGCTAAAGCAGCACATTTTGAAACTGATTTATGTTGGCCATCAGATTTAAGAAAAACAAAAACAAAACACTCATTCCGAAATCCAGAAGCCAGAAAAATGCTAAATATCTGATTCAATAAATCAGCCAGCTGGGTTATCAGTGGACCCATTGCATACAGTAGATACATACATGTAAATGTAAATGTATATGTAAATATATAATTTACTGAAGGATGGAGGATGAAGGTCACGGAGGGAGACAGTCAGCTTGGTGCCATGTTCGGTGAATCCCAGTTGTCTGCAGTGGAAGTTTATAAAGCTTCCCGGGGTGAAGTGGTCACTGCAGAGGTGAGTGTTGGTGGTCATCTTCAGCTCCCCATCAGTGTGGCACAGGACAAAATGAATCCACCTCTTCTTCAACTCCTCATCCTTTGAAAATTTAGATAAAGTGGTCCAGCTACTCTGGCATCCAGCGAAGATGCGTCCGCCAGACACTGACGTAGCTGGCGAAAGGATGGCAGGAGGAGACGTTGTAATCACTCGAGATTGAGCAGGAGCACTGAAGATGCTAATGATGCTTCTGATTGTTATAATGCTGCAGTGTATGCTGAGTATTGGCTGCAGTGCGTCATTGAGCCCTGAGTTAAGGCGAAAGCGGTGATAAAACAGATAACCATCTAACTCCACATGTCAGTACTATACAGTAAAAAGTCTTTAACATGTTTTCAGTAGTTTCCAACATTTATAATGTATTTTGACACAAATCTCTGAATTCCCTTTACACGACCTATAAGTACTTTTCATTCTGAAGTATGTTTAATATCAGATACTTTAACATTTAGGGCATTTAGCAGACGCTTTTGTCCAAAGCGACTTACAATAAGTACATTTGTCACAAGAAAGAAAACACAACATATCACCATCAGCCCTCATCTGAGGATTGTAGCTGCTATTTATCAAGGATACTTTAAGTGCATAAGTGCTATGATTAAAGTGCATATACTTCTTTTTCACTTTTTATCAAAATACTACTTCTATATATCTTTACTTTTACTCAAGTATGACCTTTGAGTACTTTTTACAACACTAACTATATAAAAGAAGTGCTGTATTTGCTATATTTGGACGCCAACAGCTGCCCGTATGGTTTGACACTATGCCATCCAATTTTTTATTGTTCATACAAAATGATTTATGGGAAAATCCTCATGCTTCATAAACTCAATAAATCATTTACAACCACTTGACAATAAATGAGAACACAATCTTAAGAACGGACCATTTTTTTTGTGTTAAAAAGATATACTGTATGTTTTTCACAACATGATATTTAACATCAGTTTTATGATGAGTTGAAGGGGATTTTCACTCATATGTCTTAGTCATGGTGATTTCAGATTGTGACATATTATCATTTGACCCCCTGCTGCTCTTAATTTTCTGTGAATAAATTAGCTCCACCAGAGATAACTATCTGAATCTGCAGCCCCTTGAGACAAAGGAGAGCAAAAAAACCCTTCTTAATTCATTCGAGAAATCTGTCAGACAAAAGGTGGATTCAGACGGTTCCTCTGGTACCTGCCTTCATGATGCGTCTTGAATCTGCCTTCGAAAGCATATAGCAGCTGTGTGCATGGAAATAAAATCAATCTCAAAGATCTGAGGGGCGTGAGTGTGAGGTTTGTTTCTATATAATTTTGTGTGAGGAAACATCTCTGCATCTGCTTCCTCTGTGTAGTCCTTGTCAACAAAACTCGAGGTTTAAATGAATTATAAATATGAAAGATGTTGCCAGGACTTTGAACACACACACACACACACACACACACACACACACACACACGCATGAGCACAGTCGCTTCCAGATTGAAACACAGTCATTTTCTGTGCAGTTCTGCTGTCATTTGTGTTGCTTTAGTCTTGTGACAGAAGCTCTGCGTAATCTTTTAAACCACTTTGTCATTAGTTCAGATCCCCCCAAATGAGGGGATTACAGCCTTGGTCCCTTAAATGCAGAATATACAGGATTTTAAAGAAAATCCACTCCAACCCATCCATCCAATAACGATTTCAGATGTATTGATCCATACTGAAATAAAAAATCGTGATAAAACATCATGCTCGGGATGTCGTGGAGGATTTACCAAAGTCATGTGTAGATTTAATTCAATGTTCAGAAGCAGATGGACGTCTCTATGACCTGATCTCATCAAAGTCTTTGTGCCCTCTGGGTTCATTCAAGGTGATCACTGAGTCACAGCTTTCATTCATCTTTCGATTCGTCAACACATCAGCGTTCCCCCCCCTCCCGACAGGAGAGACCGCATTATTAATCAAATCAGTACTCTCTTGTCCTGAACTTACTCATATGGTTACATAACTGAAAACAAGTTTTTGAATATGTCTCATCAAATCACCTTAGAATTTTATTGTTTTTTTTTTTAAAATACTGTTAATGTAAGCTGACTTTTTAATGATATTTTTAATTATATGATTTCCAACACATTAAAACCAACACAGACAGATCTGTGTACAAGAACTAAACATCTGATTTAGATCCATGTTAATGATGTACATCTGACATACTACCATCAAAGGAATAATATTTCCCAATGTATACAAAATACAGCCTTTTGAGGTATCAAATTATGTATTTGGGTGTCTATTTTGCATGATGTAAGCATGTAAACCTTTTGTGTCATCTCATCTCTTGTTATTTAATTGCTTCATTAACTTTAATTTGTTTCACCTGGTATGTCAGACTCCATCTGCTGAGGAAGCTCAGGTCCTCTGGAGTGCAGGGGGCACTCCTGACTTCTTTCTATGACTCTGTGGTGACATCAACCATTCTCTATGGAGTAGTCTGCTGGAGCAGCAGCATCTCGGCAGCAGGCAGGAGGAGACTTGATGAACTTATCAAGAATGCCAGCTCCATCCTCGGATGCCCTCTCGACCCAGTGCAGGTGGTGGGAGCGAGCAGGATGATGGACAAGCTGTCATTGCTGCTGGTGCAGGAGTCAGCACTGCTCCCAGTAACATACACAACTCATTTCTCATTTTTAGTTTGCACTATCTTTTTATAAATACCCATATTTATTATTATTTGTAAATAACAATTCACTGCCAAACTGGTTATAATTCATGTTAATGTTAATTTTGTACAATATTATGTTCAAATATTTATAGGAGTTTATTCTATTTCTTACCTTTTAATTATATTGTTTATTTTTTACTATTGTTATTGTTTTTTAAAATACTACTGTCCTTTGGCTGCTGTGACAAACAAATTTCCCCGTTTGTGGGACAATAAAGGAATACTGATTCTGATTCTGATTCTGATGTCATTATGTGAGTCATGTGAATGCCTCCTATTAAATAGAGGGTTAAATAAAGCAACCGGTCATCATCTCTCTTTTTTGAGGTTTATAATACTTTGTAAATGGTTAACATATACTGTGTAGTTCATCTATAAACATGATTTAGATGGCCTTTATAAGCTGCAACTGGTGTTTCTACACCTTTACAAATTGATTATAAATGGTTCATAGAGCATTTCATTGTTTGTTAACAGTGAATTAACCATAAGCTAAAGTTTATCTTAACAATGCTTTATTATGCAATGTTACTATAACTTTTAGATAATAGGATATTCTAAAAATCAGTTTATTATGGGTAATAATCATCAATGCAAACTAGAGTATGTTTCCAGTCCAACCTCCTGCTGTGCCCCCTCCTCCACCAAAAATCCCCTTTATCATAAGCCTATAAGCAGCTGTGTCCAGTCAATTTTATTCATATAACCGCAAATCAAAAAAAGGGTTTGACAATATATTTAGCCCTTGACCCTTTATTTGGATTTGATATGATAAAATATGCTCACAGAGATGCATAAGAGTAAAGATGTCACGTTAAAATGTAACTCTGGTAAACGTGAAAGTCATCCAAACCAATAGTTCTTGAGAAAAAGTCTTAAAGTATCTGATGTTAGCTGAGTATCAAAAGTAATTACCTTGCAATTAATATATATATATTTACATGTATGTATATACTTTATACCATCGATTTATCAGCCCGGCCGAATATCAAATCCAATATTCAGCATTTTTCTGATTTGAAATGGTTGTCTGCTTTTAAGTCAGATTGCTGGTGAAGTAAGTTACTTTAAAAATGTGCTTCTGTGGCTCTGATGCAGCATGTAATCTGCAAAGTAACTAGCTACTAAAGTAATCAAATCAATGTAATGGAGAAAAAGTATATTCGCCTCCAAACTGAAGTGGAGTAGAAGTATAAAACAACAGAACATGGAAACAGATTGGAGTAAATATATTTAGTTCTAAAAAGAAGAAGAGATGATTTGTTTTACATGATTGTATCTATGTGGTGATCTTCTTTTAGACTTTAGATGTTGAGAGGACAAAGCCAGCCTCAACCATTACCACCAAAGAAATGATGTGAATTAATCTTGATATTTATCTCAGTAAAGTGAAGAAAAGGTAATGACTCTATTAGGGAGACAGAGGAAGGTCCATAACACAATATAAACAGCATACAGTATAAACAAATACAAAAAGAAGAAGAAGAAGAAGAAGAAGAAGAAGAGGAGGAGGAGGAGGAGGGAGGGGGATGAAACTGTGCCAACCAGCCCCGCTCTCCCCTCACGCATGAGCCGGTTGTATGGGCGGACCGGTCAGTCAGCTGATCACTAAAATACTCCACACAGTCCCTGTCTTCCAGACATGGATTTCGTCACACGAATGATTTTCTAGCCAATTACGCACAATGTGGAAATTTTCTTCCAAGTGCAGGAGGACGACTCTTAACTTGGAGGGACCTCGCTCAGGAATGAGTCCTCCGCGCGCACCTGGAGACATGCAGAGGCGACACGCTCTTTCCGGTCTCCTCTCAGTTTTATGATACCGAGCCGCTGTGGACCTGCGTTTGATTCCTGTGATGGGGAGAATCATCACATGGAGCCGCGGCGCCGTGATCCTGCTGGCCATCATTTGCTCGTGTCGTGCCGTCACTCTGGAGTCCATCCACTGGAGCATCTCCAACACGAAGTAAGTGGATCAGTGAGCCTCACGCTCCGAGGTGGGTCCAACTTTCTGCTTCATGTGACCTAATTAATAAAGTTGATCAGAGGAGACGCAACCATGTGTCAGAAATTAATTAATCGGCTGATTAGTGGATGGTAAGAAAATTGTTTGCCAACTGTTGATGACTGATGAGTAATTTCAGTCATTTACATGTGAGTAAAAGAAGAGTCTTTGTGTTTTGGAAAACAGAAGAGGCAATGTGAAGATGTCACTTTCAGCTCTGAGAGGCAAATTTCTTTTTACGATGTATGGACTGAACAATTGATGTGATGATGACTGATGTGATAATAATCTGCACATTAATCACAATATAAAAAATGTCAAGTATTCTCAGGTTTTACAGCTAACTACCACTGATAATGATTAACATCATCGATTAATCTGCTGATTATTTTATGATGAATCAATTTATTGACCTCTACAATTTTAGAAATTTGTGAAATTCATCCATCACAAGATATTGCCTTCATGTTATGTCGCCCCAAACCAAAATATACTGTGTGTTCAGTTTAACATTAAAGGGGCACTACACGATGTTTGTTTGATTTTTTTTTTTTTTTTTTTTACAGCCAAATGAACAACAAACAAAGAGACAGAGCGCCTGATACCATACGACATGTGTGAATTGTTGTGCTGAGATGAGAACAAAGACAGCAAATTGCCAATCTAAAAGTCCGACAGTTCAAGAAAAAAAGAACTACGTGACCGAAACTGTTACTAATAAAACGTTACACAGTGCATCTTTAATTAAGACGAAGAAAAGCAGCTAATCCTCACAACAGAGGCTGAACTGAGAAGACTTCTGCCTAAAAAAATGACCCAAAGGTTGAATCAGTTATCAGAATAGTTGCATTTGATTATCCAACTAGTTGTCTAAGCTTTAAAGTTAATTATCTTAGGTGTTTGGGCTGTGACTCAAACAAAAAGAAAGCAATTTAAAGGCGTCACCTTGAGCCTTTTATTTGCTGTGAGATTTCTAATTTGTACTTCTTGGGATAATGAATGAAGGAGGTCTAGGAGCATTCAAAACTACAAGATTGTGGCTGAAAAGAAGGAAATGACACACTTTATCTTGTCTCACACGCAGGTTTAGTCCAGGTCTGGGTCTGGTCCTGTACCCTCAGATTGGGGACAAGATGGACATCGTGTGTCCCCGGGCCGACGCTGCCTCGGGGGGGAGGGAGGAGTTCTACAGAATCTACCTGGTCTCTCGGAGTCAGATGGAGAGCTGCACCATCGACAAGACGGACACGCCCCTGCTGAACTGTGACAAACCTCACCAGGACGTAAAGTTCACGTTCAAGTTCCAGGAGTTCAGCCCCAACCTGTGGGGTCTGGAGTTCCTCAAGGGGAAGGACTATTATATCACCTGTGAGTGTGTCAGCTCGCAGCTCATGTTCAGCGTGTGCGTCTCAGTGTTGTAGGGGGCCTGTTCAACACTTTAAAAATCAGCAGAACAAGCTGCTGGTTCCCACAGGTGGAACAGCGTTTGAATCAATGCTAGCAACTGCTTTTTTTTTTATTTCCCCTCCTGGGAGGACGAGGGAGCCGTCGTCCTCGGCTCCCTCTCACTTTGTCAGTTTGCGTGAGAATCAAAAAGATCGTGGCCTCGTTATTGGGTTGAACCAGCATCTTAGTGGCAAGTGATGCATGAGATAGAGAGCAAGTCCGACCATGTAGCCGCGTCCACCTCCCCGCGCTCTGACAGCACACTTCGCTCTGGCAGCCCAGTGTGATTTCAAGGGCTTACATGCCCCAAATCACACAAGGCTTTTACAGCATCAGGCAGATTTGATGGGAGCTTTCATGGCAACGAGGCTTGTGGCCTGTGAGATGTTGTTATCTGACCTAAATGCTGCTAACAAGTCTAAGTGTGTGTGTGTGTGTGTGTGTGTGTGTGTGTGTGTGTGTGTGTGTGAGAGAGAGTGACAGGGGTGAACAAGAGTTCTTCCTCTGCGTTTGTGTGGGCTTACATGTATGTGTGTCATAGTGATTGATAAATCAGTTAAATTTAAAACTAAGATTACGTAACCTTTTTACCTTAAAATAGCAGCTTCAAAATAATTTTTGATGGTACAGCAGGTTGTTATAGGCCCCCCATCACTTGTTATGCGCTATGTAACTTCAGTGAGAGGGTAGATCACAGCGTTACAGTTTAAAACACATAACACTGTTATGACGCAAAGAGTTTATCATTGTAGTTAGCACCTTCATTACGTCTGACAGACCTGGGATTTGTATTTACGACAGTGGTGTTGTGCTCAGAAACTGTGAAACACAAAATGCCAATTTTCTACATAATGTTGCTTTAACTCATTTTGTTCACTTCCCGTTTTTTGCATCTAGGAAAAAAAGAAACAAGCGGTTAATTCAACAAGAACTTCAATCGGAAACTCTTGACAATCAATTATGCTCATGATTATGTTTTCATTAGTTTAAGAATGGTTGTGTTCTTGTTACCTCAGAAGGAGCCTTTTATATGTACAGATGGAGCGGGTCGTCTTCCATTGACTCCATCATGTTGCACTGCCATGTTTCTACAGTAATCTAGCGAAGGTTGCCTGTTGCATTTTAAGCAGCGACCGTAAAGGAGTGTGAGACAAGGTTTTTTTTTCCGTTTGTGGCAATTTGCAAACCGACTGCCAGAGTCCTTTACGCCGCTCCTTTAACAGTTTCAGTCATTTATTGTGGAAAAATGTTTAAAACAATTCTCTGGTTCCAGCTTCTTAAATGAGCAGTTCACCTAGAAATGAAATGTTTTGTATTCTGAAAAACATTTTGAGCTGCCCCCAGGGCTGCACCAGATGATCCATTGTCTTGTCTTTGAAATGTCACAAGTTGACGGAGCCCAACGTGACGTCTTCATATGGCTTGTTTTATCTGATCAACAGTCCAGACATTTGCTTGACTATCACATAAGTCAAAACAAAGTCAGCAGAGCCTCATATTTAAAGGAACAGTTCACTCAAAAGTGAATATTCAGTCATTATCTACTCACCGCCATGTCGATGTAAAGTCGAGAGAGGTTTTGTAGTCCGCAAAACATTTCTGGAGCTTCACAGCAAAGGCTCAAACTAAATGAAAATAACAATCTGAAAGAGCAGAAAGAGAGAGGCTACGTAAGAGATAAGTTCACCCGGCAACGAAAATTCAGTCACTGTCTGTTCACCCTCATGCAGATGGAAAGTCAGATGAAGTTTTATAGTCCACAAAACATTTCTGGAGCTTCACAGCAAAACAGAGCTGCAGCATTCTCCTAAACAACTGAAGGGAAATGAGCAGTTGTTAAATGTAAAAGGACCATACAACTTGTCCAGTGTGATCTAAGTCTCCGGAAGGCCAAAGATCTCAAATTGATTTTAAAAGACGTTATTTACACCACTGACGCATGGTCAGGCTGGTGCACCCACTACAGATGCTGTTAGCTGAGCGGCTATAGTGAAGAAAATGATGACAGAAATGTTGTAAATAACATCTTTTCACATCAATTTAGGATCCCAGGGCTTCCAGAGACTTGGATTCGGTTGGGCAAGCTGTATGGAGCCATTTCCTGTTTTTTTTTTTTTTTTACATTCCCCGTCTACTTCATTGTTTAGGAGAAAGCTGCAACTCTGTTTTGCTGTGACCCTCCAGAAATGTTTTGTAGACGACGAAACTTGTTGGTTGCCTCTTGTGATTGTAAAACAAATCTTTGGATTTTGGAATTCAGATTGGCATCTTCCCCTGTTTTCTTTCATTTTCGAGACAAAAATGATGAATGACTTTTCATTTGGTTGCATCTCCTGTGGTTTTATATCTGTGATTATCGATATATAAAGTATGTAACATTATCGTTTGTGTTGTGTGTGTGTGTTTGCCCTTTTCTTGCCTCCGTGATGCAACATTCGGCAACCGGGCAAAGAAACCGTAATGCACTCCTTGATCGTCTTGTTTTAAGATGATCGCGTGAAATGAAAACGGAAAACGTTCAAACAATTATACTTTAATGTTTCCTCCCTCCCTCCCTCTCTCTCTGTGCATCAGCCACCTCTGCAGGCTCGCCCCAAGGTCTGGATAATACTAATGGAGGGGTGTGTAGGAGCAAATCCATGAAGCTGGTGCTGAGAGTCGGCCAGAGTGAGTACTTTGTGTTTGTGTGCCAGAGCTGAACGTGTGAATGAGAGAGAGCGGTATTAGACAAACTATCCCAACAGAGCAATCACAGCAATTGCTAATAATTCTGTTCAGAATTTCGGTGACGCATCAGCACCACCTCCTCTTTTGGATTTACTAAGTGGTCAGATAATCTCGATCATCTATTCAGTCTCCTGAAGAGAGATTGCCGTCGTGAATTATCTCAAATCCCACATTCAAACCGCTGGCAGCTTAAGGCCACCAGCATTATCTTGCATGCGATCATTCGGACAGGCTGCAGTCAATAATCTTTTTTTCTCTCTCTGTATTAACAACAGAATAGCCAATGGTTGTTCATTTATCATTTTGCACTGAACGCACACAAACAAAGCAGATTCTGACCATTTTCACTGCCTTTACTTTAAATGTCCACGACTCTATAATGCAATATTCATACGGAAACACATTGTTTTGTATTTCCCATCAATACAAAAAGATGAAGGTGATATTTGTCATTCTTTTTAACCTTACACGTGAGGAAACAAACATCTAAAGTGTGCTCGCTTCAGCACGTTTTGTGTGTTGGCGTGCCGAGCTGCACAGTATCCGATAAATTAAACAGATGCCGTGTTTGTGCGCGTGTTGCCCAAAACTTTAAAAGCGAGAAAAGTTGCGAGCAATTTTTTGACCTCAGAAATGTGAAGTATTATTCATATAAATTATTCAAAGGTTTGAGTTGGAGATGAAAAATATTGTGTGCTTCTAAACTGATCATAACTGAAAGTTGGAGGCTGTTTTTCCTGCTGTGTTTACAAACACTACTGATGTAAACAAACCTTTAATCATCATCGGGAGACATTAATAACGCAGATTTGGTTGCAATCTCATGTTAATCTCTTCATATATTAAAAGTCCTGTCAATCAAACTGGGCGATATTGCACTTTCCAGTCTCGTGTTTTACATTTTTCGGAAGCTTCACAGCCCCTCTGTTCACATTTGGATTTTATACATTTATTTATTTGTGCATTCAGGCTAAATGTGGTGTGAAATTCTATTAAGGCCAACGGTGAATGAATGAGCTGAAACAGGACTAGCACACACATTAAAAGAAAATGCTCATTAAATCAATTAATACATTGAGATGAGATTTAAAAGAATGTATTTATCTCATTTATTTTATCCGCAGTTCACACGAAGGCCATAAAATGTGCGACTGATTTCTTGGTTATAGTTTGTTTAGTAGCTGCTCAGTGTCCTTCGCAGACAGAAGATAATCTAATTCTATGGTTTTCATGGATCAATGCAGTTATTATTATTGTGGAGTGTTGTTTTTTTTTTGTAGGCCTCAATATTTTCCTTCAAACTTCCATCTTACTCTACGTAAAGAGGCACCCCAGCTCTGTATTGTTGTAAAGCTGAAGGGCGAACAAGAGATTTAAAAGCAGTGGTGGATTCACACCCTTTACTTAAACAAAGCAGTGAGAAAATACTCAATAACAATACAATTAAATGTCCTTCGTGAAATACCCTACTCAAGTACTATCAGCAAAATATAACACAGTCAAATCAAAGTAAGACTATTTGTTTAGATGGTTCCAAGTCCAAAGAGCCACTGGATAAATCTAAAGGGCTGTGAGATGATTATTGGGAGGTTAAAAAAGAAGAAGGAAAATTAAATCGAAGTGTTCAGCTACACTTATTTATTTTCATGTTTTTGGAGTTTGGACAAAGTGTTTGCTTTGTTTTGTGAAATATAAAATCATCTTTGGGTCTTGGATGGTTACATAAATAAAACCATCTGATAAGGTGAAAGGTGAAATGTCTGATCTGCTGCAGTGATCACCAAAGTGTGGGCCGTGGCCCCTCTGTGGGCCTTGAAGGTACTGCAGCCGGGCCTCAAGAGGTCATTTACAACAAGTAAATGAAAAAGTCTTTAATGTTCCATTTTGTTATTAAGTTTGAAATAACAAAAATAATTATGATGAAATATTTACATTAAAACAATAATCACAACTGATAAAACCGGCTAGTTAAACTACGTGTTATTCTGTCTTTGTTTGACATATTTTTTATCCTGTGTGTGTTTCCCATTAATATATGTGCAACCCACTGACCTGAGCCAGCGGCCAATGGCATTGCAGCAAACACAAATGCATCAGGAAGGCAATAATATTTGACTTGGGAACAGACTTCGACATCGACATGTGGTTAATATCGCGTCCATGATGGGAACAGAGTTGTGATTAAGCGAAGACGATTCTACATTCTGTTAACCGCCACATGTCTTTTAGGTATTTTATTTTCACTGCAGAGAGAATGCCAGACGAAGTTCTGTTGTACCTCAGTATAATGACAATTAAGAAATCTTGTATCTTGAAAGTATGAAGATTTTCTGATTTCAAATTGAGCTGCATCGTTCTTAGGTTTGTGAAATGGTGTCGTAGACAAATTAAATGTGAAATGTGCTTCTTTGTGTAACGAATCACAAAGCGACAGGAGTGGAAACAGCTGGTTTAATCTATAATCACGTGTTGCATGTAGAAATGTATCATATTGTTCTTTACGTACAGTTTCATTATGAAGGGTAAAGAGTCATGGTTAAAAACAATGTAGTGGGGTAATAGTACAATATTTCCCTCTGACATGTGGTGTAAGTATATATACAGTTGCATAAAATGGAAATACAAAATTATACTAGAATTTTTTTCCTCACTTTTTCCCATAATGCAATAATTTTGTTAGACTCTCCTAGCCTGATGAAGGCATTAAATGTATTGAGTGCCCAAAGTTCATGCTCCCTGTTAATTTAATGCAGAGCTTCTGTTTTATTTCAGTTTAACCTTTATTCATTGAACCAGTAACTCTCTTGAGGTATCTCTTCGACAAGAGAGATGTGGCCAGAGTCCGATACAACAGGTTTTGCATACTTACATAAGGTTGTGGAGAAAAACCTGAATTGGACGCGTTCAGTTATGAATTTGCATGCAGAGAAATGAAAGCGTTAGTATTAGTTTTTCCAGTCAAGCATAAAACAGCCATAATCGTCACTCGGAACACAAGCTTTTGTGGTCTAATTAGGTCAGAAAATGGTTTCTCTTCCTCTCTTTGTGATGATTTTCTTACTTTGTTGAATGCATGTCGGGTAAAAAAAAAAAAAAAAACCCTCTTCTTGCTTTGATCCTGATTCACTAATGATTCACAGACATCATTATAGTTACAAAAGGACCATTTTAACATGATATAACCCCACCTTAACAGAGATGACAAAAACACCACACGCAGTGAAGAATGAGGAGATGTGAGGTGTGGTGCTAAGAGCCGTATAACGTCATTTCATGTCAACTGTCCTGCTTTTTATTTCAGGTGCTTCAGATCCACCTTCAACTCTCCAGGAGTCCCCCACCAGATTCCCACCTAAACGACCCAAGACCAAGGACGCCTCAGAGGAAGAAAAGGATGGAAAAAGCAAAACAGGTATGAAGACAAAGCGGATTTATTGCCTGGGGAATATGTGCGGCTGTACTATTAGTGTTTTGCCACACATGACTTCACAATGTTTACAGTCAACGCTGCTCTATGTTTTTAAGGTCAACAAATTCCATGAAAAAAACCTAAACCGACAAAGACCATGGCTTCCCTGCCTGGTCTCTGGTACTCACAGATATATACCAACATTTCAAAATGGGGCAAAATATTTTCTTAAAATAATGAAGCTGTAATTCTTTTATGAAGGACTACTTTCAGTATGACTTTGTTGCTTGAATAAGTATTTACAGCAGCAGGATGGTGTATGTGGGATAAACTAGAGTTTGGATCAGTGGCTGTCTGATTTAAAGTCTATGTTATTTGACACAAACATGTAAAAGGACCAGCATACTCCCAGCATACAAGTCCTTTACAGGCGTATATATGTTTGAAACTTAAGCTCACAAATGTTCGAGCTTTGCTCCAGGAAGGGAAAGAGTTTCACCTACTTCTTCATCCTTAATGTATTCTATGAATCTGCATACAGACTTTTCAGTACAAGTTTTACACAGGTTTTAGATTTATGGTGACGAAATAAAGTACACTCAAACCAGACAGCATGCAGACTGAATACGATCAATTTAAGAGTGAGCTGTTGATGGACACTATTCTCAAACAATGCAGTGCACAAGAGCAAGGTCAAAATCTAGATGGTGACCACACGTTTTCAAAACTCTCACAAGATTTGTATTTCTTATTATGCACGTTGTAAAAAAAATGTTATGTATTAATGTGACAACGCTGTGGCTAACATCTGGCTCTTGTTTTCCTGGGGTTGGGATGTTGGCAGTGGTGAAACAGCCTAAAAAAGATCCCGGAAAACAAAAAAATAAGTATTCAATCTTGACAAAAAGATTTCATTTTCTGTTAATTGATTTGATTGACAGTCAGCATCACACATTACATAATATCCTTTCTGTTAAACAGTATATAGTCTTTATTCTACTGTATATAATATGAATGAACAAGTGCAAAACACATTGTTCGGCACAGATAATCAGGTAATGTGAGGGCTTTACAGATCCAGTCCAAAGCCTCCTGAGCTGCTCACAGACTCATCCGGCCCGCCCCGATAATATTAGACACGTTTGATATTCATGAGTTTAAATCTGGACGATTACATTGGTACCTTCCGAGCCAGACCACAACGACAAATGACAAAGTACGGAGCCGCTGACGGTGCTGCCGAGGCTAACGTTAGCTAGCTTGCTACTGTTGACAGTAATTTAAAATCTCTCCTCCAGTTTTGGCTGAAGACCCGTTCAACCCTCTGCCTTTGTTTTTTTCCCACTGCAACGTGTCACTAGAGAAAATTGTCGCTCCACGCTTACTTCCATTTCGTTTACATCTGCTTCCCCATGACATCATGTGAGCGGCAGCTTTGGCCTGCAGAGCCATGAAACCAGAGCGCTGAAGCCACGCCCGCGCTGCTGTTTATTCTAAATGTATTATCATTGAATGAGTCGCTTGTTAAATAGCAGCGCTTCGACTCGGCACTTCCTTGGTTCCTCGGCAACTAACCTGTGAGGTGTGAAGTGGATCGGATGAATGGTTCTTGAGATATGTGAATAACAGACAGACAGAGATTCTGTGCTTATAGATAATAGATTTGGGACACAGTGCGTCTACTCAAACCTTCCCTCAGTGCCACAGAAAGGCACAATGCTGTCTAACAGCGCAACACTAAAGATGAGAACATATTCTGACGGATCAGCTCCACCAGGGCATAAACTGAGTGTTTTTTTTTTTATCTCTGTGTCGCCTGTCCTGGTTTACGCTTTCATCTCACTTTCTCTGTCCTTTTCTCTGTCCGTCCTCTGTTTCTCATGACAGACACAGACTCAGAAACGGGACAAACAAACCCCAGCGGCAGCGGTGGCCCCGAGCAAGGACTGTTGATTTGGGTTGTCTCAGGCTCTGTGATCTTTCTTCTGGTCATCATAATTCTGCTGGCCGTGCTGTGGAGGCACCGTCGCCGTCGCTGTGTCCCAGATAACCAGCAGTCAGCCTCGGTGTCCCTCAACACTTTGGCTGCGCCGAAGCGGGACAGCATCAGCAGCGACAACAACGGCTCGGACCGCAGCGATGTTGTCTTTCCTCTGCGGCCTTCTGAAAGCATGATCTGCCGTCATTATGAGCGTGTGAGTGAATACGGACCCCCAGTGTACATAGTCCAGGAGATAATGCCCCAGAGTCCCACCAACGTCTACTACAAAGTCTAATGTTTGCTGCTCGAGGTTCCGGAAGATAGACTGTTGGGGACACACTCAGGCCACAGTCAATGACTAAACACTTGCATTTCTTTACGTTTAAAGTTTGTGTGTGTGTGAAGGAAAGTCACGTGTCGGCTGATCTGAGAGGTGCTGCACCGGCCACATGTCGACGTTATCCCTGTGTTGAATTAAATCAAGTGCACAAAGTGCTGTTGAACCTTTTTGTCTTCTTGACATATTGAAGAGACAATCAGAGAGGAAGGTGTTTGTATTATTATATTCAGCTTTCTGGAAGCGCGTGGCAAATGCCAGAGATGGATTCTAACTACATTTACTCAAGTACCGTTCTTTAGAAGATGACACATTATACCTTCACTACATTTACACAAGAAGTTCAAAGATATGATGTCTTGTACAAAGTGTAACCATTTTAAATTTGAGGTCAATTTTTGAAATAATGAATCACAGACTGCTTTGATAAGTGATTGAATAATTAGGTCCCTTTTCATGCAAACAGAAGCTGAAACATTTTGTGGTTTCAGCCTCTCAAATGTGACGATTCTCTGCTTTTTCTTGTTTTAAAGGTGCACTATGTAGTTTTGGGGAAGAAACTTTAATTATAAAAAGGAAAGATCTTCACTGACTGATTCTTTATGCTTTAACAAACTGAATAAACAAACTGACCTTAAAGGACAACACAATGTCATACTGTTTGACTACTTGACTTGGAAAAAATATATATTTCAGAGTTTGTATTTTTACCTCATTAATATTGTAAATATTACTATTCTGAGCTTGAGTTTCTTCTCCTGAACTACATAGCTTCCGTGTGAATTACAGTAAACTGAATCATTTTGAGGTTTGAACTGTTGGCTGGAGAAAAAAGACATTCAGTGACATCACTTGGAGCTCTGGGTAATTGTGATCGTTTCTCATCGTTTTCTTATGTTTTACAAACAACACAAAAGAATTGATTGAGGAAAAAATCTGCTAATCAAACAAAAAACATAACAAAATAACAATTAGTGTTCCTCTGATTTCCTTTACTTTTTACTTTTGATATTTTAAGTAAACGTTCCTAATTTTATTTTTGTTTCAGCTTTATTTTACCAGGAAATTCCCAATTCCCCCTGGCCAAGGTGGCAAGTGTGCAAAATCACAACGTAGTAAAATGCAACATAAAAAACACGACATACAAAAATCACAATAAAACAGAAGAACGGGTATTCAAACATAGCAGCCTTTCAAGAAAAACAACCGTACTTACATACCTCTTCATCAGTTGGTTGAATTTTGAATTCAGGATCTGTATGTGAAATGGATGTTTTTAACGTCTGGTATTGTTAATATTACTTAAAACATCTGAATACTTCCTGGAAATGTGTTTATTGATTTAATTTTCAAAGAACAGAAATCTGTAACTCCTCACTGCCACTGCAGCGGCGTCATTTGTACAGGAAATGTGCATTTCATTTAATTTATTGATCATTTTTTTAAAAATTGATGGTGCACTCTCAATAAATGAAATGTGGGAGCACTTAGATATGAATTTATCACAACTGAATTGTGAGTTTGCAGTGCTGTTTGGTGAATGAAAATCATGATTCTGTGACTTTTATTAAAGTAAAACATCCTCAAAGGATTCAACATGTAATCTTTCTGCTCCTGGGTGCTTTCATTGATATGTTTAATATCGTTTAACCTTCTTTTTAAACAGAAACATTTTTGAACAGTGTTCAATGTACAACCAGGAGGCCATGCTTAAAAAAAGGTAATTACTCAAATGATGGAAATAGTTTTAGTGTGAAACTTGTCAGTAGTCTCTTCCTCATTGTCTTTCTTCGCTCTGCTTTCCAAAAACCAGCAAGAGCAGCAGTGAAAGCGACGGACAAACCGGCAGGAAATGAAAAGAATAAAACGGTGAAATGAAAGTTTGAATCAGACCGATGATAAATCAGAGCACACATCCCAGCTTTCCTTGTGGTTACAAAATTACTAAAAAGCCCAGTGTGAAATGACTCAAGCAAGAGCGGCGGCAGCTCTGTTTGCATACAGCCGCTGTGGTCCCATTATGAAATTATAACCTCTTTGTTATATTTGAAGGACTTCTAGACTTAATATTTTTGTTGATATGTACAGTTTGGAAGTTTAGAATTTTGTGTCACGAAAGCTTGATTCGGTACAGTCACTGTATTTTTAAATGTTCTTTTATGCTCTTACAGATTGATGCTTTTTGTATGTAGGGTCGGTATGTATGGTTTTATACATGGAGAACAAAAGGATGTACGCAGACTGACAATTTAAAGGGCAGAAAGAGACAAAGATACATATAAGTTCCTGTTTCAGTTTCACATGCACTTTGGTGCCTCTAATGAACAGGTGTGTTGCAATGACAAAGCTATTAACACTTCAAATTAGAAATATAAGATTAGTCAAGGGTTAGCACTATTGGAATCGGATTACGGAACCTATGGACTGAAATTTTACAATTTAAACCTGTTTAATAGTACCACTGAGTGGACTGCAGAGGCACCTCTATGGTTTATTAGTCATCTTGGGTCACTTGCGCTTTTCTGGACTGGAAAACAAAATTCACAATTGAAGGGTAATTAGGGGGGAAATGGTTAGAGCAGTACTCTCTCCTGTCATGCAGTGTGGCAACACCGCCTAAACCAAGGTTATAATCTTTTAATTAATCATTTTATTCATACTGTTTATTATACATAAAGCAGTGGTTCATGTGAAATTAACTTTACACTCTCAACAGTCTTCTGACTGTCCAGCTGCAGGATAAAATGTTGCCAGTTAAAGTTTACTGCAAACCACATATATGTTAATGTGTTTTTACATGTGACACTTCTACAAATTGTGTCATATCACATCCACAGTACATGTTTATGACCTGACTGTCACATATGGAAGAGGAGAGTGTGGAGTTAGAAGCAGCGGGGCTGCCGAGCCAGTGATCGCAGTTCGAGTCTTCTTTTCAACATTTGCTAACATGAAACCACTGGATATTTTTAAGTAGACCTCGGGAGAATTGCCAGCGGTGTCAGCTGATACTTTTAATGGGAAGCTCCAGCCATCTCCAGCGGTATTTTAAAGCAAAAGATGATGTTTTCCTGACCCTAACAAAGTGGTTTTTGTTGCTCAACATAACCAGAGTATAAGCACGGAGTTTTCACAAGAGAAACATTTCGTATTTAACCTAAAGAGACGTCAAGTTGTACCATAGTGTTTGAACTTATCTGTGTTTTTGCAGAAACTGAACTTAGGCAACATTTGGAGATCAGGTTGTTTGTGAATGATTTTGGGTGGGTAGATGCTGCTCAGAGGAGCATGACCACTCATCATGACTTAATGGTGCTCATGGGACAGTGACTGTCATTCTGCAGTGAACAGCACCATGAGGGTTTGTTTTTTTTGTTTTTTTACCATGTCTTGTGAGGTTGAGTGGACAAAAAGAATTTTGGGATATATTTTGTAACCCCTAAAAAAAGAGTCTTTTCTGTAATTAAAGTAATAGTGTACCCAGTAGGACACAAGATACAAAAAGACCTGTTTATGCGTGAAAATCTCAAATTTCTTCCTCTTCAACTTCCTCTGAACCTCTCACTCACAAACACGCTCTGTAAATGTAGTGGAAATGTTTTTCCACATAAAAACACTCATCATTTAATCGTCTCACTGTCTCTCCTGTGGCGCTGTGCGTGGCATCCATGGGCGAACATGTTTCATGCTCTTTCAGCCACATCATGCCGCACATTTTCAACCTGTCAGCTTCCATGAGCTTCCTCTCCACCAGGGACACTGTTGCCTCTCAAAGCAAGAAGCCAGACTGGGGGATCTTCGGGCCATGTGCTCTGTGCATCAAACAAGGAAACAACTCAGCTCAAATTAATCAGGAAACATGCGGGAAAACATGGTATTCGAGTTATATTCTGACACAGTGCGCTACTTTTCTTCCTGTCCTGCAGCCTGAGAGATTTAATAAAGAGCTGCAGGCGACAGGCGTGGATGGCCTCATTCTTACCCTGCAGCAAAAGGCAATTTCCCCTCTGGCAAGAGATGTATTTAAAATATCTGATGGAGAGTTAGAAAATGTGTCAAAGATAACTTCATTACTACTTTCTATAATTGACTTCTTTAATAGACCGACGTGCCTCGGCCAATTTAAACCGCTCTTTATAGGGAAACTCCTCCTCACTTTTAATGAACTGAACCATGATGTGTTCATTCCAACAATTCACTGAGATTATTATCACTTTGATGTCACTGGTACCTTTCTTTATTGTGAAAAAAAAAAACAATATACCACAAATTAGCTTATGACTCTGAAACACTGCTGAGCGTGTTCGCTGTCCGTGTCCGTGTGTGTGTGCCTACCCACCCCCTCGCTTCAAGTGATCCTTGCTCTTGTGAGATGGTTTTGTCCTATGCGAAGCTTCACAGCTGAATAGGCCGTGGTCGGGTGAGGTGAGTTCAGTTGACCCCGGGGTCACGCGGAGACAATGGTGGCCGGGCTTCTATAGGAAGAACAAAAACAGAGACCCCCGGGCTCATGGCCCCTGTTGTGGGAGGGGCCTGGGTATGGTAGGCCATTTTAGAGAAAAGGGGAAGAAGCGGCGCTGCATCAGAGGGGATGTTTTGGATCTTGAATATCACAAGTGCTACCAAACCGTACACTTCACCTGGGGAGGCTTTTCGCTGCAGTTTAATGGTGTCTTTATTTTCACCCTAAACAATATAAACTATCATCTGCAAAGTATCCTGAAATTCACCTCATCTCTCCCCAGCACACAGATCTTTAGCTATCATCTGTGCACAAAGCTCGACGAGGAGGGGGGAGGTCTAACAAGGAGAGCCGTAAGCTTTTATCTGACCCCATGGGACGATGTGAAGTCTACAACCTCCCTGCCTGCCCACCCACCCCCCACCTCACTTCCATATGCAGAGGAACTAGCCCCACCGCTGGCTTTGTGTGGGGGGTTGGGGGTCATGACTGAGTGCTCCCACTCCCACAGTGTGCCATGAGGAGTGGAGAACAACAGATATTCTGCTATTGGGGGGGAAAAGTTTTTTATTTCTTGGTTCGTTGAAGAAGAGAGTATTCAATCTCAAACCAAACTCCTTTTATTTAAGTGTCTGAGGATTTAATATACATTTACAGCAACGTCAGCGTCCAGAAAAGAGATTTCACAGTGAAATGATTGCAATATAATGAGAATAAAATGCTCATAGTGCATAGGAACAAAAACATCCCACCTCCTCTCTGAAACTGAGTGGGTTTCACAGAGCTGATTTGTGTTAAAATCGACAGACACGCGAGTGATGGGGAAGTTGTGGTTTTAGTGCTTCCTCTCACAGTTGAAAAGCAGTCGTGTGACTGTACATGTGGTACAGTATTTCAGTTGGCTAGTTCCCTCTGCTGGCCAGCTACCATACTGTATCGCACTCACTGTTTTTTGTCAAATCACAGGATTTCAACAGATAAATACAAAAACCGAAGGTCAGCAGCAGATTGCATGGCCTTCAAAAGAAAAATTATTTGAAACTAAATTTGTGTGACCTCTCAACACAACATATTGTCATTGACAGTGAGTTTTTTAAATTCCAATATGTACATTTACATTTACATTTAGGGCATTTAGCAGACGTATGTATTAGAAGGTGAAATACCCTTTTTTTTTGCATTTCATCAAACCTCCATTATACCCTTAACTACCCAATGTTTGTGTTTAATCTGTGGAAAGGCGGTGATGGATTTGGAAGCCTCCAGCGTTGAAGGGATCGTCCCTTGTTTCTTTGTTATTAAACTTCAGGAAAATGTACTTAAAAATGCTTCTTTTGTCATTTATTTAACTGTATTTACATCTCTGTGTCGTGAACAAAAAAAATGGTTGGAAGGATTTTGTTTTACTTGTTCTTAAAGCCGCAGGGGGGACAAACCAGCGGCTCTCAGTAAATGAAGAACCTTTACTTACAACAATGTTGTAAAAGTACTGATTAATCGTTTTCTCTATTTCTTTGTTGCTTCAAACAATTATTTCAGTGAGATGTGAGAAGTTTAGAGGGAAATGTGTGTTTGGTGTAACGGCTTTCAACTTAAAGATATCTGGAACATAAAGGTAAAGGGCATTTTAATGGTTTTTGTAAGTTTATCAGGTTGTTTTATGTAAAATCTTAATTTTAAAAGCAACCTCAGCTGGCAAATTACTAAAAAGCACAATTTACTTTTGTGTGTGAAGCAAGGTCGAAGTTTACAGTAGCATAAAATGAAAATACTCAAGTAAAGTACAAGTACCTCAAACGTGCAATTGGGTAAATCTAATTTACACCATTTTCACCCAAACAAATATGATAAAAATAATGGTGGGTGAGATATGCCGTTTCAGTTATACATTTTATTCGTTTTCAGCTTAATAAAGTGACCTCATGTCAACTTTTAAAATGATCTTTAAGATTTTGTCTTAACTGATTGATTGATCAAAGTGCAAATTCAAATTCCTGATCATCTGATCATTAACACAATCGAAAACAAAGACGTTTGGGAGCTTATATTTGATACAGTCCACCAAAACGTCACTGTGCACAAGGCATTTTCATTTCTATACATGTGGAAAAGTCAGTTTTGCAGAGTGCATAGCATCTGAAACATGTACTAAAGACTTGTATTGATCAAATGCTTTGCACCTCACTGCTCAGGACCATAACAATTCTTTCCTTCCACACATTCAAATAACTTTCATGTTGAAGTGCTCAGAGAGAACCAGATGCAGAGGGTGTGTGGATGTTTGAGTTTGGGCCCTACATCCTGTCTGCAGGGGCCCCGAATTTGTTGCAGTACTCGACTGCTCTTCTGTTGTGGTTTGATGGCTTGTGCCTTCAGTTGTAAAGTCTCCACAACATCCAGACGTTTTTTGTTTTAAATCCGAGAAGAAAGCAAGAGCAGAGGAGGGCATGAGTGTATTTTGAGCTCTCTGTGAGCATGAAATGTTGCAGGAAATTTCGTTCATTTCAGAAACACACTCTGAATCACACAATCGAGAAAAGGCTGTCACAATTATACACATTTTATAGTCCTTGTTAGTTTCTTTTACTATAACTTTTCAAGCTTCACAAACCAAACATCTGTTATGTGGATTAGGCTGTTAGAAGAGAAGCATTTTGCCTTTGAAGCCAGGATGCAAATATGCTTATTTACAAACTAATCTTAAAAATGGTTTAAACTTAAATAAATTGTTTCGTTTAGATTTCAAACTTTTGCTTTTGACATTTCGTTTCTTCGATCCTGAGTTTATTATTATTCTGGCAACAAATGGGTTAAATAATTTGTAGGAGCTCATTTTTGTGTAAAGGCCTATAAACATTTTTTATTGACGTCCTCTTTAAGTGTTGATCGAAACTAATTGAGCAAATTTAACCAGAAACAGACCATTTAGATTCCAACCCCAATCTCATTGTTGTCTCGACATAAATAACTTTTAAATAATCATAAAGCTAGAAATTCAATCAGTGTGAGCCTATTTTTGGTTTCATGAACTGAATAATGTTTTTTTTGAACATTTAGGCCTAAGAGTTAAATTTGTATTTCTTGTATTAGTTTTGATGGACCTTTACATTCCTGTTTACAGGCCCTGGGTATACGGTGGGTAGGCTACCTATTTAATAATTGTACTTCATTTTTTAATACTTACTTGTTAATGTCTCACATGTCAGAGTCACTGAGCAACTTAACTGTTATTATGGCCTGAATTGCAATGTCATAAACTCAGTAAAACTGAATTTCAGGATGACAATGAAAAAAAAGAAAGAAAATCAAATTGAAAGATCAATTTTCTGTCTTGTTTCCCTGCATGGTGGACAATTAAACACATGTGCCTACAGATCGATACACGTGAAAACAACACATTACAGGCTGACTTGAATGTGTTGTGGAGCAGCAACAGGTTAATTAGTCGTTGTATTTTTGTGGTTAAACGAACATACACTGCACTTGAGGAACAAAACGAGGTCATACATGGAAAAAATGTTCACAACCTATCGCTTTTAATTTGATTAAATAAAAAAATAAAAATAAAAAACACACATGGCTTCTTCAAAATAATTAATCTTTTAATTAAAATGCTAAACTTTAATGCTCATAAAGCTGTATGGATGAAGCAGGGTGCGCTCAGTTATGCATGCATGTATATATATATTTTTTTCTAATATTAAAGGGTGTTGAAACCCGCAGTGATCCCTGTCTGGCTCCCTCTCCTTCATCAGGAGAGGTGGAGGCTGTTTGGTTGGAGATGTGGGTCGGAAGTACCGTAGTTTATGTATGCTAATAGGGAGAGTTGGGGGTTGTAGCTAGATATTTACGTTCAGTGGGAGCCGCCCTTCATTCACCCACATGGTTACCAACTGGTCGCCTTCGCGCCACTTTCCTAACCCCGCAATCATTTTTAACCAGCGTATCTAGGCTATAAATTCAGTCGCGATCGGCTCGGATTTCACTCCACGCTTCGGTTTTGTCCTCCGGTAGAAAAGTTTTCGGATTAGTTACGTATTTATTTCTCTCTTTTGTCGGCGAGAGACTACACGGCAGCCCAAGCAAGTGAGCGAAGATGGTGGATTTCGGCTGGTGAGTGTCTATCGAGCGCATGTTTATCGGCAAGGAAGTCGGGTTTCGGGTTATTTTCTAACCTCTGCTTTTGTGAATGAAACCCGTAACGGTGTGTTTTGCGTCTGTTTCGCGTGTCTTAGCACCACGCCGGCGGAGGGGATATCCAAACATTAACACATAAATGATATGCTTGCGATGAAAACAGTGTAACGTGAGGCGCATGGCAGCCCCCTCTGCTCCACCATTGAGGGAATGAGGGAGATTTGAAAAGCTTGTCCGGAGCTTTCTCCGCTGCGCTTTAGCAACTAGTTGAGAAAAAAATACCCTCCTGGTAACAACCACAGAGTTTGTGTACACATGCTTGTCGGATATTTTGAAAAGTAAGTTTGTAAATGTGCTTAATTTGTTGCTCGGTCTCGAGTGCAGTGGTGTGTGAGTTAAAGTGCCCCCCAGAACAAAGCAGCAGCACATGGGGCAGTTTTAGGCCGCGCGTTTTAGCTTAAGCTAGCTTAGCCTAGCCGCATGAACTTAAAATAGTAGTTACCCCATAACTGCTAAAACCCCATCGAGACAAGGAGTCCAGCTTATTAAAGACATGAGGGAATAAATACACCCAGCCCAATGAGACCAATTGGCGCATTTTCAAACGTGTGCTCGTTTGTTGTTGGCTAACGGGCTAATCAGTGTCGTCAAACTCATGTAGATTTTATTAGCTTGCGAACAAGATGGAAAAAATGAGCCGACTGTATTCACTTAAAACACCCAAACTGCTCCTGTGCCGTCTCCAGTGACAGTTGGGGGGGCCAGCTGCGGTGTCGTTAACACGGTTTTGCCATGTTTTCATGAAGCTAACACCAGCTCGCAGCGGCTAAGCTACATGCCCCAAACCAGCGCAAGGCTGCTGTTTGCCGTTAGCTTCTGTTCCTACATGGACGTTAGCCTTGTTTTCTAGGAGGTCCGAAACCGCAAGCCACGGCATTTCCCTGAAAGTAGACAACACGCACTTGCAGTTTTAAGTGTGCACTACCACGTTGGCGTATATCTTGGTTGGTTTTAAGGCATTTATGCTAAGGTTGGCGCACTTCGAGGCGCCATGTTAAAGACGGTGGGGGAGGGGTGAACAACATCGTGCCCTGCGCAGGCGCTCCGGTGTCGCAGGGAACGCGGGCCGCAGGCTGCGCTGCTCATTCATGTTTTCAGTGACCTCGTGCTGCTGCAATAAATCATAACATCTTGTGTCACAGCAGCCAACTCGTGTAGTGATCGACTAACCAATGATGGTGGTGCACACGCCTGGTGTGTTACGTTTGAATTCCACGTTATTAGACATGTTTTAATTAGAATAAATTGGATACGCGTGCGCACATACCAACCCCGAGTAACTTGTTGCAATGGCAAAAAAGTCGCATTCATCGTCTCATGTGTCGTTTTTTTTTCATTCACAGATCTACCATGAGGTGCAGGACCCCAGCCACAATGGCAACATGGAGCCCTGTGACCATCCTTCCCATGGTGCTGTAATCAGTCTGTGGTATTGTCAAAGTGCTTACAGTGCAGGTAGTACTATGTCATACCTACTGCAGTGGAGGCACTTACAGCAATACCCTGACACCGATGTGCAGGATCCACTGATTTTACATGTGATTTGAAGTACTGTCTTTGTGCTAAGGTGCATCTAGTGCAGATAGTGAAATAGACTAGCACCTACTGCCCTAAGTGCTCCTTCTGGCATAAGGGGCTGTGATATGCGCCACCAGACCATTTCTAATTGGGCTGAAATATCTCGCAGTTCTCTGCTAGTTTTGCATAGTTGCACTACAAGAATAGATGAGTTGTGCAAATCTATGCAAAACTGATGGTGGCCTGCTTGCTCTCCACCGGTTTAGATTTCTTTGGTTTTGGGGGTGTCACATCAAACACAATCTTGATTGCTTACTACACCTGTAACATATCTGTTTTTTTTAAGGGGTATTCTCTAAAGGAGAGATCTCATCCAGTGACTCAGTTTCAGCAGTACTAAAGTGCTTATAGTGCAGGTAGTGTTTCTCCTATCTACTGCAATGTGAGCACTTGAAGTACTTCTAACTAACTGCATCTTTATGAAGTTGAGATGTTTTTAATTGTTGAAGACTTGCCTGTTAATCGTCACATGGTCAGTTTTGCTGGTTTGCATTCAGCTTTAACTGTTGTTCGCTGTGCAAATCCATGCAAAACTGACTACGCTGATGAACGGTCATCTAGATCACTGTTTACTGTGTGGTGTGACTGTCTGGATATTTGGAGATGTCCCTTTCTGTGCAGGTGGGGATTAGTAGCAATGCTGTGTACCTGGAGGTATTGCACTTGTCCCGGCCTGTGTAGGAACGAGGAGATGGAGGCAGCCAGTATCTTAAATGAAGCGTTGATATAGGAAACTGCCCTGCTCGTGATTACATGTCTGTTTTTGACAAGTTTGGTCTGTTTTTTGAAATGCATGTGATTACAGGTGGTGGGTTTAAAGTAATTGATTGTAATGTTGCTCCAAAAAATATTAAATATTTTACATTTTCTTTCTCTGAATGCTTTGTTATGCAAATTTCACAATTTATGGGTTGCATGCCTTAAACATCAGTGCATGTTTTATGGTTGGAGTTGATCTGAATTTCCAGTAAATTTTAGCTGGAAAAACTAAATCATGGCATAACTTTGTACTGCCAGCTCTATAATAAACTGGAACACATTAAAAAAAATTCATGTTTTTCGTCAATTGTTTTTACTGAACTCTGATTAAACAATTGACGAAAGAGGTTTCCTCTTGGCCACCACAATAATCTGTCACACAACTGAATCCTGTTTGTTCTAATCTTAAAACAGTGCTGGTGCAGTCTGCAATGATCCCCAGGTAGACATTGGATCATGGTGCATGTATTAGTGAGGAGAAAATGACTAGAACTAGGAATTTTAAATATGCAAAACAAGGGATATGTTCATGAATGTTACAAAAGGACACTGACAGAATCTGAAATCTTTTAAGTTTGGGTGTGGAGCAGTTTTTTTCAGGTTAGAAATAAGAACGGCACAAGATGTAATGAGATACGAAATCTAACCAAATCCTATTAAATTTACTTCAATATTGATGCAAAACAATTGTAAGGATTAAAACACAATTTTACAAAACACAAAAACAAAATTTTAACTATGTAGTGAAAGAAATTGTGTGTGTGTGTATATATGCTAACCAAAGTTGGTTAGGGATATTGGGATACATTAATGTTTCAAGTGTTTTAACATCTGCATTTTTGTTTTGTTTTCTAAATATTTGTAGTCCCCAACAATAATGTGACACATTTAATTTGACTTTTATTGCGTATCCATGCACATTCATATATGCACTTGTATCCCAATATCCCTAATTAATTTCCAGTTCAAGAAGCAGGAAAAGGATCAGATCAACCTGTGTTGATCCCCATGAAGGAGAAATTCAATTTGACACAGCAGCACAAGGGAACAAACTAAAAATAAAATAGAATAAAATTAAATTGTACTTAAAGTGTAAAATGTGAAAAGTACAATAGATGAATAGGTGTGCATAAACCTGTGCCATATTCATGTAAATGCAAACAATCATACATTGTTTGCATTTACGGCTATTGAAGCTTATCAGCCATGTCATTTAATTTACTGAATTTTACATGAGGGAAATAAAAATAATCCTCATGGAGGCCCCTCACTGGAAGAAAATCCCATGAAAAGACTGTGACCAAAATGTAATTAAAAAAGATAGAACAATAAAACATCAGTGTCTAAGAGACTTCAGGTGTTGTGCTGAAGTCTTGAGTTGTAGCTGACCTGCCGTCCACACGGTGGCGCTGTCCGGCCGCAGCTCGGCCGCACACCCGGCCGCGGAGTGCAGGTAGCGACACGGTACCGCCTCTGCTGTCGGTCCAACCAACTTGGCCAACATGCCGCTTTCAAACAGAGCCACACCGCTGCAACTTTCCCTCTGTGTGTGGATTTAAATGATCATCCGGAGCTTCTCATCGACACGAACACAAACGCCACATGGTCGCCGCTGAATCCTGAAACCTGAAATGTGGACTGGACTCACCTGAGCGGTGAACTAACAGACAGATCTGTTTTTGTATTTTTTCCTCTCTTCTTTTTCCTTCTTTTTTTTTTTTTTTTTTAACCCGGGATTTTTATTAAAATGTCTGAGCTATGGACGAACTACATTTTCCTCCTGGCGTTTTGTTCTGGATCAGGGTTCGGGATCCCAAACAAATGCGACGAAGTGCGGAAAGTTTTCCAACTCAGGGAAATTGGACCAAATCAATTACTGCCTTTAAGTCCCAGACCAGGTATGTTGGAGTTAATCTTTACTGTCTGGTTTATTTAACAGACGCAGTTAAAGTCTCACTAACCAGCCAGTGATACAAACTGTATCACATTTCTTACTGATGTGTTGTATTTTCTTCATTTCCATCCTCCCGGCGACTAAAGACTCAACATGCCAACCACTGATTGACAGAAATATGCCTGAGAAGTGACTCAACACAGTGTTACCTTCCTGAAGAGCTCATTAACTGCACTGTAGCCTTGAACCTGTCATTTTCTGCCTCCTTGAAGTGCTCTTTGTACTTACAAAACACACCTTTTTAAACACATTTCAGAGGCGTGTGTGCAGTTATGATAATGATATAGACAGAGGAGCAGGGGAGCTGTGAGCTGTTTAAATGGCATCTTTTTATGTGTCTTTTAAATCAAGATATTCAGAGGAAATGCAACATGACTGCAACAATAAAAGTCCATTCTTCTTATAGAGGAATGTGACATCTTTACTCATGTATATCTACTCTAGTTTGGGTGCAGCAATATGTCAGTAGGTTCATGACACATATTATTAAATCATACATTTCAAATACATTTATAAGCACTCAAAGCTGAGCAACAGGAGTGAATTGTGAGATATATTTTCGGAGCGTTTGTTCAATAAAAACCCATGAAAAGGTTGTCAAAAATTCCCAAAAGTCACACTTGAGTAAAAGTACAGATTCTCGTCAGTGGTTTATTGAGCTTATGAAGCATGAGACTCCTCTTAACACTTAATCTTTTACATTTCTTGAAAAATAAATAATCAGTGACAGCAGCTGGATGGCACACAGTGTCTCATCACACCCGCTGCCTTCAATGTCAAACACACTGTTGTCAAAAGTACCCAAAAATCATACTTGAGTGAAGGTAAAGATATTGTGTTAAAATATTACTTTGGTGAAAGTGAACGTCACCCATAGGAGTAGTACTTGAGTAAAAGTCTTAAAGTGTCTGATATTAAATGTACAAAAAGTACAAAAAAGTGAATAAAACACTTAAAATAAATGAATTTATGGTGATAAAATGTGCTTCTTTGGCTTATCAAATAAATTAAGCGGAGTGAAAGTACAATATTTACCTCCAAAATGCAGTGGAGTGGAAGTATAAAGTAGCAGAAAATGAAGATACTCAGTTAAAGTACAAGCACCTCAAAACTGAACATAAGTACAGTAGTAGTTGAGTAAATGTACTTAGTTACACTCCATCACTGGTATTACCTGAGTCAAAGTAAAGATATTGTGTTAAAATATTACTTTGGTAGAAGTGAAAGTCACCTATAGGAGTAGTACTTGAGTAAAAGTCTTTAACTATCTGGTATTAAAAATCTGATTGCTGATAAAATCAGTGAATTTAAAAATGTGCTGCTTTCACTCTGATTAATTATTGGATCTGTAAAGTAACTAGTAACTAAAGTTATCAAATTAATGTAGTGTGGGTACAAAGTACAATGTTTACCTCCAAAATCAAGTAGAGTGGAGGTATAAAGTAGGAGAAAACAGAAATACTCAAGTGAGGTAACAGTTGCAGGTACCTCAGTTGAACTGTAGTAAAGTTCCTGAGTAAGTACTTGGTTACACTGTGAACAGGTCACAAATCGTTCACTTCACTGCACTACCAGCAGTTTATTGTGAAATCTGAATGCCAATAAAATAAATACATTTTTAATAACTATTTTGGCTTTAATGCAGCATGTAATCTGCAAAGTAATCAGTAACTAAAGTCATCAAACAAGTGCAGTCGAGCAAAAGCACAGTACTTGACTCCGAAATGGATTGGAGCCGAAGTTTAGAGCAGCAAACATGGAAAATAACTAATTTGAACTTAAAAAGAGTATTTGAGTAAATGTATTTAGTTACATTGCACCACTTGTGAGAAGGTCTCACTTACTGCTCACTTCAAGTTTGAGCTGCAGAACACGGGCTGATATAAAATGTGCTGTTTTAATCCAGTGGAACTAGGAGCTAAAGCTGCTCAAACTCTGCTCCCTCCAGCTGACTAAAGCAGATAAGTGGCTTGCAGGGATAAACAGGACTTATTTTGTGTAAAGTTAGGTAAACTAGGCTTCACTTAACTTTCTGAACACCACCAATCATGTAGAACGTAAGATTTGGGGGGAATTATGGGTGTGGATGTACCATGTGGGCTGTCATTGACTCTCTGCTGCTGCTGCTGCTGCTCTCCGTGCTCCCTTTTGGAAAAGTAAATCTTAATGGTGTTGACTGCCATCCTGCCACAAACTGCTCCCTATAAACTTCACCACCCCCTTTCCTCTCCTTTTCACCGCTGTGCGGAAACCGATTCAATTGACAGAAAACCCGCAAATGCCCCTTCAACCTCTAAATAACCCTCATAATGCCATCACCACTCGTGCTCCTGTAATGAGCCAGCATGTGTGGCTGTGTTGATTTAAATCTTTGTGCTGTTTCTTTTCTCTGCAGTGATGATATCCTCCTGATTCAGTGGCTATAATGCTGTAAAAACACCCGTTGCTGTTTATAAGTGCACCTCTGCTGACCTTTCTGGCAGCCGCGCACAGCTAAACGGTCCTCGAGATCCAAATGCATCTTGACATCGGAAAGATGTAAATTGTTTTCTTGATGGTTCAGATTAACATCAGATAGTGTAATGGGAAGTATAGTTGATTCTAGAGAATTAATTTTTTTTTAGAAGTTATCTATGACTGAGCGTGGGCTTGTGCAAAATAACCTCCAGAAATTCTAGGAATCTGGGCGAGAGCGAGCTGTTTCCATGTAATAAGACGTGCCAAACAGCCTTCAGCTCTGGTCAGAACACGGCGAGTCAGAAGTCTCTCACCTCGGCAAAACAATGCTGTCGTCTGCGGTGTTGGAAGTGGAAATGTTTCTGGGAAAGCATTTTTAAAAAACAAGACCTGGGGCGCTTTCAAGTTGTCTTATCTAGGAGAGTTTGAATTCCTCCTCGTGTGCCATCGCCGGCTCTGCTCCGCTCCTCACACTGGGGGCTGATAGCGTCTCTGGCAACAGCCCCACGCGCTCTGTCTAGGCATGTCAGAGAGGCTTTTTGGGCCACTTTGAGATGTTTTGATTGTCCCGTATGTGCGCAGATCGCTTGCGTTTGTTGTAGTGGAAAACCTGAGACACATCACTCCGTGAGGCGATAACGCTCTGACCGAGATCTTGTCTCAGGGTGTAGGTGCTTTGGTTTTCTTGCTTCACTAAAGCATTTTTTAACTTTACCACTGCATCTTTACCTCATGTTTTAAGGCATGTGATCAAGATTATGGCCTTGAAATGATTTATGATTCACATCATCAGTTTCAATCTTATATTTCTGAAGAGTTTGCATGTTTTTCATCCAGATCCCGTCTTGCAATCTTGAATCGTTGCTCAGTCAGTCAGTCAGTGGCCACTTTGGTCCGGACTGAAATCAATCATCATAGATCGACTGTGATTTTGTACAATCGTTCATCGTCCCCAGGCTGACTTTAGCCCTGTTTCCACCCTGAGTACCAGGAACTACTTTTTCGGGAACAAAAAGGTTCCTTTATCCGGTTGTTGTCTGTATTTCCAAAGCGGTCTAAAGATCAGTGAAGATACGGCACATTTGTCTGTGAAGGCTCTTTTAACACGTCGTTTTTGCTGATGACTCTGACACAACAATCGTTGTTGGTCCATCTGTCATGTGCTTTCTCCATGTTGAAATGTGTAGCTCAGCAAGGCCCCACCCTCAAAGTGCCTTCATTTTTGGACTACCCAGCGTTGACAAATGTACGATAATAATCGTATTTGTAGGATAATTTACCAGACAATATGACGCATTCAGTAGCAGCTGGTTGTATTATATGCTGTCCATGAATGTATCGATAATGCTGTCTCGTTTTAATTAATTTCCTGACTTGACAAAATGTATATCCTACGTCTCACGTGGCCATTTTCCAGCCGGTCCTGCTTGGTGTGGGCTATGATGATGAATGTGAATGTTCTGCTTCACGTCACTTAACTCTCATTCGAAGCTACTTTGATGTGGAGCTTGAACTTTCTAACTAAGTTATGCCGTGTTCAACCCAGTTAATCATTTTAAATATGTGTTAAATATATCAAATTACACATTTACCTCTTTTTTTTTTCTCGTGGTCATGACTTGGTACCATAATTTCCCCTAAAATACAGTAATTGTAAGCCATTTGTATAATAGTTTAACTTTTCCCATCTGGGCAACGCTGGTACCAACCCCTTTGGAGATAAAATAACGTCCCCTGGTCCTTACAATAGAAACGAGTTCCTCCGTAGGTTCCTAGTTCCTGCAGAAAGTTCCTGTGGTGGAAACGAGGCTAATGATGATTCCCTGACTTTTCAGAGCGGCTGACTTGGATTAAGAAGTGTGCATTGGATGATTCCTGTGAAATTTGTTACACACTCATCCATGCCTCCCTGAGGGTCAATGTAAAGACTTTGGTGATCCTCTCATGTGTTATCAAGCACCACCAGCAGCTCAAAATGCTAATTTGTCCATTAGCCTATTTGGTTGATGACCAAATACCTAAGACACTAATAATAAGCTTCAACTTAACTTTGTCTTCAGTGCTGATGTTACTCACACGATAAACTATGACAGTAAACACGGCAACCATAATACTTGCTTAATGTTACCATGTTAGCATTGTGAGCGTGTTAGCATTTTACCTCAAAGCCCTGCTGTGCTTCAGTACAGCCTCACAGGGCTGCTAGCCGGGGTGAGCACCCTGCTGATGAATGCAGCTGAAGCTCGTCATGTTGGACAGTTGGCAGTTTATCACACAGATAATGCGGAACGTGGTTAGACGCACTCATTTATTCATGCCCTCGGGCAGTTTAGGGTGTCAAATCCACCTTGTATGCCTTGTATGTCTTTGGAATGTGTGAAGGAAAAGTGGGGCAAATCCTGAGCCCCAGTTTAGCATTGTGTTTGAGTCACAGAGGTAAGCATTCCTTTCCCTGAAAGATAAATAGCCTACCTGGTGATGTCTGAAGAACACAGGTCTTTTAACTACATGCCTTTTGTGAAGCCATTTTCAGATCATTTCCCAGTTTACTGATCCTAACAGATGCTGTATGGTATTTGTCTTACACAAGGTGAACCAAACATGTATGATCAGTTAAATCTGACCATACAATGTCACTTTATAATATTTAGTATTTTCTAACAATTTCATGCATTCATTTTTCTCTTGTGTTGAACAAAATGAGCAAAGATGTGTCATTTCCGGCTAACTGGATTAGGAAATGCAGTCATTACTTGAGCCAGCCCGATGGTTAGAGGAGTCTTTGAGGATTCGGGAAATTCAGCACAGAGCTAAATGTTATTAAAAGACCATCTGGGTTTTTCGAACATTGCGGGGTATTTACTTTCCAGAGAAACAAGTACTTATCTCCGTGACTGGAAATACAGAGGGAACGAAATGGTCCTCTTCACACTGAGCCACCCTGCTTCTTACTTCTGTCCCATTTTAAATCCTCGCTTCTTCTGTCTATAAGGTTTTAAAATCCTAACATTTGATCTCGGTGACTCTCAGGTTCGGACCTTCAGGTGTGTGTGTCCAAGAACCTGACATGCTGCACCAAGAAGATGGAGGAGAAGTACCAGGTGGCGGCTCGGAGGGACATACAGAACCTCCTCCAGACGTCCAGCTCCAGCCTCAAGTTTCTCATCTCACGTAATGTGGCCGCTTTCCAAGGTAAGAGCGTGAAGTCATCTCTGCTGTAAAGGCTGAGCTTCATGGACGCGTGCTGAGATGAGAGCGCAAATGTTTACGGGGATAATTGCATGTGTGTATTTTCTAGTAGGATACATTAGGAGTTTGGGTTTGTGTGGGTGCTGTGAAAACACTGGATGAGTCAGCGTGTGTGCGTGTGTGTGTGTGTGTGTGTGTGTGTGTGTGTGTGTGTGTGCAGTCAGACTCCACATCAGAGAAAACAGAGCGGAGTCTGTCCTCCCTCCAGATCTACCGCTACACTCTGATCTTGAGATTAGATAGGCTGGCTGTTCCTGTAGGAGATTCAGGAGGAGGCTGTCTGCAGGGTAAACGGCTTTTACGAATAGTTTCTCTTCATCCGCAAGGTGTCCTGCTATACTGTATCCCGATAAGAAACTAAGTCCTAATTTTTACTGGAACTGGCGCTGGTACCGGAACGCCGTTATCCCATTGTGAGCAGGCTACCGTCCATCTCCACATTAGTCTTAAACCTCTTTCTCTCATTGTTTTCCATCCTTTCACTCAGCAATGACTGACAGCTGACTTACAGGCAGCCGCTTGCCTCTGTCTGTGAGCTCTCCCTGCCAGCACAGTGGGATGTCTCTCCCACTCCGGCTGATAGCCGTCATATGACTGCTCAAATGGGTGGGCAACAAATACAGCGCTTATGACTTGAATGTGCAGACATATGATTAGGCCAATTGACTTTAACAACGTCTCTAAGTTTAAAGGCGTGCTGTTATCCTCCCCCCTAAACTCAAATGATTTATAGGAGAGTCTCGTATGATCACAGTATTTGTGCTGTGGTTTGCAGGGGCAATGCCCGGTTTTTGTCGTCAGATGTTTGATGTGTCTACTCAGGCTCTGAAGTTCAGCTAAAATACTCACCATTTATGACAATGTTTATGGAGCAAGCCGCCTCTGGGACACTGTTAACTTGGGACAAAATTGCAAACAGTGCAGCTTTTTCAAAGGCTGAGACTGGCATTTTGAGAAAACATTTATTTCTTGTTGTCAAATCCTATAATATGAACAAAACAGTATGCAGTGTAATCTCAAAGCAATATCAGGCAACATATACGCAGACGCCGATTTGTCTATGATGAGCCAATAACAGCCGACCATTAAGGTCAGGCTCTGAATGTTCACCTTTCAATGTGCACACTCAGAGACGCAAAGACTTTGAGGTGCATTCCCGGGAAGTCCGTGAGGGTTTAGGGTCGTCCCACTGTCAAATTGTTTAGTGTATGAGGGCTCTCTCGCGGATATTTTGGGCCTTTTTTATGGGGAATTACCCACAATTCATAGCGTTGTAACATTAAACACAGGGTTACCAAGGGGTACCTGCGTAACCCCAAAAACAACAAGGTAATCCGGTTGCTTTCGTTTCTCTTTATGAGAGATAAACTGAAACTTTCAAAATTTCTACTTAAGCTCTGACATTTTTTCCTAAATCTGATTCTCTACCTAAATCTCTCAGTTTATTTACACAACATTAAACTAATAACCTTTGAAATATTATGGAACTTTTTCCCTGAAACTTCAACATGTTTCTGTTTGTGTACATGAGTACTCCCAGTTTTTAATTTTTTTTTATTGTAAGGCTATATATTTTAAAACATAAAATAAAAAACCCAAAACCTACAAGGTCAGGTGAAATGTGTGCCGTCACAGTGTTATGAAACCATTTCGGCCCCTTGCAGACTTTTTTCACTCAAACACCATGTGACATCATCAAAGTCAGTAAGGGCTCAGGGCTTTAGGCCTTTGGGGTCACATTAAGGCCTGAAACCCATCTGTGGCACTCAGAATCAGAAATCAGACTCAGAAACAGACTCAGAAACAGACTTATTACCAAGAAGGATTTTACACCAACGAGGAATTTGTCTTAATGAAGAAGGTGCATGCATTGAAGACAATAAGCAAACAGACAGTGACTAGACAATATAAACAGACAGAGACATAGAGTGCGAGTGCAGAGACGCTCAGCCCCAAATTGAAGATGTAAATCTTTAAAAACAAGTTTATAGTTGTTACTTTTAAAGTATTTTTCCCCAAATGTTTTGGTTTAGTTTTTAGCAAATGTTCCTGGCATAAGGAGTATTTCCAATGGGGTCTATTTCCAGCAGCGGATTTATACACATTTATGGCTTTAGTAAGTATTTACAGCAGCAGTTTACAGTGCATGTGGGATTGACTCAAATAAAGGAACATGTTGCCGAGGGCAGCAATGTGGCTCACTGATGTGTTTTTTTTACATAGTTTTTGGACAACAATGGAGGACCATGGCACTGAAGAGAAGCTAAATCGGCCTTTGGCTACACAGACAATGCATGTTAGTAGGATCAATTCAATGTTGGTTTTGGTGCTTTCAACAGTTGAAAAATACAGAATAACAACAGTCTCATCCTTCAATATGCATCTAACGTTAAATGTCCAAGGGTGTGTTTTTACTTTCCGCCCCTTAAACGCCTCGTAACAGTCTTGAAGCTGGCAGGTTTGTTCACACAGGTCAAGTCAGAAAAAGCTGCAGGAGCTGGTATAAAAAAAATGAGCAGTGCTAACATGGTTTCACGTGTGGAATGGCAGCCAGTGTGCACTCCTGCCAAACCAAACAGAGTTCCCTGTCAACATCGGCTCTCATCAGTCAACAAACATTGGCAGCTGCCTCCAACAGCCAGGCTGTATAATACAAGTGGCAACAGACGCCCAGCAATTTAAGTCTCATATTGGAGTCACAGCGGCAGAATGACCGCTCTGAATATTGCATTTATTAAGTCATTATGTCATGTTCCCAAGGTGTTTTTGTGATTGATTTAATAAGAGTCCAGACGAGGGCTGCAGCTACTTATTATTTTCATTACTGAATAATCTGCTGATCATTTCTTGATTTAAAAAAAACAAAAAAAAACCCAGCTATAGTGAAAAATGCTGTTCACAATTTACCAAAGCCCAAGTTGGCATATTCAGATCGCTTGTTTAGTTCAACACACAGTCCAAAACTTTGAGGAGTTAACAGCATTCTTGGTATTATTGCTTGAAGATTACTTAAAAAATGTTGCCTTCAATGTGATGGCGACTAATTGTTTAAAGGTGCTCTTAGTACATAATTACAGCCATCAAGGCTGCTAAATACAGTTCCATTTACAACAGTGGATAGTTTTAAGGAGACTTGGGGATATTTCTGAAAAACAGGCTTTGTCTCACAGAAAGTTTGACCAACTCCATCCATGACTGTGGCAACCAAAACGGGTACTTTAAGCAAAACCATGATGTTTTCCTAACCAAGTGTTTTTTGTGCCTAAACCTAAGCAGAGCACACGCAAGAGAGAACAAGAGAGGAGTAGAAAATCAAGCCTAAAAACATTTGCAAAGCAGAGTTGCTTAAATCCATGTTTGCTTCTTCTTCGCTGAATTTGTTGGAGCATTTCTTTGTTTGTTGACTCGATACTGCCACCAACTGTCGATCAGGGGATTAGCATGTCAAATCCATGCATGCGCGTCCTCGTTTGTATCCATAATTCAAACGAAACAGGGACTCACTGGTACGCGGGCGGCTGTGGCTCAGGGGTAGAGCCAGCGTCTTGTTATCGGAAGGTCGCTGGTTCGATTACTCTGGTCTGCATGTCGAAGTGTCCTTGGGCAAGATACTGAACCCCAAACTGCTCCTGATGTGCTGGTCAGCACCTTGCCAGGCAGCCACCGCCATCAGTGTATGAATGTATGTATGAATTACTGTAAGTCGCTTTGGACAAAAACGTCTGATTAGTAACCTAAATGAAATGATGTACTCGCTATTAGTGGTGATATAAAAAAACTCTGCATACCTTTAATTGACGAAATCATTCGGCTGTAATCCAAACATGTCTTCAGTTGATAGTTATTGGCTGGATCAGATATATATTCAACTCGACATAGTTGATTAAAAATTGGTTTACATTAATCATAAATCCGATTAAATTACACATGAAAAACACAAAACACACAAACGTAACTATCCGCCTCCACCTGTTCAATATTGTTTGCTTTGCTATCGAAGTGAATGTGTGTTGATGAAAGACGATAGTTGTTCAAATGTTGAGGCAGACTTTTTGGCTCACAGTCTACGATATGTGTTTACACACACACACACACACACACACACACACACACACACACACACACACACACACACACACACACACACACACACACACACACACACACACACACAGAGCCACCCACGTGGCATTGTTCTACTTGGCCGCAGAGGTTTTAAGAGCCTTTGTCACACAGAGAAAACACACTGTGGCACCATATGTATGGGAAGCACGGAGGGACAGAAATGTCTGGCAGCTTCTTAGATCTTAACAGAGTGGGAAAAAAAAGCTATTTTGCTGTTCATGTGCAGACATAAAAGAAACACAAGTCAAGCATTTAATCCGTCTTTCCTATCTAGGCAGTGTTCAATGATGCTTAATTAATATGAGTGAATTGTTTGTTATTCATCTTGTGTGACTGTGAGTTTTGTTTCGGGTGTTTTCAGACGATAATGGAATGGAGACGGGGCCAACGACTCTACGGCTCATCTTGAGATTGAAATGCAATTTAAAGCGGGAGTGTCACTGTTCTGCTTCGTCGTAAACACTTCTGTGGAGCACAAGGAGAAAACAGACGGGAGGTGGGTGGGTTGGGGTTGTGCAGAAAAACAAGTCTCTTTAGTTTTAGTCTCCGAATGATTGGCAGCCTGCACTGTAATTTGAGAGACAACGGAGAACAAGCAGAGTGTATAATGCATTACAACCACAGACAGGAAGAAGGACGAGTTAAAAGGGGGCAGGCTAATGTGGTCATTTGTTTTGTGCAAAGCCTTCAATTAGGCATCTTTATGTGATGCAGCTGAAGGGAGGAGGGGATGAAGAAATTAGAGGAATGTAGATGGATAAACACTCAGGAGACACAGAGAAATAACACCAACCAATAAAGTGCTATTTAAAATGCTTTTTCCTCTGGGACTTTGTGCTTGTAATGGGCCACAGTTAGAAAGAAAAAAAAATCTTCAAGGGCATCTTTTATGTAGAAAAAGCTCCAAGTTCTTTAACATAATGAGTAACACAAATCAGCAAAAACATGCTCTAAAGCTGTTAATTATGAGTAGAACTTCAAAGCGCGGCTCGTCCCGCAGTAATGGTTCATTACATCTTTCTCTTTTCTTCTTTAAAATGTGCCGCGACGTTTTAATATCGCGTCCTGAAATGAACCTGACCGCTGCCTTTCAAGTCATTTCACAGCCAAAAAGATAGCTGGGCAACTAGGGTGGAAAAAATAGTAAGAATAAAGGCTGAGTAGATGGCATACTGTCAAGCAGACGGCCTTTGAGTTTTCATGTGCATCAGTTTTTTTTTTTCCCCTCCCTACTTGCTCCTGGTCTGTCAGTAAGTCTCTCAGGATTGCATGTTTTCATTCACCGGTTGTGAGGCTCCTGCACGTTGTCCACACTGTGCACAAATATGCAGCCCGCTGAGCGGGGCTCCAGGGGAGATCTTTTTTCATCCCGCGCAGGTTTGTCTTACATCCATGGCAACAAGCCGAAGCAATCCCGGCGCCCCCCGAGGCTGGAGTCAAATAAAACTCAGAAACAGAACTCACTATGAATCAGCTGGTAAGATGCCTGAGAGAGCATCCGAGGAGGGCTGTTCAAATCAGAGCAAAACGGTCTGAGATCACCAGATCAAAGCAATACCACCCCCCTTTGGGGAAAGCTTTGATTCGAGGAGCTGTTTGGAAAGCAGTGTATTGCCTCGTGCCGACAGCAAAACCGACGGATACTCAAACTTCTGTAAATAACACGACCTGTCCTTCCTTTTGTGATGTAAGAAGGGAAGTGTTTTGTTTTTTCTTCATAATTTTGGCCCTGCTGGTGCGGCAGCCAGTCACTGACCTACTGAACCTGTAAGAAAATAAACGAGAAGATTTGAGGATTTTGTTTTATAAGCCCTCGGAAGAAGAGTTTGTCATTATGTGAAATAAACTTTCTCCGAGTTACATGAGAAGAGTTTAAATACTCTCATATCTTTCTGTTTCTGTCTGGAGAGTTGGCACTTGCATAAAACCAGGCTGTTGATGCAACATGACCAGAGAAAACAGAGTAAAAGGCCTATGGTTTTCCCTTTGGCTTGTTTGCCTTGTTTTCCAGTTTGATCAGAGTTTGGTGAGATGCCCTTTGCCTCTCTCTCTGTATCTCCTCTCCTCTATACTCTTTGTATCTATAAAATTGCAGAACAACAATCTGTAGTTGACGCAACGGCTGGCAAAAATTAAGGGGCTCTGTGTGCAGGCAAAATTGAGAGAAGCTACACATTGTTCTTTTGCGTATACTACCAAGAATTGTAGCGATAAAGTACCCATCTTAGCATGGCAGGAGGCTGGAAACAGGAGGAAACAGCTCGCTTGGCTCCGTCCACAGTCAGAAGTGTCCACCTACCAACACCTCTAAACCTCAAAAGTTTAAATGCTCCCTACACATTATATCGTTTGTTTAATCTATACAGAAATGGAAAACCAATGGTTGTGGTTTTACAGGGAGTTATGCATGGATCTAATGAGGGAAATGAGGAAAGTGTTCGAAATGTTCGAAAGCGGCTCAGTCGCAGCGCATGAGGCCCAAAGAAGTTTGACTTCCTGGGTGTAAAATTACCTGGATCCTCAGCATAGCATTGTGGGGCTGACTTCTGGTTTTACCCTCCGCTAACGCCGAATGGCTCTAATACTAATGGGGAAATTAGACAGTTTGACACTTAAGATGCAATTGGTTTTGTGTTGGTAGGTGTTTTTTTTTTCTAATCTTTGGATAGAGTCAGGCTAGCTGTTTCCCCCTGCTTTCAGTCTTCATGCTAAACTAAGCTAAGTTAAATTAAGCTAAGCTAAGATATCCACTTCTAGCTGTGTTTCCTTTCTTCTCTTGAGCTCTTGATAAGAAAGCAAATAAGCATATTTCTGAAAATGTAAAACCAGTTGCTTTATACGAATTAAACTTGTTCTGTATATGGGGACATTTCAGGGCTAACCTAAATTATTCAAAAGTATACTCAAATATTCAAAAACAAAGGCAAAACATATTAAATCAACACCAAATATGAAATGTGTTCCCTTTCATATCCCATAATTCATTTTAAAGCCTTGACCAATATAACATGACCACTAAATGATCAAGCTCAGCCCGGCAGTTATAAATTTAATGCTACTGAAACTTGCATGTCTGCGGCGTGAAGCTGTTGAGGCCATTAACACTCTGCGGCTTGTGGTCTTCCTTCCAGTCAATGTCTCATTTTGGTTTCTAGCCTGGGAAGAAAAAAAGTTTGAGTCAACACGAGACACAGGAGTGCAGCAGACGCAGTTAGTCAGCCTTTGCTTCTTTTTTTATTTGCGCTGATTCTAATTGAGAGCTACTGTTGTGTCAGGAACACAAGTGGTCGCTGATGAATGTGAGATCAAACAGTCAGGACTGTGTGCTGGTTTTGTTGAAGTGGAGAGTGAGCCTGTTGTGCTCAGGACTTGCTGTTTCGGTCATAAAGGCTAATTGTGTTTCTGTTTACCGGCTTTTAAAGGATCCACTGCCCATCTTTTTACGCTTTGAATTGAAAAAAGGAACATAGTTGAGTGGCAGTGGCCCCACTGCTTGACTGAGTGGAGACCACAATCAGTCATCAAATTAGAGCAACTCTCACTGTGCCAAACATGGAGGTCTCATTAAGGGAGGGTAGTTTTGTTGTTTTTTCATTGCTGCTGATTAGACGGAGGATATTTTAAAGGTTTTTGCAGCAGAGTCTCCATTTCAGTGCATATATTCTGGTTGTGTTGAGTGCAGTAAAGTGGGCACTCAGTTGGCAAACGCCCATACCACATAACCACAATAACCTGGGTTTGAATCCTATAAAAGAATATTTTTGATTTGATTGAGAAGTCAGAAAAGAGAGGAAAGACGTCATCAAACAGTCAGTCGGCAGCTTTAAATATGCTGACCTCCGGGGTACATCCAGTAGCAAAAACGACACTGAGATAAGTGGCAGTTTTATCTGTGAAGAGTTTGGCTACAAAAAAGAAATTAATTCAGTTTTGTGCAGCCCAGAAATGGTTACACCGCGATCATGCCACAAACTATGTCACAAGAAAGCCACGAATCCTAAATATTTAACTGTTCATAAGCTAAGAAAACAGCGTACACTACACTAACACTACATAAAGAAACATTAAACGCACAAAAAGGCAACATGTGAGGTTAAACAAAAATACCGTCGGAGCCAAAATGCACCAGCTGCAGGTCTTCTTCAGACAGAGTCGAGCCCCTCAGACCAGCTCACCATCTTTTTCAATCAATAAGCAGTAGATGTTAAGCTAAGTGGTAACAACAGCCTGAAAATCCATGATGATGATCAGTTGTTTGCCTTGTTTTACAGTTTGATCAGAGTTTGGTGAGACGCCCTTCGCTACTAACAACCGTTGTACAGTGCAACAGTAAACAACATCATCGACATCATCAGTTAAAGACACACCGCCAAGCAGGTAGCCCTGCTGTAATGGAGATACAGATCTCTGACTCGGTTTGACGTGTCCGGTCCAGCCAAGCCAAGCCAGCACATGTGAATAGAAAAGGTGCATCTAAGCCAATAGAGGCTGGGTTTGGACTTCCCTGAGGCCTCAGGCCATTTTGCGAGCTTCCAAAGTCTCATGTTCATTGATTTCTTATTCATGTGAGCCTTGGAGCGTGTCCTGCATTATTACCTGTCTTGTTAAATTTACATGGCATATGTTCTTTAATACATTTCTACTCCGCCAAATGGCTACAAAATAATGTGCTAATCCTGCTCTCACTAAAGGTCATGCTGCTCCTAACAGCCAAAGTAGTTTGAACTAAACAACTGACATTACCAAATAAGACATAGAAACTTTCAGAAATCAGCTCATACTCAACTCCTCAATCTCCTACTGAGAGGTCCTGTATAATCTATAATCTAATCATAACATAAGTAACTAAAATATTTGTTTCCACCTCACCGGAAACTTCAGTTTTTTTTTTTTTCTTTAAATAAATACGTCTTTTTGCAAGCTTTGGCCTATTCACTGTCATAAAATATATTTGAATTGTCTTATTTGAATAATTCAGAATAAATCATTCTGTCGACTATCGGCTTCAGAAGTCTGAATGTTGCACAAACACACTTCTTCTGTGTTGACTTTAATATCGCAGTGTGATTACCGGGCCGCTCTCCAAGGGATTTTGTGCAAAAATGTTGTTCTAAAAGCAGTGCTGCAGCAGCCACCACACTTACCTAACTGCTCCTTTGCACTCCACATTTCTCCAAGAATTTCAAGTTCAAAACAGTAATTTCTTCCCAAGGACAGATATTGTGCTGCGACCAGCCCTGAGCAGAGCTGCATCACTGACTACAGTAACACAGTGTTCTCTTCCAGTAAACTTTCTATGTTGGTCACAAATTGGCCGCTCGCCTCAGTCAGGGAAAATATGCAGCTTTTTATAGGACTCTGCATTTTAGGATCTTTTGTCTTGAAAATGAACATTCCTCCTGTTAAATTCCCCTAAAGAAACTCCAGGCTGTCTCACAGAGAGGCTCCGTTTTGTTTGATCATGTCAAGACTGATCACAGGTTATGATTTAAAAAAACACCTGATTCTGCAGTATAAGAGGTGTGAGATCAAAGATAGCGTAGCAACAGTTTTTCTTTGTAAACAGACTGGAGGTAATCCACAAAAATACCGTCTTACTGATATTTTTGTGGATCTTTTAAAGCTTTTTTAGTCCTGTTACTATAGCATGAAATCTAGTAGAGACATTCACAATCCCCTGACATTTTCTCCAGCACCACCAGCAGTTCAGAAGTTTGACTTACCCTGTGAAATGTCTCAACATCTACTTGATGAGTTGGCACAAAATGTTGTAAAGATATTTATGGCCCCTGGATGATGAATGGCTTTGTTGATCCCCTGACTTCACTTCCTCCAGTGCCACCATAAGGTTCACATTTGTGGTTTTGATTGAAAAGTCTCTGCAGTGTTTGGATGGATTGCTGTGAGATTTGGTTCACACATTCATTACTCCCTGAGGAGGAAGTGAAAAAACCATGTCGATCCTTTACATTTCAATTTGCCCAGTATTAATGACATTGCTGTGAGCCTCAACTGTACTTTGTGTTACGAAATTCAGCAAACTGGTATTCACGTGGCCGCCATTTTCCTCTGGCGTCACTGCAGGGTGGGAAGCTCAAATGTTCTACTGCCCTGTTCCAGATGGAAAGTCGTGTAACCATTGTGAATCAGGCAAATTTTATGATTTTCACAGCTTTCTGATTGATAAGCAACTGAAAAGACAGTGGATAGGGAACATTTTGAGGGACATCAGGCTGTATTTCAACATAAAACATCATATGCAGCCAACGTTAGCATTCCACCAATTCCTAGCTAACATTAGCATTTGACAGTGTGACACGATACAACAGAGTCCATTTATTCATAAATGTCAACACACATCTTGACCACATTAATTTAAGCCTGGAAGTGAAACACACTGGATGTAGTAAAACAATAACGTTAGCTAGGAAGTGGATGAATGCTGACGTTAGCTAATGGGTAACATTGTAGCTGGAAATACAGCCCGATTTCCCTCCAAATGTTCATTGTTCATGGTCTTTTCGGTTGCTAATCAATCAGGAAGTGGTGAAAATGATGACGATCTGTCAGACTCACTTTGCTGTACTGACTTGCATCCGGTTACACAGCAGTACGACATTTAATCTTCCCATCCCGAACTTGACTTCAGAGGAAAATGGCCGCCGCGTGAATATGGTCTATTGTACCTCCAGGAAGAATACTTTTAGGCATGGAAAAAACGTATGAAATCAATGAGTGTATCCTGTTTGTGCAGGAAATAGAAGATGGAAAAAGGCTTAAACTTAAATGAAAACACGGATTCCAATGGAAACCAAACTTGCACGCCATGCGAGATTGAACGTTGTGGTAAATACTTGGAAAAATTGAATGTATTGAGTGGTCGTTGGACTTGTCTGAAGATTTCATTGGTTGACTCTCACAGCTGGCCTTAAAATCCTCTCTAACCTGCTCTCTGCTCCTTTGTGTGAGACCTTTCATTTATCAGACTCTTTGTCCACCAGGTCTACAGCCGTGCCTTCTTTGTTGTCACTCCTACAAGAGGAGTGTGTGCGTGTGTGTATGTGTGTTAGTGTGTGTGTGTGTGCCAGCCATCGCAGGGGCCTCTCCTCGAGATTTCTACAGAATTTGGGCTTGGCTTTGTGATTCAAGGCTGGACAGTTGATCCAGGGGAGGACAGAGAGTGAAAAAGAATGCGAAGAAGAAGAATGAGCGACTGACGGAGAGAAAGTTGGGAGGATGCCAGATTCTATTGAAAGTCTTTGCACAGCGTTTGAAGTCAGAGGATGAGGATTTAGAGGGAAGCAGGATTATTCAGAGTCAATACCCCTCAACAATCCAGGCGTTTGGGCCACTGCAAAGAAACAACGTAGTCTAACGGCGGCTGTTTTTCCCTCTGTCCCCTGTTACTGCGCCTGTGTCAGACATGTTGGTTAGCGTTGCGCTGTTATTGTGCTCGCAGGAATAGTTTGACATTATTGGGAATATAGCCTACATATTTTCTGGCAGAGATTTGAATGGGAAGATTGATACCACTCATATAGCTGTAACTTATATATGAAGCCACAGCCAGCCGCCAGTTAGCTTAGCGTAGCACGAAGACTGGAAACTGGGAAAAACCTTTTATCTGGCTCTCTCAAAGATCTGACCACTAGTGCCTCTAAATCAGGTTATATCTAATTTGCTTCATCCTTATCATCACAGAAGTGTAAAAATGACAATTTGCCCTTATGTAAGTTTAAGATATGTAATTTATTAACTCAGCAGTGAGCTTGAAAGTTGCTAGTTGTTGGAATATGTTACCTTACAAAGAGCCAGGCTAATTGTTTCCAGTCTTTACGTTACGCTAACTGTAGCTGTAGCTTCAAGCATGAGAGTGGTATTGATCTTCTCATCTAACACCCTGCCAGAAAGAAAATAACTGTCCTTTCAGAAATTGTTAAAAAAATGTCGGAAAATACAAAGTCACCCATAAATGACAAACCAGTCATTATCTACTCACCCTGCCGACGTAAAGTCAGGGGTTTTCTAGTCCGCAAAACATTTCTGTATGTAAAAAAACAACCGAAAGCCGGATCTCAGACTAATTAAAATGTGTTATTTACACTCTTTTTGAGGCCAAAATCTCCACCGTAGCTGCTAAGCTAAAAGTATTGGCATGCACCCCGTCTGAAGTGGGTGCACAAGCTCGGTTAACCAGTCGAGGGTGTCTTTTCAGATCACTTTGGTACCTCTGGGCTTACGGAGACTTAAATAATGCTGGACGAGCTCTACGGAGCCATTTTGTTTTTCTTTTTTTTCAGTAGTCCCCATCTACTTCAGTTGTTTAGGAGAATGATGCAACGCTTCACCCGACTTTTCGACATCATGGGAGTGATTGGATAATGACGGAATTTTCATTTTTGGGTGACCTTATCTCTTACATGACATGTCCTTTATGTTGTTCTTCACAACATGTTTCTGCATGTCGCCTCGCTCTCCGTCTTTTCTTTCAGATTGTTGTTTTAATTAGGTCTTTTTTAACCACAGAAACCTAAGGCATCCAAATTGCTGCTTTAAATTGTCTTTGTCCATAAATAACTTTTTAATACCCAGCATCCTCATCCGACATTCCCAGAGAAACCCTCGAGAGCTTTTATACTGTCAGACATGAAGCTAATTGCTGACTCTACATCATTTTGTGTGTATGTGTGTGTGTGTGTGTGTGTGTGCGTTCAGTTTACTGCTGCTCAGGAGATCCAGCTCAGTTGACACACTTGTTCAAAAAATCCTGAACTGCCGCTGTGTCCCAGAGGTGAGCTTCAGCAGTCACACGGACGTGCCAGCATGAACGCACACTGACTTGCTCTGTCTTACATTTTGTTTCTGCTGCTTTCAAACACGCACACAGCACTGCAGCCACTCACTGCATAGAGATGAGCCCTAAAAATACACATACCAGTCAGCACTTTACATTGTTTGTCTCCTGTGTGCCCGTTTGAAATGGAGATTTATGGCTGCTGGCCGTTTGTCTTAGAGCCATTTTCTAGATTAGATGATACAGCACACTGCTAAACAGGAACTGCATCTTTATGACTGATTTACACACACTTTTCCTTTTTTTTTTTAACCTTTTAGAGATAAACATAGTGTGAGGTGCGTGAAGACAGGAGGGTAATATTCCAGTGTGATGTTTGTGCTGGAGAGCTGACTGTGCAGCCGAAAAAATGTACAGCTGTTAGCAGTGTACAGCAAAGACTGAGCTCTCCACACAAACCATGTTACTTTGATTTGTTGGTATGTTAAGTAAATGGTTCGGGGGCCACAATAGGCTCTTTTTTCCGGGAGTAGCTCTCAAGTTAAACCAAAAAATTCCTCAAATAATTTAGATTGTACAAATTAACGGCAAACGAGACTCGAATTAGGGCCGTCCATAGGACCCTTGGCGTGTTTCCACTGTTTGGAGAAGAGAAATCACTTCTTCTTTCAGACTGACGGAAGGAAGTATTTCCTGCGTAAGGAAGAAGTCTCCAGGGATTAGTCTGTAGTCGTCTGGGCGATGAAATCCTAAACAGGGCAACACACAGCAACACACCAGGCCTACTGTCTGCTCCCACTTCTTCTCTCCCCCCCTCATCCTGTCCTTCTCCCTACATGGCAGATATAATGGCATAATGGTCCTGCTTATCACGACTAGTATCCTGGCCTGAGTGACAAATGAATGTTGTTGTTACTGTTGGGAGTCCAGCATCTGATGGCTGGTTCAGACCCTCTGATAACACTGGTGACTCTGATTCATCCCTTTGAAATATGTTTCCTCTCATTAGTTCAGGCAGGATTATTGTGACAAATTTAGCATCACTTGAGCTTTTGCTCATCTTTTCACGTTCACAGTGACGTGATATATACCACGCACCAAAATGTAAGATACCTTTTTTAAAAAAAACTATTTTTCTTTGATTTTTATTTTACCATAAAACAGAAATTAACAGATGCTTTCGAGTATAACCATGCTACTTAAGGACACAAATGTGACACTAACGTCAGAGACACGTTCACAGACGAAGTACAAAAAATGCAGAGCTGATTGATTAATTGATTAGTCATTCAGGGGCTGATTATAAGGCAAAAGTTCAGATGAATGATTATATTTAGTTCCTTAAATGTGAGGAATTTCTGTTTTTCGCCTCTGGGGAATTGTGATGTTTTTTTTCACTGTGTTAGAAGCCATTAATCAGATAAACTAATCGAGGGGGCTGTGGCTCAGGGGTAGAGCCAGCGTCTTGTTATCAGAAGGTCGCTGGTTTGCTTCCCCTGGTCTGCATGTCGAAGTGTCCTTGGGCAAGATTCTGAACCCCAAACTGCTCCTGATGTGCTGGTCGGCACCTTGCATGGCAGCCACAGTGTATGAATTACTGTAAAAATGCTAAATGCCCTTAAATGTAAATTGTTGCAGTTTAAAGTCAGTCCAAGCTCATGAAAACAAAGACTAATGTGTCTGTGCTGCACAGTTTACGAAGAGAAAATTTGTGACATACAGATCCTGTTTATCCAGGGTTTTACTCTCTAATACACCAATCACACTGGATGAAAACACACTAACACCCACTAACATCTGGCTTTTGTCTTAAAGTATAATCACCACTCATTCCCAGGGCAAATGACTCTGCAGTAGTCACGTGTTTTTATCGGCGCCAGCTCCACTTGGCAGGGACGGAAACATCACCTGGGTGGACACGAGCATTTTTGCCCCTTTTTCAGCGCGATGCTAAGATGCACATTGAAGTTGAGGACGTTGGCCTGTGCACTTTTCCATCCGTCACAATTAAAGCAGGGGTCGAACATCATTCAGCTGCCGTTGAGTTTGAGAGAGAGTGTCAAGACCTATACCTGATCCGTGCCAGCTACCTGATTGGGGTGTTCGCAACCCTCAACAGAGATAAGAAGGTGGCTAACTTTAATCATCAGCTCTGGAAGAAAAAGTGTCTAAGTGTGTTTTTATTAAAGCATCCTGTCTCTTTAGATGTGATTTCAGAGAATCACAGTCAGACGTTAAAAGTGTTAATTTAAAGATAGCTGTGTCATGTAAAAGCAACAGAAGCAACGTGGCAACATACAGGTTAGAGAGCGCTACAAGTGCTGTGACCAAAAACAAAAGCTTTCAGCTGCACTTGCAAAATGAAATGGTAGATTAGTTTGACATGAAATGAGATTAAAACGTAGACTGATGTCTTCTGAACTGGAAAATCTCATAACATCATAAAACATAGAATATTTTACCTCTGATTAATCTCCCCCCTACACTTCTTTTATCCCGTTGCTAATAACCCGTATATGAACAGCGATAGATGAGCCTTAATGGATGTTTTGATATAAATCCACGCTTGTTGAACCTGGTCACTGACTTCACTTTTAGTTTTGCATGAATGCCGGCGCGGTATTATGCATTTGTCTTGTTAGGAGTTACTGTAATTAGATGTTCATCAATAGGCCAGTCAAGGAGGTGAAATTACACAGCTTACCACTCTCAGACCGATGAACCTAATGTTCCATATCATCTTTTTATAAATCTAATGCAATTATCCAGTTCAGTAGAGTAATCACTGGCGTGCTGTGTGCGTCGGCCCTGTTGGCTCCTTCGCCGGCATGTAACAGCTCCCTCAGCCCCAGCCACAGGAAACCCTCAACAGCCTCACACAGAGCCACCTTTGAAAGCTAATGAAAGCTTTATTATGATATTATTATTTTCACTCTGGCCCTTAAAACCTCGGCAGCTCGCTCTCGTTCTGTCTGGGTTTCTGTGTGTGTTCGCTCTTATAATCTTTACAAGTCAGCGTGTGCTTAAACCCGACCTGTGTTTTTGCATGTATGTATGAAAGGATATTTGACCTATACATACGAGAGGCACGCACGCACACGCACACACACGCACACACACTTTCCTACAAGAAGCACTTGTGCCCCACTTTATTGACCCTCTCTGCTTCTTTTCCTGAACGGCATATTAAAGGCTGTGTTCACAGCAGAGCTCTGTGCTCTTTGAAGTGTTCAAGAGCTGCAACAGATCCTCAAATATTGACTTTTAAGCCTTCTGGAGGAAAGAGAGAGCCGCAGCAGAGGGAGAGAGAGCGAGAGAGAGAGAGAGAGAGAGAGATGGAGATGGAGATGGAGAGGAAAAACGGACAGTCAGACAGAGACGGACAGAGGGAAGTGCTTTTGTTGTAGTCCAGGTGGGTGTTGTCAGATTTGTGACAGTGGGGCTGAATTTGCTTTGGCTAAATGTGTGTTTGCCAGCTGTAAATGTATGTGGGGAGGAGTGTGTTTATTGATGTGGAGGAGGAAGTACACAGCGATAAGGGCTGATGGTAAGCTGAGCCTGACTCCAGGCAAAACAGATTAAAATGACGTACAGTCTTAATGTGTCTCTCCTCTCCTGTCCTCTTTTCTGTCCTCCTCCCCTCACATTTTTCTTTTTCATTCCTTTCCTTTCTTTACCTACCGTCTTATCATTTTCTTTTCTTCACATTTCTCCTCCTCCTTCAAAGACTTTCATTCCTTATTTCCTGTCTTTCATCTAATCTCCTTATTTCCTTTCCTCTCCTCTCCTTTGCTTTCTTTTCTTTCCTTTCCCCCTCTCTTTCTTTCTTTCTTTCTTTCTTTCTTTCTTTCTTTCTTTCTTTCTTTCTTTCTTTCTTTCTTTCTTTCTTTCTTTCTCTGTTCTCCTCTCCTCTCCTACATATTTTTAACGTGATAAATCACATTTCACCCCCTCCGTCCGTCTGTCCGTCCGTCCGTCTCTGCGCCAGAACACACTTCTGTAACACCTCCGAGCAGGCGACTGTTTTCAGTTTTAAAACAATGCCCTCTTTATGGGAACTGAAGACGGAAGGAAAAAGAAAACATCCCGGGGCTTTTTTAACTTTTCTCAGGAACCTTTTTTTTTCTGCCATCTGCAGGTCAGAGTGGTCAGTCTTGGCTGTTGCTGCCAAGTTGAAAAGGAGAAAGATCTACTAACCAGAGGGTGGAAACTTATGTGTAGAAACATTTTCAGATGGGACAATTTGATATGTATTTCTTCCTCTCCTCATGCAAACACGCTTGCACATGCCCTAACACACACAAACACACACATCCATAAAAGGCCCAGTTTGTTTGGTGGTTTGTTTGTAGATGGGAGCAGGCAGGTACACTGAGCTCAGTCACGCACACTGAATAACACTTTGTGCTTCACCTCAATCTCCTGCTGAATCGGAACAGGCTGCCATCTTGTGTGCACGTGTGCGACGATGCTGCCTTGATATAAAGTCTTGTTTGTTTGCCTTATCTGTTTCCTCGCAAGTCTTCTGTCTTTTCATACGTTCATTTGCTTTCCGAGCAGCTTGCTCTTCTAACTAGATGTATGGTCGTCAGACACGTCCGTAAAGCTCCGCGTTGTGTGATAACAGAGCTCACAAACTTACAGTAACATGCCTGTGCGAAAATTTGTCACAGCAGAAAAGCTAAAGTAAGATTATTTAAAGCCCTTATCTAAACCCTGACAGCGCTGCGTTCAGTGGGCTTCTGTAAATAAGTGCTTTAAAGGTGTAAACATGTACTTCTGCTTCTTGCGGAGATTACAGGCAGATTTATTTTTACCTTCTGTATCCAGAAGCTTAACAGTCTGTTAGTTTGTTAGCATAACTCGGTCAGACCGGCTTCCAGTTTGCATCCTGAGTGTAAAGCAAGTCATGTACTAAAATAGGTTTAATTTATTACCAGGTAAATCAAAAGCACACAGTTTGAGGAATGTGGATATGAATAGAAGCAAAGTGATAAAAACGTCTTGATTTGAGGCCAAATAAAATGGCCGTCACAGACACATAATGGACGTAACCAGGTAGAAGTGTACGTGGTAACTCTTTACTGTATGGGTCTGCAGCTTCTGATTTATTTCCCAGTGATTTTCAAGAAGCTTCCAAGAAAGAAAAATGTAGATTTGGTCAAAATTTTAGGGAAAATGGAGACAATGTTCAACCCGTGCACTTCTAGTTTTGAATTTATACCAGTTTATTGCAAGCATGACCTCGAGATCAAAACATACTTCAACTCATAAGAAGGTTGGCAACAACAACAGTTTTTTTCAGTTCTAATAAGAATACAGTAATTACTAAACTTATTTCCTGATTTTAAAGGGAGCTGATCTCCATTTTAATAATTTCGGTCTATTTAGCATCAAATAATTAGTTTTTTTTTTTCTGGGAAACTTATTTGAAAATGACCGAGATCAAGACCGTACATCTTTTTGAGTTTAACCACTGTCAGTGTCAGACCTTTTCCATTTCTTTAGTCACCGCAAACATTTGTGCAGAAAACAATGCAATCAAAGTTCATCCTGGAACAACAAAGCGTGCGGCGCTTCTTTCATCCCGTAATATGCCACAATGAAGACATAGTTTTCTGTTGACTGTACTGTGTGTGCCACCCTGCAGCTCATTGACTTTCATCGTCTGTCTTTTGCTCTGGGATGAGCTGAACCCACAGAGCCACTGACTCATCCTCTCTAGATGGAGAATGGCCTTTTCTGCAGCCTATCAGATGTCTCTGAGCTTCTCTGTTGTGGTCGCAGCCATTGAGAGAGGATGAATCACATTAATAAAAGCCATCTTTGCGTTGCTCAACAGCTCGGCAGAGGTCGGCTGGTGGCATTTGAGCGCTAGAAAAACCTGGAAAACACTGGGGGCTTCAAACGAGGTGGCTGATATTAATACGATCCGTTCACACATCGCAGTGCATTCCCTGTGTCAGCCACGCTTCTGCTTATTCGGTGTGTGTGTGTGTGTGAAAGAGAGAGAGAGAGAGCAGGTGCTTTTGGTATTTTGTCTGTTTTAAAATGATCCTCAACTACAAAGACTCATCTTATTTCTCATCCAGCTGATTGATCCCTCCCTGCAATGACAAATCTATGAATAGGAATAAACACACACACATAACACAGACAGGAGTAAGCAGAAGCTGGTGTTGCAGCATTTTTAACGCCTTGACAAAAACCCTTTGAGCCATTATATCAGCTAATCTCTTGAAATTGTAGAGCCACTTTTATCTTTCGGAGTTGTAAACAATCCACCAAAGCCAGTGTGATTTGTAAACCACATCTGATGGACACGTTTCCGCGTATGAAGGACTATTATAGACTTATTTGACATTTCCAGTCACAGAAGGTAGATTATTCTCACCGCCAGCACATAAAGGCGTGCCTGTGCCCTCTCGACCTTGATATCAAATAACGGTTTACTCGTCTGAATGCGTTGTGGTTAGAATTACATTTTGCTATTTGCATGTGTTCAGTTGACACCCAGAACAAATCAAAGAGGGCGTTCACATTTGGTTATGCCGTCCGTCCTGAGCGATCCGATCAGAAGTGGACAGGTTCAAGCCCGTCAGTCCACACCTGAGTCTCGACTAAGTCTTGAGTGACCTCTTGTGATCGGATCTCAGCTTCCCCGCTCTATAGACAAATACACGCTTATGTCACTGGAACAAACGGATATGTTTTTTTACACAGAGAAAGTAAGATCCTCACGTATAACATTTGCCGAATTAACAAGAAGGCCCAAATAGTTAAGTTAGTGTTGTAGACTAACAGGTTTATACAGTTTCTCCTGACACTCAAAAATTTTTTTTAAGCATTTTTTTTTAAGGGAGTCTGGTGACCGTCAATAAGTTATATTCTTTAGCATTCTTTGAGCGTATAACTGTTTTACCAAAGTGGAAAGCTTGAATCAGGATCAGGTATGAATGTTTTCTTTTGGACATTGTGGGCTGTTTCTTGCAACACACGTTTAGTCAGTTCAAGCAGACTTCTCCTGTTTTTCTCTGCTCGACATCACGCTGATCCAATTTCATATCGTTTTAAATGAGGTATGTCTCCCTCTGGTGGTTAAAACGGCACACTGCGTTCTCCTGCAGAGCGTCGGCTCAACCTGTACCTGTGTTTGTGCAAATGTTATCTTGCATTAGAGTTTCCATGGTGCTTAATACTTTTATTATATCTGCATCTGACGTCTGATCTGCTGGTTCTATGTCACTGTTATCAGATACAGAGAGGCAAACACGGTGAGAGGGATGGCATAATGAAGTGCAATAAAAGATTTTTCTACTTTAGCGCCAGCTGCCAGAAGCCCTGACCTCATGTGTAACTCATCACCCGGTTAGCTTCCCCTGTCACAGTTAACCAGATCATCCTACATTAAAGAAAATGAGAAGTGCAGCAATTATGGGAGAAAGGAAGAAAACGGGATCAAATTTAAAAGCCTTTTAGACATGGAGAAAAGCTCAGCTTCTGAGGAATTTAACTGAAGGGGCTTTGTCATCGCTATATAATGGCCAATATATCTGATCTGATGAAGGCCGACCGTACTCCGAGCTCTCAGACATTAACTGTTCATATATCAGAATTTGTTTCGCGCGCCGGCAGTCGAGGGAGAAACACATGCAGGTTGATGGGTGGCATGTTGTAGCTGATTAGATTGAAAGAGAAACATTCTCTCCCGAATCCTTCAACATTTATCATAAATGGAGACCATCCAAACCAGATAAATATTCATAACACAAAAACAGAATATACTGAAATAAATTTTTTAAAGTGTGAAGTAAAACCTACATGCATGCTTATCGGTTTCAAATCAAATCAATTTTATTTATATAGAGCAAAATCATAATGACATTGCCTCAGTCGGCTGTACAATTGACATCCTCTGTCCTAAGACCTTCGAAACAAAAAGGAAGAGCCACAGAGGAGGGATGCCTCCCCGAGGACGGACACACATGCAGATGGCGTGTTTACAAAACAGAACAACAAAATCACATTTTACAGAGTTTAAGATCCTTTCTTCTCACATATCATATTAGAAATAACACCTTCATTTTATACCTCTCATCTTCTGAATCCAAATTATGGCCATAGACAAAATCTATCTTTTATCTCACCCCTTAAAACTTTGTGTAACATGTCTCTTTAAGTTCAATTTAATGTTTTGCCATCAATTCTGGATGCTTTTTTATTGTTTATCCACTTCACAAAGTAGATTGTTTTCACCCCTCATGTATGGAAAATGTTTTGTCTGACCTGTTTTATTGTTTGTCTCGTCTTGAGGCTGTTTTATCGCTCTCTGTCCTCGTTCTGAGGAACAGCAGGACACCTGCTGGAAAACAGTTTTTACTCTGAGTCAGGCCCACAGCTGCTCGTGTTTATCATTGCTCTGCTGTTTGTCCTGCTGGAAAAATAAATAGACGAAAAAATAGAATGAGGCTTGCTGATAGAAAACACCCCCACACACTCTCTCCCTCTCCCTCCACTCCTTTAACTCTTCACCCCGCATTAAGCCTGATACCATCATGTGTCCAGCTGCTAATGAAGTGAAGCAGACCGGACTCGGTTACAGTGTAAAGAAGCCGCTCGGCTGTATGAGAGTGTTTCGTGTCATGCTGACTCGGCCTCTTTTTGGTGTTCCTCCCGCTGCCAGATATGCAAACATGTCTGCTCTCCTATTATCAGCTGGGTCATTGACACTCTGGACACACACACGCAGGCAAAACAGGCACACCGTGGCATCCTCATTAGGACGCTTTTTAACACGTGGAAACACACCCGGTGGTCTTCTCGACAGTCTTGAAAATGTTCCTGTATGAATGTTAGGATTAAAGATGGTGTCGTGTTGATAGGGGCGGATTAGAGGCTGTTGAAGTGGTGAACTTCTTTTGGAAACAGCTGCTTATGTACACACAGAACACCATGAGCTTTCATTTGGAGTCCTATGCAGTAAGTCCAGTATTATCTCTCTTTATTATTATTATTTCACGTTATGTTCTTGGGTTGTCTGTCCAGACGTCCGTCCCATTCTTGTCAGTGCAGTATCTCAGCGACACCTCGAGGGAATGTCTTCAAATGAGAGATTTGGTGGTCAAAGGTCACTGTAACATTTTGGGCCGTTACTCAACAATTCACGTGATAATTACAACAACGTTTTACGCAAATGTCTAATTGGATAACATGATGAAATGATGACATTTTGTATCCAAAAGATCAAAAGTCATCTTCCACTGTGACATCATAATATATATACATTATTTAATGCAATAACTCAGGAGCAGCAGCTTGAATGGTGGGTGGTTCCAGTTAACTCTGTTTTTGTCTCCACCAACTCCTGTGAGGAATGTCTGGCTCTTTTTAAAGCTCCGCTGTGTTCACCAGCTAGTTGCCAACTTTGTCTGCCGTGTGGCGCTGAGCAGGTACAGTGTGCACTCAGTCAGTACATCACAGATTTGTAGCTGAAATCGACTGCCACTGCTGAGATCAAGGTCGATAAGAGCGGTGAGGGTGAACCAAAACATCAAAGTTGTAGGTTGTTAAATCAAAACAATGAGCTGAAAGACACTAAAACACCCAGTCGGGTGATAATTCACTGTGGGTTTGTCACTGGGAGTGATCCCTATCTGAAAAAGGCTCATTTATGTTCCCATTTCAAAGGATATTACTGTCACTGCGCACATACTTCCATGCATCCTTCACGATGGCATGGATGTGAAGCAATACAACCACTAGAGGGCGCCACTTGGAGTCCTATCGGTCTTGCACAGACCTCTGCTTTTCCTTCGCAACCGCCAGATTTTTCAGATCTTCTCACCAACTCGCATAGCCTCTGCTCAAAAACTTCCACCATTTTTAAAACTTCTCTCTCTCGTCCTGTGGTCGTGTCTTCCTTGAACTACTGGCTGCACTGCCCACCAGAACTACCAGAGGTACTGCTCCGTCGGTCCGTATCTGTAAGCTTTCAGAAAACTGGATGAAATGAATTAGAGTAAGGACTGAAGGCTCCGTCTGTATCTGTATCTGTATGTGTGTTTGTGCCGATTCTGGCCCTCAAAACCGTTTTGTGCAGCCTTGAACGAGACATGAGTTGCATGCACTATATTTTAATCATTTCATTTCAGTACTTTCACTTGCCTACATGCTACACACTATTCGGCAACCGCATCGAACTACGTCCCCCTAACAAGCGTCTGTCAGGCTGGGGATGACGGCTTGTAGAAGGCTTCTGGTTGCATGGCAACTAATGGCACCTCACGAGCACGCAGGAATTCTATTATTATTATTGTTGTGTTCTGTCATAATGCTAGCCCTGTGTTTTGGTGGAGGACTAGTTTATTTTGTAAGTAAGATGGAAAAGTCACCCTGGAAAAAGCTCGGTGTGGTTGGGGAGAAAAAGAGGTTTCAATAAAAATGGATCGGCTCTTCAGTCGTCGGGGGAAAAATAAAGTTATCTGTCTAAGTCTAGGTTTATTGGTTTTACTGTGCGACTCTCATTTATATGCTGCCTCCTGATTGGCACCCAGGCATCAAAACTATGAGAACCCCTGGCACGACACATCATCATTCGATCCATTATTACTGTAAACTATCGATTACAGCAGCTTTGAATAAACTATTCGGCCTGTTTCAGAGTGCCAAGCTTGAATATTTCTGCTTCATGAAGGTAGAGACTTTCTTCTCCTCCTCCTCCTCTCTTTTCCCCCTCCTCTCCTCTCCTCGTGTTATTTCTGTCCTCGGGCTTGCCCACAGGCCTGGCCGCTGGTCTCGTTCCTCCGAGTGAGAGACCCTGGCTTCACGCTTTCTTTTTGCCGAAAAATCGTGTCATTAAAACCGCCTGGACAGCCAGCAGCTCCTGCGTGGGTGTTCCTCCAACGCTGCAGACTTGTTTAGACAGCAGAATTCCTGATCAGCTTATTACCCATGCCTTTTTAAGTTTGCCTCGAACGCACCTATCACGGGGGGGGGAACCGTCACGAGACGCGACGACATGATTTCTATCACAAGAGGAAACCGGTGAGAGAGAGAAAAAACGCAGACAAATGTGTTTACTACACAGACATTGGTTTATGTGGTTTGACAGGTGGGATTCATTAACTCCACAATCTAATCTGGTAAACCTCCCCTGAAGCACGCGCCATAATCCCTGTGGGACCCTTCATAACTCTGCCTGCTCTGCTTTCCTACACCCGGCGGCTGTAATAATCTCTTACTGTACTCCACGAGCACATATTTCTCTCTCTGCTTGTCTTCTCTCTATTTCAGTCACATCTGCACTGCCACTCTTGTTTTTGCCATTCTTTACACATCCTCTCCCTGTTTTGTTCGTGGCCCTGAGTATTTCCTGTGCGGGCGCTGCATCGTCTTTTCTGTCGAGGTCTCAGATCTTGTCAGAGCCGTCACCCCCCTGCGAGATCCTCGAAGGCCTGTGATCGGGTTCAGCTCCTGGTACCTCCCCGTTTAAATCGGCCTGCTCGAGACGCCGTGCCTGCAGGCATGCCAGACCCCTCTCTGTTCCCCCCTCGCAGTCGCCCTCTCCAGGGGGCTTTCGGTCAATCTTTCCACGTCGGTGCGTATTGTACAGCACTCGACCGTCTAAGCCCTCATCACACTGGTAACCCCCCCATCAGACTCCAGGCTCCAGGCCTTCGCCCTGACTATTTCTTCACAACCCATGACAAGCACATGATGTGAGAATGGCCATGGCTCAGGTATTAGCTGAGACAAAAACTGAAAAAAATACAGACAAAGGGATAAAGGCGAGCTGGTGAAGCATTTTCTATTGTGCTGAGGTTATAAGTTCATGTCTGGCAAAACATGTGGAGCTCGCTCATCTTATTCAAGTCATGTTCCAGGGAAGTCATACTTTTAACAGTGGTGTCACAGGACTAGAGTTTCTAACTTCGATACAATAGCTTGAAAAATAATGATATTTGATACCACACAGAAAAATTGACATTGAAGTCATAACATTTTTATTTCTAAAAGATAAATGTAACAAGAGTATAACATGACAACGAGGTGCGACTTTTTTTCTCACTTTAGATTAGGCCTTTAAAACTAATGTGTGCGAGTCATGCTGCTGTCAGAGTGCGGTGGTAGCCGTGTATCGACACTGCAGCAAATGAGTATTGAAGCTGCTTCAAACTGAATAAATCACAATCAATACGTATTGATATATTGGTATTTTTGACAACACTAGACTGTTATGTTTAATACTATAGAGTTTTATTTCAGGATATATATTTTCATTGTTTTCAGTCATGAGTTATAGTCGTGCTTTGTAGGATAATGTAAACGTCACACGTTTCACCGGCATTTGAGAAACAGTTTGGTTTTTGAAGAATGTGAATAACCATTTCAAATGGCTCTAATACCATATTTTTGTAAACATTGTGTTACCTTTCATATTGAAGTGTAGACGTTTTCTGATTGTTTTCTGAATGAATGATTAGGGTGGAACAATTTTATTGTTTGCCATCCAGTATTGGCCTATCACAGATAAATGTTTTTATTGTTCAGTAGGCGCAGATATGAAATGTATTATTTTTATTTTTTATTATTTATTTTTTTTACATAATGTAATGCAGAAAATTATTAAATTATTTAAAGTTATAACATTTCCAGTTAAGTTTACTGTTTCAGTGCACTGATGTCATTTTGGAGAATAAAGTTTATTATTAAATTGCCTCAATTACTTATCTTTGTCACATTCTGTATGTATAGCACAGAATATTGGCCAGTATGTCTATATGGGAACATTTTACACCGCTGTGTTGTAAAAAACATATTAAATTTATTAAAAAAAAGGGTAAAGTATTTGATTAAATATCAGTTATATTAATATGTCTCGGTATCACTTCGTGCTTCTGGGTGTCACGACTATAAATGTCACACTCAACATGAATTTTTAATGAAAAAATTGAATACTTGCACCATTTGAGACACGGAGCGTCATCGACCAGTGACTTGCACAATTGATTTAAGAATATTGGTGAACATTGTCAGTATCTATGCTCTTGATTGAATGTTCACAAACATTTCTACAGGCAGGCAGATGTTTTTTTTTAAACTGGGGGTAAAAGAGATGTTGTACTGGACCCAAACTACCTTTTTTTCTTTTACAGGAGACATTTTAGCTCTCCACAGTGGAAGAGGTGCAATAACATTAAAAATTGTTCTATTTAGAATAGTTTTAAATAGTCCTGCTGACTCACTGTAATGGTTCACTGATGGAAGTCATTAAAAATGGATCAGGCTCTCCCTCCTATTAAAGCTAGAGGACTAGTTTCTCAGTTTGGGAAATATGCAAATGAATTCTTGACTTGACTTGACCACTTTCACATCTGTCCGTCAGGTATAAAGTTGGGGCCAGTTGATGATTAGCTTAGCTTTGCATAAAGACTGCTATCAGGGGGAAACAGCTGTGTCATATTTTGTTTATTCCATGAAAAATAAAACCAGTTCTGCCGGAGCTTCTTAGTCTAAACTAAGCTAACTATCTCCTGTGCTCCAACATTCCCAAAATGTCAGACTTCACTCCGCATTTTAAACAGATTTCGTGGCGCTCAAAGGCAGCTAGCTTTTTATTTCTGTCCTTGAATGTATCTTCAGCACACCTGGACTCCTTTTCCTCTTTCTGTGACTGTTGGATGCCATAATCCCGAGTTATCTGTCCACTTTCCCCAAACAAGCGCTCCTGTAACACACACGTAGAAACACACTCGTAGGCAAAGCTGGATGCTGCTTTCAGCTGCGGGCCCACTGCTGCGACAGACAAAAGAGCGACGGTGTGAGCTGCTTTCCTCTCCCGATGCAGCCTAAGCATTAGAATCTGTCTCGCAGAAATATTTCCAGGAGTGGAGCTAAGCAGAATTTGCTTGACATTTACTTTCATGGCGATAAAAAATTCATGAGTGGGGAAAAAAATCGTGTGCTGAAAATCATGTTTTTTAGGTTGAAAGTGAGCATCTCACGCTCGTAAAGCAGAGTCGGAGGCAGGCGTGCTGCCAGGTACATGTGTGTTTTATGCTAATTGGATGGACATTATTATAATTGCTTATTCTGTGGAATTAATTTGTCAAGTGTATGGAGATGAGGATCCTCTCCATATCCCCCCAGCTCTCTTAACCTTTCTTCTCCCTCATTTCAGTCTCTTAACCGCTGCCTTTCTTCTGTCATGTTTCTCCTCCCATCTCTCTTCTCCGTTTCATCCGCTTGTTCTTGTTCTCACTCCAAGAACTCCCATGACACCGCGAGTCTTTCTCTCCTCTCCTCTCCTCTCACTGACACCACTCACGCTGGTTTGGGAGAAGTGGTTGTTTTATTAAAACACTATATATAGTTCTACTGGAGCTCCGTTCATGTTATATCACAGCAGCTTCCACACTGATGTGTTGTCACCACTTTCTTTTCCATTTGTCCTCTGTCATCTTCGCTTTTGATTAGAGAACAAATTGCTTCCCTGAAGCTCTATAAGGGCGTTGTACTGTATAGAGTACGATTCTGTTCATAGCACAGCGCAGTAGTTTCAGCCCATACTGTGAACAGCGAGTGAATATTTATGCTTTCAGTTCTCTACTCCTAGCTCTCGTGAGGTTGGAAGGGGCAACTTTGAAGCATGAAAGATGATCTGCAGTCCCCTTTGTGTTTTTTTTTTTCTTTTGTGTTTCTATATTTATTTCTCTCTCGCTCTCTCTGTCTTGCTCTCCATCCTCAGACACCTTTGAGGTCCTAATGAGGCAGGCGGAGAATCACACCAACGTCGTCCTCCAGGAGTCGTACCGCAACATGGCCGATCAGGCCGAGGTTCCTGTGCGGGAACTCTTCACTGACATCGGTCTCTTCCTGCTGGGGTCTGAGCTCAACGTCGACGACTTGGTGCAGCGATTCTTCGACGCCCTCTTCCCGCTTGTCTACAATCACCTCATCAACCCGGGCCTCAGCGACATATCGCCGGGCTATGCCGAGTGTGTGAGGTCGTCCAGCCGTGACGTGAGACCGTTTGGCGGGGCGCCCGGCATCCTGGCCGATCAGATCACTCGCTCTGGGGTGTCAGGGAAGCTTCTCCTTCAGGCGCTGCATCTCGGCATCGAGGTCATCAATACCACGGACCACTTACAGCTGAGCCGCGAGTGCAGACGGGCTCTGCTCAAGATGCACTACTGTCCTCACTGCCAGGTATGGATGCATGTCTCCGAAGTGGCTATCGATCAGAATTAATGAAAGTGTTTTCCAGCATCGCTGATTCCCAAAGTAATTCTCTTCTTCACAGGGCTTAACCCAGTCCAAGCCCTGCATGGGTTACTGCCTCAACGTGATGCGGGGCTGCTTGGCGAGCATGGCAGAGATTGACACCCACTGGAGGGAGTTTGTACGCTCGCTGGAGGGCCTGTCAGCACGGATGCACGGACCTCAGGATTTAGAGCAAGTGCTGCTGGGAGTTCACACGCTGCTTCACGATGCTGTCGGACACGCTCAGAAAAATGGACCCCGCCTTTCGGCACAGGTCAGATCATCTGTAAAGAGAGATTTATCATTGAGCATGGTAGACCTGAGACTGTGCTGTGGCTCTGCGGGAGGTGAAAACCAGTAGCACCAGTAAATCTGACAGCGTAAATGGAAGAAGCATAGACAGAGGATAAAGCTTTTCATGGGGGGATTTTTATTGTGAATTACACAGCTGTTCCAGCTGTTGGCTCCAAGTCAGATAGGTATGTGGTGTGGAGGCTGAAGATAAATTCCTTGAAATTGCTTATAACACACACAGGATAGTCAGACCAGAACAGGCTAGATATCTCCAGAAACACTGCATGTGGCGCAGCTCCAAGGAGGTCAGAAACTCAGGCCCTGTTCACACATACACGGGTAACTCTGAAAACAAAGCCTTTTCTGTGTTTTGGCCTTTCGTACGCACGTAAACGGCACTTTAGGAATGATGGAAGACTCTGTTTTCAGTGTTTACGCCTGGATGGGCAGAAACAGGCGTTTTTGAAGCGACGATGCAGACACCAGCTTTCGCTTCTCAACAGAGATGGCAAAAGTACAAACATTCTGTACTCAAGTACAAGTATAGATACTTGAGTAAAAAGTACTGATTCAACTTCTGTAAGAAGAAAGTAAGAAATGACATGCTCTGAAATGTACTCAGAGTTTGAGAGTAAAAAGAATCCCTCTAAGGGTCATTTCTACAGGTCATTTCTGTGCAAAAGCTGATTCAGCTCCACATTATGTTAATATAATTCAAAGACTATAAAACTTGATGGTAGAATCAGTAGGATCAGTCTGAGCTTTTTGTAAACGCACCGGAAAGATAGTTGGTTGTGGATTCTCATTCTCAGGATGTCAAATACTGACATTTCTGGTTGGTAAAGCGTCCTGAGCAGCAACAGAGTGAGAAAATAAAAATATACAGGCAGAAGGCTGCAGGATCTCTGCAGATACGAGACACTAACGCATCTTTTCTCCCCGTTCCAGTCTCCCTCTCTGTCTGTTTCTGTCTTGTTACCTCTTTTACGTCTTGCTTTGTCTGCCGTTGGTGACATGCACTCACCAACGGCATCAGTCTTGTCTTGTTGATATCAGTCTTGTGGTGCTGGGGAGGCGGCATGCAATGTCGCAGCATAAAAATGATCGATAATTCCCCTCAAATGCGAAACGAAAAAGAAAGTAACAAGCCTGTTTTGAAAATGTAAGGAGTTGAAAGTACAGATATGTGTGGTAAAATGTAGGGAGTGTAAGTTGAAAGTTAATAATTACTCATCTAAAGTAATACTTCTACTTTAATGTGCAGTGTGCCAGGGTACCAGCCCAGGTACCTGTAACATATTTAATAGAAACTGAAAGTATAAAAAAGTAAAAGCAATAATAATTGACAGTATTCAACCACAGAGGAGACAATCTGCTTCCTGTTTACACCGGCACGTACATGTGAATGGTCATGTGGTGTGTTAGTATCCGCAGAGAAACACACTTGTCTGGATGGAGTTTATTTATTTACTTATTTGTTTATTTATTTGTTTGTTTTCAAACGTTTGCAAAAATACCTACGTGTATGTGCAGACTTGGTCATTCCTTTTTTTTAACTGCCAGGCAGAGAAGGATTCAAACTGGCCAAACCCAGAGTCTCAACAGCCTCTTTTAGACTAATTTCTTCAAACCAGGAAGTCTTTATCCATAAAACATAAAAGTAATCTATAAAAGTCCAACCATAAAACATTAACAAGTCACTTTCTGTCTACATTAATCTTAGATTTTATGAAATTAACTCCACTGTCTGTCCCGGTCTGAAAGAGACGCCACAGCTCCATCTAGTGGTTGTGTGGTGTCACTGCTGCCTGACGGGCTGCTCGTGCAGTCCATTCAGAATAAAGAGATGACAGGCCTGTCTGCTCTAATGGCCTTAGTATAAACAGCCGTCACTCAGCCTTCTAAAATAAGGCGTATTTGTCCTGCGCCAGTACAGTTTAACAAGATTTAAAATGCATGTTTTCTCTCAGTGTTTAGACTTAAATGTGTGTCTGTCTCACTTGGTAAAAGGTGCACAAACTGTGTGGCCCACCGAGCAGGAAGCCTGCGCAGTCAGTCAGCATCCAGCACAGCAGCAGCAGAGAATCCATCCCTCTGAAAGCTCCTGTCAAAGTGTCAGGGGACTCGCTGGCTGTCAGGAGGAGGTAAGTGAGACAAAGAAGGAACATATTCAGATTTTGGTTGATTCAACTTGCAGTTCGTGTACCGAACACTTTGCTTCTGCCTTCCCAGGGACTTTCTGAACAGTCTACGTCTCTACCGTACGTACTACGGTGGCCTGGCGGATCAGCTGTGTGTGAGCGAGCTGGCCTCTGGTGACGGGCTGTCCTGCTGGAACGGAACCGACATGGTAAAAAGGTACGTTTTAAAGATGGCCGACAAATTCAATTAAACCAACCACAAGTGTCTCAGTAAGTAACGGAGCCACCACCGGCCTCCAGAAAAACTCTGTTGGAGGGATGATCAGCATTCTGCTACAAGATCTCCCCTCATCATTTTCTTCATCATGATGATCATCGACATCTACATCTGTTTATTCAGGGTTTTCCTTTAATTTGTCTCTCATCTGTTTAGACGGACATGGTGTCAGTGTTGCTCACTATAATTTTATGGTGCCACCGGTTCATGCAGACGTGAACACACACCCAAACACTCAATGACGTAACTCCTTTAGCAGCTCCTTTATTACGAACAGAATTCAAACAGCAATTTCCAGGCTACATCTTTTGTACATCACTCTGAATTATGCCTAGATTGGGAAGAGGAGATGATGTGTCCTTTGTTTAAGGTGCACAGTTCATGAAGTTACACTTGAGCACACAAAAATCCACCCCTCCACTTAAATTCTCCCTCCACTCAAAGCTGTGTTCTGCTCACCGTTACTTCACTTGTTTGACCTTCGCCGTGCAGAATGATGTCCGCACAGAGTTTGACACCAGAAGGTTGTTTTCCCTTTTGTCTGCTGAAGGAGAAAAATTTCTCTGTGCTCACTTAAAAATCTGAGTTTAACCCAGGTATCTGTGTGTGTGAGCAGAACGAGGCTGGAAGCCAGTCATGCTCCAATATGCAACTGAGAACGGACTTTTCAGTGAAGTCGAAGACATCCAGTGTCCCACAGTTAAACTTTTAAAATATTTACACATTAATGGATTACTTTTTTTTAATATAAGGATAATTTGAATAACTTTTGTTGAGAAAAAGAGGAAAAAAAACACAAAGCAGAGTGTTTTTATTAGTAAGTGTGACTCCATCATTTTCCGTCAATATATACGAGTAGTGAAATGTAAAATTGCTGAAAAAAAAATAGATGCACAGTCTAGACTAGTGCGCTCTCAAGGCTTCATAGCTTCAACTAAATGAATTAACAAGCACAGGACTGCATGTTACCTTTTACTTTAAAGTCATGGAGATATGTAAAACCATCAGACTTGTTTATTTCTGTTTTATTTATTTCGTTTTCAACCGTAACATTTATATTTAAAGATAAATGTTTAAACATGGTGATCCGACCTATCTGATGCTTCTGCTGTGCTTATTTTTATGTGCTGTGTTGCTTCACTTGTGCCATCTTCTCCTGCCTAACATGAGTGGAGGTGTTGTAATTAATGAGACATGAAATCGTTAAAGATGCCTTTCAGATTGATTAATTTTGATACACCTCTTTATAACATCATGAAAATGACGGTTAAATTGTGTGTATGCGTGTGAAAACAAAACTCATGATTGGTTCTGCTGGTTTAGTAAGAAAGCTGCAATGAGACCGTGGAGCTGCTTATCTTGAGCAAATCAAACAGAAGTGATTTATTATTATTTTTCTACTGTATCGGTGGCTCTAACATAATATGTCTTAAAACATTTCTGTACAGGATCTGTGATTTCTCTGAAAACGTACTTGGAGATATGGAATCTCTTTTGACTTCTCAGTTATTGCTATGAAACAAAGATTGATGTGGCAGAGATCTGGTTTCTGGCTCGCTCCATCCGGGTTTGTTGGCTCATGACCTGGCCGTTTAATTTCTTGAAAACCTCCCAGTTTTCTCCTGGCAGACAGACAAGCTATTAAACTAGCTAACAGGGGTGAGAGATAACCTTGGCAGAGCACCTAGTAACATCCCCATAACACGAGCAACACAGCACCGCTCTGAATCGAAGGCTGACAGATTAATGTACAAGGGCTGCAGCAGCACAGTTCTAGACATTCAGAGAGGGAACACTGTGTACTGCCGCTGATCACTGCCGTTAATTAAATTATTTCTTTTATCAACAAAATCAGTTTAACAAACTAGGAAACGTCGTTAAAGAGCCCATTTCAGGTTGCTGAGAGGTTCAGATCAGTCTACAAAAACAGGTTTTCCGTCGCAGCACAACAGGCCAGAAGATGTTAAAAAACTCCACGGTGACAATCTGACCAGTGCTCTCTACGTACATGTACATGTATCCCAAGTTAATTCCTACTAGCTGAGTGGATGAATTAATGAACATCCAGCATCCGGATAAACGTCTCGTCATTCTGCGCTTCTGCACTGTTGGATATCATATAACACGCAGCACAACTTCAAATAAAGCTAAATGATGAAACTGATGTGAAAATGTACCAGTGAGAAGTGGATTCACTCTAGAAGAAGGAGGGCGGAGCGTCCCTCATGCTCATGATGGTCATTAACTCATGAGGCTTCGATTGCAACTTAAGTTACACATAAGAAAATGCTCTCTGGGAATTTAATAATTATGAATCCCTCCAAATATCTTTTTCTGCGTTATTGTATTTAATAATAACGCTGTTAATAATGCGTTAACTATTTAATCAGCTATAAATTGACCGTTTATAAATGATGGCTTTTATGAAGTGTTACTAAATAATGCCGATGTGTCTGAATGAAGCTGTTAGGAACATGAACATAAACATCAAAGCTGTCACTCTGTGATGTATTTATGTCTGAAAGTGTCTTCAGTTTGCATGAAGTTACAGGTTTTCAGCTCCACTGACATCTCACTCTATGATCCTGGCAGCAGTAGGCTGTTGACCCTGGTCGAAAACACCAAAAACACACACACACACACACAGTATATATACAGTACACTGCCCACACAAACAAGCTGACACCGATGTGGGATTATTCTATTAACCGTTCGTGCTCACACACATAGATCTTGGAAATGAATGGTTGCGAACTGGTGCAGACAAACTGGCCTCCTTCGTCGTATCAGTCAGCGGCCTTGTCTCCATTACATCACAGCTCTCCATCTCATCCGCGCTGTCATCACTCAAGGACCCCCTCATATATCCTCAGTCTGTGGTTGTTCCTCTTAACTGTCAGCCGCTGTCAGCACTGTAGAAATGGCAAGTGGGCCCGTATTTCAAACCACGGTGAGGTTGGAGTTGCCAGTTTGGGTTAGACGGTCCATTGTAAAGGATGACAGCCTTGTTGAGATGTTTCACAGCAGCTGTGTGAAGGTAAGAAAGGAGGAGTGGGTGGGGGGATGGGGAGGGAGAGAGGGTCTCTCACAGCCTTTTTAGAATCTCAGAGTATCAAGGTTAAGTTTTACTCTGGCACTGACAATTTACACGTTTGTTATTTTTTTCCAACATAAGACCTCCGGTTTCCATAATAAAGGAGGCAGCCGTCTCTGAGAAAAGAGACGTTTCTTGTGTGCAGGAGGAAGAAGCCGACCAGCAGGCTGCTGCAGACTGTCTATCATCCCTGTCAGCAGCCTCTAGGAAGTGTTTATGGTCTGCGGAGCCTCTTTTCCTCATTCACACCGATGCTTATTGATAGGGACTCGTTCACCTCGGGTTCTCTCACAGGCTTTCATTTTGTTTCCGTCATTATATATATAAAAAAAAACAATAGAGCAAGAAAGCTGTGGAATTGAATGACATAAAGAATCAAGGCGGAGGAGGGGTGAGAGGAGACCATCGCGATGAGGGTGTGAGGAGACTATCGAGCCAAGAAGTCCCCGCAGCTGAGCGGGCTTCCTGCAAATCTACAACCCTGTGCTGCTTTCTATTAGCCTAGAACCATAGATGAGTGGCTGGGAGTCAACACAGGCTGAGACAGAAGCAATAAATAACCTCCTGCCTACGGGTCATAACCCAACATCCACTGAGAGAGAGGGGAATAAAACTCACTGCCGGATGGTGGCTGATTTACAGAAGCTTATCGAGGCCTCAGAGACCTTAAACGATTGGTTCAGTTGCTGTGTGTGTGTGTGTGTGTGTGTGTGTGTGTGTGTGTGTGTGTGTGGAATTGCACATTTGAATGTGCGTGGATGCCTTTTATAACAGCTCTTTGTGCGTCCTGCCGCAGATTGTTTTATGGATTTAAAAAAGCGGCGAGTTGCACCAGAGCGTTTTTGTCTTATTTAATAAAATGGGACGAGCGCAAGAAGAGCCCACGACGCAGGGTGCTGAGATTTAAGGGAGATTTAATGCACGTCCCCATCTGGGTCCCTGGTAAACAAAAAGATAAAGAACAATCAGATAAGATCGTGGAGGAGGAACACACGCAGCTTTCATCTCAATGTCTATGATTGGGTCTCGCTTCGGGGGAGATTTGGCACACACATTCTTTCTCTCCGGTTAAGTCCCTCACTTACGCGCTCGTACTGGCAGGAAGAAGACAAAAAAATTGGACACGAAGTTTTCTGATTGGTATTGTGTTGGGTTATTAACAGTTTTGTCATCTTCTGTGACAGCTAATTTTACCTGAAGTAATCCGGCATTAAGTCTGTGCTCCGAACTGAGACAACGTGCAGGCAGGTGTGGTGTGAGTTTGCGATACAAAAAAAGAAAAAAGTTATGATAAGATAAAAAATGAATGAAAGAAATGAGCTTAAAGTGGCTCTGTGGAGCTTCTGTGTTGTGTTTGGAAGCAGCTGGTTAGTTTACATTAGCGGACTTCATTACATGATCCGCTTCCTTTGCTCTTCAGCTGTCAGTGTGTTGTTTGACTGCCTCTGGAAGTGGAGGAGCACATGAATGTAGCATAAGCACTACAACTCTGGAGGGAAATATTTGGCTGTTTAGCCTTTAAATCTTTGATGATTTCAATTAGAAGGCTGATTGGCTCATTCATGTCTGTTTAGAAGCACTGAAATAGTGTTGTGTCATGATTTTAAATTTAACCCGGGCTTTTTAGAAAGGTGCATCGTTCAGACATGGAGAGTGTAAAAGTCCCGTCTGTTGGCCTTTCCAAAAAAGTAGTTGAATAGGCCTGATCTAAATGCTCCACTGTGCTCCACCAGCTAGCTGCTAACTGTGCCTGTCTGCCCGCTTTAAGTGCTGAGCAGGTAGTGTGAAGTGAATTTTTAGAGCTATTTGTGCAGAAACGGCTGCCTGCTGCAGCTAAAAACAACACTGATGAGAGCAGTGAGAGGGAAACAGAACAGTAAAGACGCTGATGGCCATTAACCAATTAGCATGAAGGTGCCATTTTGTTTGGAATTGAGATTTCAATGTCTATTTTGTGCTGTATAAATATTTTTATTTTTAAACCGGCTGTCAGGATTTCTTTGACGGTGTGACGTCACAACTGTACAGTCGCCACCCCCAGCACCAGCAGAGCTGATAGAGAACATGGTGGGTGGTGCCTGCTCAGGCCTGTGAGAGCTGACCAATCAGAGCAGACTCAGCTTTTCCGGAGGGGGGCCTTATAGGGGCAGGAGCTTTAAGACAGAGGCTGAATTGAGGTGCTGCAGCAATGGGCAATATGAGAAAAATTGAAAATGAAAAAAGTAGTCACAGACACCTAAAATAAAAGTATGAACCTGAAATTGAGCATATTATAGGAGCTATGGGGAAGTGTGGGTTCATCAGTTCGAACATCCTCTTTCATAAACAAGATCCCTAGATGCTTTAAATTACACAAAACAAGTTATCTGAAAACATTTTTCAAAGTAAGGTCTTCACAAAAGTTTTTTATTATGAGAACCAGAGCTCGGATATTGTATCACATTGAAAAATGATAATTCATCCCCAGCCGTGTGGAGATTGTTGTGCCCTTACATTTGTCACACTTCAAGACTGATTAAAAAAAGTTCTTGTGATTTATGTCACTGGACAAGGAGGGATACAAAACCACAACGGTGAAACATCCCTCAAGCTGTGGAAGTGACGGTTATCTTGTTTGGTTGGAGACACCGTCCCCGTCCGGGCAGAAAGGTCAACACATTCCCACATGCTTTCTCCATCCGTCATGGATACACACACACACACACACACAGCGAAGGAATCGAGTGTTGCCATGAGCTGCACACACACATCTGCCACCAGGTTTCTTTGTTTCTCTGTCAGAGTAACAGACCGAGGGAGGGATTACACAGATTCTTCTTCAGTTGCCTCACATTTACTTTCTAATTCAGTTTGGCACCTGATCCTCAGCGCGTGCAACGCAGCAAAACTATTTCAGATTATATTTTGTTTGAAAAAAAAAAAAAACAGTCGTCTTTTCCCTTTTCTCTGCCAATGGGGTACAACAACAAAGAGTTATAGCGGTGCTCAAAAGCCACAGCCTCAACAAGTACCAAAGTGTGATATTTTATTCATGATTACCTCCTCCGGTGTAGACTCACTTTAATTCATCCCCACCTGCAGTCTGTCTCATGGCTGCCAACACACACCAGGTGTTTGGCGGTGTGTTTATATTTTCAAAGAGCCTTTTTCTAATTGAGTACAACAGTTTTTTTTTTTTTTTTTGCTTCTACGATAATAAGGCAGCTGACCTTGCGTGCTGCTTAGATTTAACACGGAGGGATGAGTACTGCGGGATGAATGCGTTGGAAAGATGTTTGAAGACAGGCAAGGCAGATAGAAGTGTGGCCTTTCGTGTAATAGGCCACCCCTCATGCTGGAGAGGCTGTCTGAGCGCCGCCCTTTGACCCTTCCCGTGTCTCTTGGCTGCCCGCTTAATCCTGAAGAGGTTAATCACATGGTAATAAGAGCCCCGGAGTCGGAGTGCAGGCCACCCCTCAATGTGTGGCCGGTTATCCGAGGGAACGACCGATTCTGCGTTTAGGCCTCTGCTGCTCTCTTTCATATCTGTTTAACTCTGTTCTGTTCCTCTCTATTCCTCATCCGCCTGTTTCGTCATTTGTCTCATTTTTCTCCTCCATCCCGTCCGCTAGACGCGAAGCTCAGGTGATTTGCCGTAGCTTAACTGAAATGACAGCTTTTAAGCTCTGCTAATAGGAATCCACTGAAGGAGCATCAAGAGCTTAGGTTATCCCGGCCTGCTCGGGGAACATGCTTCTTCGTTGGAGGGTTTTTCTGAGTCTCGCTGCAAAATCCACACGGTGTTCCCATCATGGGGGGGACAGCATGTGTTGAATAATAAAATACGGCTGCACTCTTCATCTTTTTCATCTTGTCGAAACTCATCACATGTTGCGCGTGTCTCCAAGTTGCTAGTCAGAAAGTCTCTGTGCCCCGATTTGACTTATATCAATAATTTTTTTTTAGGTAAACGATTCAATAATTTATAATAAAAAGGAAAAGATTTGGGTGAATACTGATTTAATAAAACATACTTTTGATTTTTAAGCTTTCCTGTGCTGTTCATCATCTCATGACCCCTTAGATCAACCTTGTGACCCCTTGCCATGGTCTAGACCCCCAGGCTGGGAATCAAGGAAATACAGCATGATTATTAACTTAACGCAGGCTTAAATCAGCTTGATACCTTTGGGCTTTTTTTTGATTTCACAACATCCAGCGCAGTGCCGGTTCAAAACGTGCCTGTTCATTGCTCGACCTCCGTTACGGCTGCTGGCAGCTGCTCATTCAAACAACTTCAAACACACTCTAACACTTGGAAGGTGATGATGACTTCCTTGAGTTCACAGCAGTACACCCGTCAAGTGAGATAAAATTGAAGATCAGACAGACAGAGATTCATTTAATTTGAGGTAGATTGTTAATAACTGTGATTTTTAACCAGCCCAGTCACCAGAATAAAATGTGAATAAGATGATTTCATATTTTAGCACGTATCATAGGTTACATACCATATTGACATTTTTTATGTGCCATATTGCATGTTAATAACATGATTTTGAAAGGTGCATTGTGTAGTTTTAGGGAAGAACTTTTAAGAGAAGAGAAAGTGAGCAGACAAAAATGTTCCCTGATTTTTTTTTTACTTAATAAACTGAAGAAACAAACTGTCCTTAATGGACAAAACAATTTAATACTTTTTGACTTTGTCTTTGTCTATATGTCCTTCTAAGAAGCCAACTTTATAGCTTCAAGCAGAGCTCTACCTTCCTCTAGGACAGCTTTTTTAAATTGAGAATAATTTATTCATGGTTACCAAATTGATATGGTAAATATTAACTTTCTGAGTTTCAATTTATTTTCTAAAATAACCTGGGGCAGAAGAAAGAAAAATATGTAAAGGTTTGAGAAAGTATTTTTGAAAATACAGCAGGACGATCTGTGGGACCCAAAGCACTGAGGAAGAAGAGCCAATTTTAATGACACAAAAAGGTTAAGGATGGAGTCTTTATGGCACACTCACAGCAGCAAAGAACTGAAACTTCCTGAAATAAATAATATCACAGCTGGTTGTCATTGTTCTATGCACATGTAAACACACTATCATCCATTAATACACCTGCAGACAGAGCTGTGGTGTCCCATTCGGTTAAATGACTCTGGTCATTGCCGTAATAAATCCAAATGTTTGTGCTTCAGGCCTGTTTAAGTGCTGCTGTATCTCTCTGTGACCAGCAGGTGGAGCTCTGCACTTTGAGTTACACACACCAGACACATGCCAGATTGTTGACCCCCCCACCACCCCCACCACCCAACCTCCCGCTTCCCTGCATCAGTTTTGATGATGTATACCGCGGAAGCGGCGGTTCTTATCCATGTTGTCCCTGACAGTGACAGACAGAAAACAAAATTTAAGTGATAAACAGACACGCTGCAGAACATGAAGTCCCACCGCCTCCTTGCTGCATTCGTTTGCCGTGATGAAGTGACCTAATTTTGAACAGAAAAGGAGTATAACCTTTTAAACATGCACTGTCAAATATATTATGCACAGCTGTCCTCTTAGTCACTCTCATGCGAGAAAGCGAGGGAGTTGTTTCGCTCATAGCTTGAAGTAGATGTAGTATGGAATCCCTGGTCCCTCAAAGGCTAGTTCGTAAAGTTGAATACAAATATAGCTGAGCCTTTTCTCTCTGGGTTATTTAGTGTCTTGTCCAGGACTCAGGCTCCCAACGACAAACCATAATAGCGTTGTTTGGCTCATTCTGCATCTGAATCTTTTGGGGAAAAAACACTAAAAGCCAGCGACGAACAAAAACTCACGAATGAACTCGTGCTAAAATAAAACAGAACAGGAAGATGGGTGGGCTGATTGAGAGGGAAATCGAGGAGGGAAAGATGAGAGGAAGAGGAGAAGGGACGTTCTTGAAGAGCTCCTTCTGTATTGCGACAGCTGCCCACTGCAGATAACCACAAAACCACTGGAGCACTTGAGGTCTGGGTGCTGCATGGCTAGAGTTCCACTCCAACATGACCTTATATCCTGCCTGGGTTTAGACGCAGGGTCTCGGTCAGAGCGCCACATCCTGACGATTATCCCAAGTGACAGAATCAAGAACTCGGTCTGGCTGACTAAATTGAGTTCATAAGTCCCTCTCGTATGCGCATAGGGATGTGTCTGTGTGTGTGTGTGTGTGCTCCAGCCCCTCCACCCCCTCCTGTTCTCGAATTATGCATGATTGCTTTGAACAGATACATTTTCAATCTAGCTCTCTGGAAAAAAGGGAGATTTCATTTATTTGCGCTCAGATATTATCCCTGATGTTGCTACAGTAACTGTGCAGAAGAGACAGGAAATCATCCTGCTTGTTGCAGGTGGTGCATGGATGTGTGTAAGTGCGTCTCTGTCTCGTCCCATTCATTTTTCAGTGAGCCCACTCCCTTTCCGCTCCCCCCCCCTCCCTCTTCCACCGCCACGAGTTGGACGCCTGCCTCCAGCATCTGGAGCAGATTGTGACCCTGCAGTGCGCCGGGTAGCAGGACATTAACAGCCAAGGCCTTATTGTCCACTGATGAGCTGTCAGAGCACACACCCTCGCCCCCGTGTGTGATTTCAGCCTGCCTCCGTCTACCGTCGAGCACACACGCTCGGTCCCCACGGAGCACTCTTCCTCTTTACCTCAGATATAAATCAGAGGCCGCTGGAGAACAGGGGGAACAAAGAGTTGGGAAACATGTGAAGTTAATGCCATAAAGAGGGGACAGATGTAGCACTTCTTTGGTGAGAAAGCCTTCGACATGAGCGGGATCCGTTCGTCCCGTCATAAAAGGCTTAAAGATTCGGAGGCGCTGACGGAAAGAGTCCCGTCCTCGTGATTGAATCGCAAGGACGCGGCAATATCGTTTTGGAAACAAAGGCCGTTTCTCACAGTTCTTAGCAGGCGCTACAGACCAGTAAACAATAGATGAGAGCAATTTCAGTAATGGACTTCTACAATAAAAGCCCCTGATGTTTCTTTTCTTGTTTTGTGTATGGAGAGTTGGTAGTGCATTCCCCTGAGAATTTCTCTCGGTTATTGAGGCAATCATAACGATGGAATGAATGCAGAATAAAAACCTAATGTCGAATTCAACACTTTTTTTTTTTCCTGCGGTCGGTTTAAGCGTGTCTGCACATGAATTAGAGTTGTGCGCCGTCTTATCAAGGTCGCCTTATTTCATATCGACTTTATGACTACATTCGGACCATATCCATGTTGAGTTCTGCTCCAGAAGAGACTTAATTTCTCTCTCTCTCTCTCGCAGGAGCGTGGCTGGGAACAAAGACTCTCATATCTCTGTATCGTTGTCTCAGTTTATCTCACGGCTGCAGGCTTTTTGACAATGCGTGTGGTACCTTGTGTTCCTTTGATTTTCCACTCATTTGTTAACGAAACATGCTTCCCATTTAACGCCACAAAGTGAAAAATGGAGTAGTCATTAAGTATTCATTACCTGTGCAATTTGTTTCTTCTTTATGCACTTTTAGCCTCAGGAGAGCATTCTGAATGCGTAGGTAGCTCGCATTTGGAATATTGACAGTTTCGGAACGTAACTTCAATGTGGTTCAGTGTTGTATTATTCATACACAACTGAAAAAAGTTGCAGCTAATGAATCTGCTTCTGATCTTTGCGGTTTTACATTTACTTCAGCATCATTTCCTTTGTGGTCAATTTTCGTCTCGATCGGGGAGTTTGTACCCACAGAAGACTCAGCACCTGTTTACAAGTGGAAACCTACCTTTTAGCTCCTGACCTCGGCTGAAAGCAAGGTGTGAATATGCGCTCATTAATCTCACCTCCCACAGTAAAAGGTCTGAGTCTGGAGGCTCCCTGAGAATCATCCTAAATAGCTCTTTCATTCCTCTGACGTAAACGCAAATGTCTCCAACAACAATGTGGCACACTGCGGGATGCCCTGAGACCAGACTTTGCTCTCTTATCATTGTCCCTGTAATGTTGTCCTGCAGTTTCTATGGAAACCAAGCCGGCCTTATTAAAGAAAAAAAAAAAAGTTTCACCTTCTCTGAGTCTGCCCTTTACCTGACAGCCAAGATAAACGAGCAGGGTCCTGGGAGGAAGGCAACACAAACATGCATCTCTGCTCAGTGGCCCGTGCTCATTGGCTCTCTGCTGGAAGCCCTTATTTACCTTAATGCTGGGAGGTGGTGGGAACGGGGGGAGGCTTGAGGAGGAGTAGCCGGCGGAAGGTGTGTGTGTGTGTGTGTTTGTGTGTGCGTGTGATTACTCACAATACCTCCCATCAACAACCTTGAACCATGCTGCAATAAAAAAAAAAAAAACGGAAGAAAAAGGAAGCAAACAACTCTTTCTGGCCCCCATAATGCACGTGGGCCAGATGATGTCATATGTCACCTTCAGCTAATGAAGGTGATGATGACATGCATGAGCACCGCATACGTTCACCATCTGCTCGGTTCCGCCACGCCGGAGCTGCTCCCCACAATGCTGCAGAGAGGAAGTCCAGGCACGTCTGTACGACGAGTGCGAGTGTCCCTCGACGCGTGTGAAAGACCGCCGGCTGCATCCCGATGACTCGCCGCAAGTTTAATCCATACCAGCACATTACAGAAAGACTCTGAGGCAACTTATCTTATATCACCTGAGCAACAAGGACATATCAGCTGATATCAACACTGACATCAGTGTTCGTAGCCCAAAATGTGCTAATGTTTAACTTAATTTAGTTTAACTTAAAAGACAACAGGACGGCCAAACATCAGCATGAAAGACGTTAAGATCCTCATAGGATGCAAATATGTTTTAGGATATTGGTGTTAATAATTTACAGTAAAAAGAAACAAGGCTACAGTTGTGTATACTGTATTTTCAGTGAGTAAAATATAAAATAGTTCTCAAGCATTTATGTATTTTGATTCATCTCCATTGGGGAATTGGGTTGTTGCAGAGCTCACGTTTTAATAATTTACGATGTAATGTATTTAAAGAAACATGAGTCAGTTCATCAAGGATGAAGACCAGTTTTTTTTTCAAACGAACAGACCAGAGTGAAGCTGGATTTGAAACAGGGCTGCAACTAATGATTGTTTCTAAGACCGATTCATCGTTTGTGTCCTCAATGAATGAAACAATCTGTTGCAAATTGTTGTTTCAAGAGCCCGATGTGGAATGTTCAGATTCAGCCTGTTTGTTGAATAAACAGTCTAAAACCATGCAGTCCTGCGTACATGACGTCAGATGACGCTGAATGCACGTCCTCGACGGCTTGGAAACAGGAAGAAGACAAGCGCGGTGGACCCAAACTAGTGTTTGGGTAGTAATGGATTCTGCTACGGCCAGAAAACGACCGACCACCACACAAAGTCCACTTAAAAGTCATACTAAGAAGAAAACGAAGGTTTTATCAGCGGCAAGTCTTGAGTCGAAACGAAATTACGAGCAAAGCCGGACCGGCACCAAAATAACCATCGGATATGCGCTCGACTCATGGAGGCAGCTTCAACTGGGGCTGGGACTGAAAACAGATGTTGACATGGCTCATTTCCTATTAACCAGGTAAGGAAACATTACAGGTCATGTTTGGAGCTTGATTTGAAAATCATATGAGATCAGCGAGGACTCGGAGTGACTTAACGTGCAAAGTAACGTTAGCTGCTAACATGTAACTTAGTCCACCGCTGTGTAACACTGAATAGTTACAGACTGCGCATTTTCCACCGTCCTTTAGTCTGAAACCGAATAGTTAGAAATATGTGCCTTTATATATGGGACCGAGAGCCCAACCTGTTATCCGAGAAGTGACGTTAGCAACTGGCTGCTTCATGTGTGTAGGGGATAAGGCTATCCCTTACACACAGCACAGTTAGCAGTTGTGGGCTACCAACGTCATTCCGCGGAGGCATGCACGGAGGTCTTGCAGTAAACAGTCACGTGAACAGCGAGTAAAGAAATAACAGTAGGCGCGTTTCCAATCAAGCATGCGCATGCATTTGCCTCGCATGACCGTGCATTCTGGGATTAAAAACGTCAGAAATGCTGGTGATAACTTCCCTTTGCGACATGTCACATGGCTTTAAAAACTCGCGGAATCTCTCTCCGTTTGCTTTTCTGTGCAGATGGTCTCAAATAAGTGCGGACATAAGACACTCCCCTCAACGTTGCCCTAGTTGGTTAGAATTACCACGTGGAATTTCCCACGTGAGAAATGAAATACAGTGAACCCTCGCTATAACGCGGTTCACTTTTCACGGTCTCGCTGCTTCACGGATTTGCATCATGCATTGTGTTCTGCATTCTGATTGGCTAAACAGTCTCTCCGCGTCTTCTCTACCTGTGTGTCAATAACGTTCTGGTTTAATATGTACACGTACGTAAAACAGCGACAACAACTACCGATAACTATGTTCTTCTCTCCAAAAAACACACCTGCACCGCAGGCTTTAGAAGAAAAAAACGCCACAGAGCGGAGTCAGGATGCAGCGGCTCAGTCAGAAGAGCAGTGAAATACTGTACTGTACACGTGAGTCACTATTTGTCCTACTGTACTTTGTATTTTTTTTTCATAATCATTTTTCATTTTCTCCCGTTCCAATCCGTCACGGTGGGGCGGTGCTGATCCCCGCAATATTAACCCTTCAGCTCGTATTGATGATTAAAATTATTATTTATTTATTTATAAATATATTATTTTACAGTACAGTACAGTAGTTATTTGTAAAAAAAAACAAAACAAACGTTTATACAGTACTTTTATTTGTTAAACAAATGCTTGGGCCTGTAAAAAGGTTTTGTTCCTTGCTTTCAATGTTTTATGGAGTATTTCATTGTATAATAACTTTAAAAAAATAAAGGTTTCTACTTCACGGATTTCGCCTATCGCGGGTTCTTTTTGGAACGTAACCCCGCGATAAACGAGGGTTCACTGTAACTCCTTCCAAAGAGGCGTGCGCTCTCCCAAACTATGCTTAATAAAATTACACGACTTTGTGAACTTTCACTTCGTCACTTCCCAATTTGTTATGAGGGAAAGGGGCTTTAGACTGTTTTCAATGAAACTACAGTTGGCAAACAAAATCCCTTGGTTGCCGAAAAGTTGACTTCCATTGTGATTACTTATCTATCTACACACCATTCGGTAATGTCTCTGGCGTTAGTGTAGTGGGTTGGCCATATTCTTTGAGCAAAGTCCATGAAGTGCACCTGTGTCCGACTTGAGGTGGTGGGAACTTGACGTGTTTATGACGAGTTCCGGCGGATCCTCTCAAGTCTCGTGCATACATAGGCGCAAATGCATGCGATCAAAAACGCAACCATTGATACAGAGCTACGGAGATATTGGGTTAGGCTTGATTGAATTAAAGGGGACTTTTGGTTTGGGGATGTTTGCTGGACCAAACAACAGACTCACTGTTATTTTTAGTCACAGCCCTGCATAATATGTGCTATCAATCATATTTTTGTAGATTTAAATAGATAAAAGCATACATTTCAGACAAGGCTAGTAATGTAAGAAATTAGATTGGTTGATTTTTATTTTCCTCTTTACTTTTCTCATTTATGAAATTCAGTGCTTATGATAAATGTTGGTACACTCCTGCTTTATTTGCCTCATAAATGACAAAGCGTGTATATTCTACAAACCACTGTAGGTGGTCCTCATCTTTCAGTCATTTCATTACATGCCGGTGTTGATATTTCAGTATGAATTGTCTCTCAGATTGATTACATTGGGAAGAGAAAGCGGCTTTGTTGTAGCTGCAGGTTATGAAAGTTTTGATTGACAGGCGCTTGACTCTGGCTGTTGAGAGGAGTGTAAAAAGAGGCGTGTTGGTGACTGAGGATGATCTTTAGATAACATCAGATGACCTTTGAGAGCGGCTGAAACTATCAGTCTCCACGGGGCTACTCTCCTCCTCTTGTCATGTCTTGACACTTTTTTTTTTTCCCGTCATCTCTCTCTCACTCTTCCCTATCTCCTTCTCTGTTTCTCTCTCTGTGTCTGGCGAGTGCAGTTTCCGCGAGTTGGCAGCCTGTATCTGATCCTGAAGTAATTTACTGGTAGCGATAAGGAAGTGGTGCGCACAGTCTTTCGCTATAGTCCTTTCTGACAGCGCAATCTGATGCCCACAGAGACTGAATCGGAGGAAAATTCCGACTCCGGGTGGAAGGAAAACATGTGGGATTATTATTCTGCAAAATATCCAACAAACTGAGATCGAGTGGGGAGACAATCACCAGTGACTGCTGGTTAATTTCTTTTTAGTGATGTGCTGCTTATTCTATTTACTTTAGGAGTGGAAGTAAGAGCAGCGGCGGGAAAGTGAAGATTAGTCTCTCTCCTCGTTTGTGAGTTGGCTGTGAGCAAGGAAGCAGTGCTTATTTGCACAATTTTGTCCATCCACTTAATTTTGCTGGTGATTATTTAGCACATTTTGTGTTTTATGAGAAAGACAAAGAGACTGTGACTTGTTTGCCTTTGACTGTATACGCTTACATCAGCTTATATGTGCACATACAGTACGTGTGTGTGTGTGTGTGTGTGTGTGTGTGTGTGTGTGTGTGTGTGTGTGTGTGTCTTGTCCAGTTTTGCTCGGCAGAGCTGCTTTTTTTTTCTACTCTCTCTCTCTCAAACAAGCAGACAGGCCAGGCAGACCAGGGTCACTGCCTCAGGGGTATCTTAAAGAAATGCCTCTCTGCTGTGGGCGAGAAGAAATATGAAAGAGACCCTAAATCAAGACACAGAGCCCCATGAATCATGTCAGCAGCTGAGCTGAAGAAGAGGGATGAGACCATCTGTAGCAACATATGAATGGCTAACTGACTCACAGTGCCGTTGACACAAGCTGAAGAAGTGTGAAGAGGTTGTGAAGATTAGTGCTGGCGCTCGCCGCATAGCCTGGAAACCTGCTTCAGTCAACGATGAGCAAACCCAAATACGCCGCACGCTCCATTCGTCACTCTGACGTTTTACAGAATTGCACAGGGGAAGGTTTTTTTTTGTTATGAAATAAGATATATTTTCATTACAACACATCTGTAACACCTAAACTCATGTGGTGGGAATTGCTTGGTAGCGTCTTCCTGAAGTTTCTCAGTTTTTCTTCCTCTGTTAAAGGCTTTTTCAGGGTGAGGAGTGACTGTAACAGACACCAAGATGCTCCCGAGACTCTTTTGTGCCCACAGCTGTGGCACTTTTCAATGACATGTGTTGTTTCTCACTGGGTTATGGGTTAAATTTTTCACAAATAACTTTTTAGGTTTTGCTAAAAGCTGAAAATGATTAAAATGCCCCAAATCCCTGGGTTTAGCATCACAGCTGTGCAAATGTGTTGCTTTCTTCTTTTCGTATTTGATAGTTAACCTTTTTAAATCTTCGACCAGCAGATGTGATGCTGAAATTTGCCAAGGAGGTCAAGTGTTTCTGTGGGTGTTTGCGTGAATGTGGTCGGCTGCCATGTGGTCGCAGCTTTTGCAAATTAGCACTTGTTAAATGATTGATCGGTGTAAAGCAAGCAATTTGAAAATGATCCCTTGAGTTCTGGGATATTTAAATGTGCATGTTTTACAGTTTTATAGAGAAAAAAACAATTGAGGAGATAATCAGCAGATTATTTTTATTTGTCCTGTTTTCAGCTGCATCACTGATGGTCAGCCCTTTATTTATTTATTGATTGATTTATATCATATATCAATTGTTTGGTGGGCTTCTGAGCTACACTAAAGTCCTTCTGTATGTCTCTTTCCTGACTTGTGTCTATTTGTCACTGTGCACGGTGGGAAATCTAATGTTTCCGATTCTAAATTGAGGATCTGGGGGGATTGTTTTATGTTGTACAGATTGTAAAACCTCAGACTATAAAAAAGAAACGAGGGGACTTTAGGAAACCTCCAATTAGACACGTAAGCAGCCCAGACACCAGAATAAAAAGGCATTTTACATTTCTGCAAGTGGATGCTTTCAGATTTGTATCTGTCATACGTTTCAAATTGACACTTCTACAATACGTGATCATGTTTACATAACTTCTATGTAGCTGACTTTCATGTCGTTAGGTGAAAGCGATGGTGGTGGGGTGACAGTTATGCAAGATCAATGTTTGAGGCAGTGTTACGAGGCATTGGGACATCTTCAAGCTGACAAAAAATTTATTAAAAATTTTTTTTAAAGACACCAGACATCAAGAGATTTTCCAGCCATTTTTGTCGAGACATTTGGACATGTTGAGGCTGTATTTTTGTGGCAACAACCCTAACCAAGCGTTTGTACCTAAACCTCACCAGACCATAAGCACAACATAAAAACAGTTGAAGAATCTGTGGTTTGAAGAAAAGTACTTTGCCATTGTGGTGAGAAGAAGCAGGTTGACGTCAACACCAACGAGAAATTAACAGATTAATTAAAACACAATAACTTTTTAATATGTTTACTTTTTGGTGTTCGGCAGAATAGGAGTGTCACACAGGTGACTGTCTACTTCATGTAAAACCAGAAATCCAGTTTGAGTTCTGTTACAATTTAATTTACGCTTCGGGTTATGCCTGAAGAAAGGGAATTAATTGTCACTGTGACGCAAATTATTTGCTCTGCACAGTGAAAGAACATTGAAGGCATTGTTTTGACATTTAAATTACACCAACGCCACCCTGTCATAAAAGAACCTTGTGGCAGCGGTAAATTAGTCTCTTTGAGGAAGGACTGAGACTTAATGGCCGTGCTGAGCATCGAGGACATGTTGTTAAAGCTCAGTAACAGGACAGATGATAATCACAAAACTTCACGGCCGTCCTCGGGGCTTGTTATTTTAAAAAATTACTACATAAATTAACCCATCAAACCGCTTGGCATACAATCCATGCCGAGGGCATGAGGTGATATTTATGAGTGAGTAGGTGGTTTCAAGCTCATAAACCGGCTTCATGTGATGTAACTAAGAAGTTGTGCTGCTGGAGGATGATGCACAGTCTCCCTCAGATAAACTATGGTGATCATCACAGTGTGCAGAGTAGGCCTATTTGTACCAGGCTGACAGTGGGAAGATGAATTACTTTCCCCCCTTAAAGTCTATAGTCAACAAGGAAGCATATCATGGTTTGTGCTAATAAGGATCAGCCCAATTTGTGCTCTTTTGAATGAATAAACATGCAACTATAATCTTACTTTGTAAAACGCTACGAAACAGCATGGGTTGTTTGTTTGTTGAATGTTTTGTTGAATATGCTAATACAAAATTAGCTACAAAAGCCCATGCATCAACCCTTTCCCTTTTTTTGGCAACCGCACTGGTTTGTTTACTGTTCACGCACATCACTTCTCATCCCCCTTTTAAATGAATAAATGTGTTGTTTAAAGCTTTTTTTTTGTACAAAACGAACGCAGCGGCGCTGTGAGCACAGCACCCAGACGCTGGTGTTTGTTGGATATTTCCTTAAATACAAAAACAAGTTGAGCAGCGAGCCGTACCTGAGGGGCAACAACATACTGACTGAATTTAGCATCCAGCAGAGAGAGATTGAGAGATAGGTGTAATTGTGATGGACCTTGGGGGGCCAAGCATTAGCCCGCGGTAACGGGCGCAGTTTTGAAGTTGTATTATTCTCCTGCGATTGGCTATATACTGAGATGCAATGCGGGGAGATACCGTGTGGAAACATAAACACCGATAAGCCCATCAGAGGATGAGAGGAGAGACTCTACAGTGTGCGATCAGTCCACTATAAAACTGACTCAGACCGAGGGGTTTTATATCTCTCAAGAAAGATTGGTGGTGTGACACGCAAGGAAAATGTTAAACAACCCTACCATATTTTATCTCTTTCACTCTCAGCTCTACGTTCGCTTTTTTTTTTTTTTTTTAATCCTGTTAAACGCATCACAATAAATCCTTCACTCCTACGGGTTATAATGAGGGCGGTAAATAAAACCCACCGAAAAGAACATCTCTGTGACACTTTCTATGAAGCCCATGTCTGTGATGCATTATAACACATTATGAACTTTCTTATAAGCACTATTCATAATGTTTGATATAAATAATCATAGCTCATCATATCATGCATTAAAACATAATCATACTCATATTTGTAAGCAGTTGTAAATGTTTAACAATCATCAAAACCAATTATAAAGCATTTAATCATTACTTACCCCTCGATTCCACTGGGCACGCCCCTTTTACCTGGTGTGTATGATGCTGTCTTGCTTCGTACCCCACTGGGAGCATTTCAGGAGCGGATACCTGATGTTGTTGAGGTGCTCAGTTTGTGTTTATGTCCTCATTTCTCCTTGATTTTTGTGCCTATACTGTGGGTTGAGTAGGCTACGCCGTTAAAATCATTTTGCTCTTTGTCTGTTTGAAGTGTGTTTATTGTCAACAGATCCGACTTTGTTGTGCTGTATATCACATCACAGGGTGTTTTATTTTGAAAATTGACCAGATGCACAATGCCGTTCTACTGTCTGACTTCCTGTCTGGCTCGATCTGCTCTGTGGTTCTGGGACGCTGCTGAAACACGCTCTGTTGCAGCCATTGGAAACACGAGCATTGTCTAGAACGGCCACAAGGGGGTTAGATTTAAGTTCAGTTGTCAATACTTGATAACTGTTGGTCACTAACTGTTTTTGCATGGATCATAATGTATTAAAATTCTAATAGTTGTAATATATTATAATCATTTTTATAATACATTATGATGTCATTCTAAGTTACTGTAGGTGGTCATTTGGTAAACTACTTTAAGTTAAAGCAACATTATGTAGAAATTGGCCCCCCACAGTATTTGAGTGCTGCCAACGTCGATACTGAAACACAGTTTTTATGGTCGACAATGTTTAGAATATAACAAAGTGCTGAAATGTAATTCTGCAACACATAAGTGAACAGTTTGACTTATAATCAGCATTTTGTGAGTGTTTTTGTCTGTTGATCATAGCTCAAACTACAATTGTACTGCTGTGTTTGCATCAGATACCGATGTAAACAACCTGTTAATGCCGTGAGAAAACAATGGTTTCTTGTGTGTTGTTAGTCCTTGTATTAAAAGATCAGTCATTTTGCAGCAGGTTTCAGTTCAGTGTTTTCAATTCTGTCAGTGCGGCTGCCCTTTTGTTTACATTCAGATTACCGGCTGTGCCTTAAACAATATTTACCAGAACAGCATTTCATCTAGATCCCGCTCTGATGGTTTTTCTTCTGTCCTGCTTGGTATGTGGTCATATGTCAGCATCGCCAGACTTCTGGGCTGCTTCTGAATGTGTTCCTGTCATGTTTTCATCCTTTCACTGTTTCTTTGTATCGTTGGATGTTTGTTTTAATTACAGAGAAGCGCCAGCCTGTGGTGGTTGGATGGTCCCTCTGTGTTAATAGATATGTAGCTGGCTCAGTGTCAGGCTCAGAGCTGAGAACAAAATGAGCGATCTTAAGAATGTGCTTGAAGAATTGTGACAGGGCGCCCAGTCTTAAAGGGTAACTCCAACAATTTTCCACATTTAAGTGTGTTAACGGATCTTGGGGAGGACTAGCCTTTTGTGGTTTCAGAGGAAACTGAATACAATCTGATAAATGACCTCCAGTGATGTCACTCAGTGGCTAAGTTGCATTGTGGGTATGGGTATTGAAACGCAGTCTAGCATTGCACTCCTATAACTCAGTTGTACTCAATATGGACAATTACAAACAAATGATACAGCAGAACCAGTTATTACCTTCTCTGTTCCACACATTCTTCTTACTTTTCAAAACCTGGCGCCAACATTCAATGTGTTTAATGTGATTGCATATGTCAGACTTTGAGATCTGATCCAACAGTGGTTGCATCATACATGGGTTTATAAAAGTTACGTTTTTATAAACCTAAACTAAATTCAACTGCTGTTTACTTGTGTCACTCTGCGCAATAATAAAATGTTTATATTCTCCACCACATTCATATCAACGCCTACCTCCTTTTGTATTTTCGATGTGGCATTATGCATATTAATAAACATCCAATATAAGATTCAAGCACCACTGACATTCGTGCAAAACAACATTTCGACTCACACTTTCCACTGAGGCTGCTTCTCTGCAGCTGCACTCGTTTACCTTCCAATGACGACTGTCATTCTTTGATAATGTGGTGAATACAGCTCAAATCACTCTGACTGGTGTTTTGTTGCTGTCATTCACCTTGGAGCCTTTGATAGGCTGCAGGATGTTTATGAGCTTCCTGAACATCAGCAGCAGTTTTTTTTTTTCCTCTGGCCCATTCAGCTGCTGTTACACAGAGTGAAAAGAAGAATGGGGCTCAGTGCAAATATCCACAAACAGTTTCAGCGGGGTGATTAGACTGTTGGTATTTTGGTCCCCTCTGCCAATGTGTTGTTTACTGCTGCGTTCTCTCAGAGGTGCAGTGACAGCGCAGTGGATCTCAGTGTCTGTGGCTGCAGAAGCAGCAGATGTGGCTACGTGTTCCTGCCAGCTGTGGTAAAATAATCAGGGATGTGAGGACAAATGGCTCAACACACAGCACATCCTGGAGGTTTAAACTGGGCCTCCGTGGTGTCTGTGTGGGGATTTAGTGAATTGCATCAAATACTGTGCTGAGCAGTGTTTATTTAATACATCTCAATACAAGTTTAGTTTATTTCGAGGATCTGCTTTCGGTCACGCTGCCCACTGAGAACCTTTTTGCCCTTCAAAGCAGTTTCTCTCATACCTTTCATAATGTGTACCACCTCAGAAAATATCAGGTTCTCCATTCTGACAAGCGTTAAAATACAGTAGCGACGGCCTACTCTATTCAGCTTACTGTTGGTTACTAGTACCCGTTTACCATCGTCAACTTCATAAACACATAATCTTTACACTTTTTAAAAAACTTTTTGCTTACTCAAAGCAGGCGTCCTTACCACGACCACGAAGGTTGTTTTGTGACTGTGATTGAACACACGTATGAAATGTATTTACTTGTAATGGAGTTTTTTTTATGGTGGTGCGGATGATTTTAATTCAGTAAAGAGTTAAATGCTTCCTCCAGCACTCTCATTAATGTGCAGCTACAAACATTTATAAACGTTTTAAAAAAGATACTGTTAAAAATAATAACAGTTACCCTTGTTATGGTTTTCAATCCACCCATAATCAGATCAAATGGTACAGATCTATCAGGTATTACCTTGATATATTTTAAATTACCGTGGAAATTGTGTGCTTCCTGCTGCTCATAACTTTAAAAGTGCAGGACTGATCATTGACAGTCAGACAGTCAGAGAGTTGCAGCACTGCTGAGCATAGCATGGACGAAATACATGTTATTATCCTGCTTAAATAACACAACACAAGAGTGGTGCAGCCTTATTCCAATTTATTTGTGCTCCACTGCTGCGCTGGATGATACGTTATTATGAAACGGTGCTACTGTGAGAGGAAGTCCAATCATTGCTTAAGTGTTTGTTTTCAACCTGACATCAGCGCTGCCTGGACTAGTTGATAGTCTGGAAATACGGGTGCTGCTCAAGGCTTGTTGATTTGTGTATGCATGTTTACAGAACTCCTCATAAATTCCTAATCATCCTCGTGATGCTTTTTTCTCTGCATCGCTGTGAAGCAGGTGTTGAAATTTGGACATGCTCGGTCAATAGATGAAGATGGCTAAGCCTCTTAAGTTTTGTGCCAGAGAGGAAAACAGTTTTTCATCAGAAGAGATGATTTTTTGATAATCTGAACGGGATTGAGACCAAGAAATCTGCAGGGTATTTGCTTGTGCTCTGCAGTCAAATGAAACTTTCAGACGGCTGGAAACGATTTCAGCATTCGTGCATTGTAAAGAAAATACAGCGGGACATTATTTTCAATGCGAGCATGTTGATCACTGATATCATAAAAGCCCTGATGAGTCTTTTATTGCCTGCTCTGCTCTTACAACATCTGTTTAATCCTGAACGTTACTGCCCTTATGGGGCATTAGGATCTTTAAAAATTCCCACTTTCAGTGACCATCTGCTTTTATGAGGCCATTGTACCTTCTGGATAGCCAACTTTTCCATTCGTCCTTATTACCTTCCATAAAACTCAAATATTTAAGAGGTGTTATAAAAGTTCCATTGCCATTTGAGGACTTCTGATATCTATTTGGCATTAACAGCTTGCATGATGCAGTAGCTCATATGCACACAGAGCCACTTAGCTTTGCAGGGGAATTATCGATACAATATAACACAGTTTTTACGACCCTAATAATGGATTCCTGTGAATGGGAGGTGTCACTTTGGACATCAGTGTTAAGAGAGGTGCAGCGCCATATGCCGACACTTGTAGTGCAACATGTAAAAGTGTTGCAAACGTTGGAGGAATGCTTCTATTATGCAGTTTGCTCCGGATGTGTAGTTTAGTAGTGGCAATCAAGGAGAGGCTGGGGCACACTTGCGCCATTTTGAATGCAATTATTGACTTTATCACCGCATGTTAATGCATTG